>BOPP01000197.1:1002485-1032231 GCA_017312745.1 Gryllus bimaculatus | reverse complement strand
GGAAGGAAAGACAGTGCGTTTGTTAGAGTACTGCTCCAGCATTCGCCTGGTGTTGATCAGAGAAACTACGGAAAACAACCAATTAGAGCAGCCGGTTGGTAAATTTCTCCTCCAGACAGGACTAGACCGAATGAGACCTAGATGTGTAGCTGGTGTCGGAAATCCAGCCACCGACGTGCTTCGAAGCATAGGACCTCGCGATCAGAGGCACTGCAGCGACGTCATTTGATGCCGTGAGTCACCTGAGCCGATGCGAGAGTTGAATGAGAATGAGTGCGAACTGATTAACTAAAATCCACTACGCTGAACTACACTTCAAATAAAAGCAAAACTATAACGACCCATTGGGCTTAGTATGGTGCGTGCTGCTATAGAGGTTTACGCAACGCATCTCCGCATCCGTAATAATACGCGCTGGGCCGTAGCGCCGCGCCGTTCCCATTCCCTGGGGAGGGGGCGGGGAGGGAGCGAGGAGGGGGTGGGGCAGGGGCGGGTCGCGTCGCGCCGCCATACCGGGAGAACCCGTCGCGTCGCCACTGCGTGCGCAGCGGTGCCGATTCGCGCCGGCTGTTTCCATTTGCACCAACCTCCGTCGTCAAGGGGGCTTTTTTTTGGGCCCCTCCCCGGAAAAAAGGGCCCAACCCCCCAATTTAAAGGCCCCCCCCCGCAGATGGACGGCGCATCCGTGGCCGCCGCCACTCCGCTATCACCTCCGCAGTTCACCTCCGCCATCACTCCACCTCTCCGCCGCCGCCGCCGCCGCCGTCTCCTGCGCCACCACAGGTTCCGTCGTCACCGCTCACCGCCCACTGCCACTTGCCACTGCCACAATCACCCACTGCCACAAATCAACCAACTGCCACAGATCACCCACCGCCACCAATCACCAACCGCCACATCACCAACGCGCCACAATCACGACTGCCACAATCACCACTTGCCACAATCACCAAAACCGCCCACAATCACCGACTTGCACAATCCCACTGCCCAACAATCGCCACTGCAACTGCCTCTGCCTCTGTATCTGCAACCGCCACCATCACCTCTACCTTCACCTTCGGTATCGCCGCCTCCGCCAACGACGTCATTGCTGCCACCTACACTGTCACTACCTCTGCTGACTCCACCAGCGCCACCTCCACCGCCACCGCCAGCCTTGAGGTTTTGTTTCCCAGCCCAACGCGCTAAATGCCAACACGCAGACTTCGCTGTATTTGGGTTTCCTGATTCCGCGAAAACGCATCCACGCAGACCGCGCGCCCTCTTTAGAGCTGAGCTGCAGCTGCTCTCAGCCTGCCCACGGGGCGCACGATGGCTGAAACAGCATTAAGAGGATAGGCCATCACTCTTCCGCTCTATCTCTGTACTAATGTGTGTATTTGGCATTGTTGGGATTAATCCGCTTGCCGATCAAGGTAGAGGCCATGGCGGCCACGCCCCCCTCTAACGGCCAAGAGGTTTCGTTTACTTTCCTTTACTTAAATAAGTTTAAATATTTATGTTCAAATTATATAACCATTTAAACAATAATATTGTATAGTATATCTACAGAAAGCAAATAATATGCAATATAATAACAAATATGTTTATTATTTAACACAAATCTATGATGGCCTCCCAAATGATCCGCCCCTGGATTAATCCGACTTTTGCCAAGTAGCTGTGTCCCCAGTGCAGGTGCTGTTTTTCTTATTTATTGTCCGAGCCTGAGGTTGAGACAGACGTGAGGTTAGCGCATTCGCATTATCGCACCTACCTTACTTGAGCCTACCTGAGATTTTTGTTTCGTCACAACGCTATTCAGAAACTGACACGATTTGTTATTAGAAAGCTACAGATTTATTTTGGTCTTGCTCGGGAGTCGTGACCGGGGCCGCATCACAGAAACCCAGCACGCTGTCCATAAGCCACCTGAGGGGTTTTATCCGTACAAATTAATTAAAGTGTCATAGTTTGGAATTTCCTACGTCTTAAACTCTTTTTAAAGTACTTTCATGTTTATTCATCTAGGGTTTTTTTGTAATTAAACTAGGCGAAACTGCTAGTGCTACAGCTTCACACGCTTTCTTATATTATTGGTCACTGATACGTAATATATAATTGCATCATCTGTCACATTCACACTATCTATTACTTGAAAAACTCAAAACTTGTAGTCAGAATTACGTAAAAACTATTCGTTATGAAAAGATGTGCATGAAATAATATTAAAATCTAATATTTGGGAATATATAGCGTTAAGAAAAAACTCTTGCTTTCAAGTTGAAAGTCTAATTTAATTAAGATGTAGTTAGTTTAGAACAAAATGAACTTGGTCACTATGCATCTCAAAATTATGCAGAAATTACTAAAATTTTGAAAAATATGCACTACGTGATTTAAAGGTATAATTCTGATCTTCGAGAAAAATCTCTATCTTTAATGTTAAAGTTGTAGGAGAATTCTACCACCAGACCATGTGGTCGGTTACCAGACGGGAGCTTATAGTTGGTCCCAGCTGGGGCGATGTCTCACTGGAAGCGGAGGAGGGGGGAACGACGCAAGCAAGTTGGCTCTAGATCACACCCTCCGGCAGGCGAGGAAAACCGCCACCTCCAGAGAAATATCGTGCACTACTCTTGCACTTCTTCGGTATGAGGTTATACCTTATATTTTATTTATCTACGTAGTTGACAAGATCGTGAACAGAAATACCCACTCGCTCAGTGCAGTGCCTCGATTTCAGAAGACAATGGTGGCCTTAGAGTAAGAAAGCATTACATCACGAAAGGGTTTTCACTGTTGATAACCCGGAGGCTAGCCAGGGAATGTGCAGCCTCAAATTCCAGGAAGCGGCGGCGAGAGTACGAAAGCGCTCTACACGCCACACGTATGTATGCATGTGTGTGTGCATGCGTGCGTGCGTGTGTGCGTGCACGCGCGTGCAGCGGAGACTAGACCACTTCCTTCGTCAGTGCTGACCGTGTTCCTCGGAGAGGGAAATGGCACAGTTGCGGTTTGCCTGTCAGCTGTGCCAGCCTCCACTGCAATAGAAGACTCTACCGAGAAATTGAAAGGGAACGTGGATGATGTAGAATGTAGATGACCTTGTTCTATATGTTTGAGACGAGTATTCCACTCATTTGTGTCGTCGTGTAGTCCGTAATGGTAGATAGCTCCTAAAAATAGCTTGCATAAATGTCATAAGCCACTGTTTCTTGGTGACAAAAATGTAGATGATGTAGAAGACATTATCTTCTTTTGTTCAAATGGGAATTCCTGAAGAGTCGTATAGGCAATATTCGCCCATAAATAGTTTTGTAAAAATAGTTTGTAAGAATATCATTAATAATTCTAAATACCTTGTGACATGACATTCAACACACTACTCTGCTTTTTTGTGAATTTTAGAATTAAAAGGCATTCATAAAGAAAACTTCAACAAAGACTTATAATAACGAATTGAAACAATAAATGCCCAGTACATGCGTGTAGAATCAACCGACAATAAGTAAAATGAACGCGATCATGCTAGGATGCCGATTATTTGTATTTCTATCATCAGTAACGTAAATAATGATTCTGTGGACCTTCTTTGGATCTTGCTGCAGTAAACAACAGTATATTGCAGTCACACCTCTTGAATGTAAGTGCTTAAGTTAGATGGTTAGAAACTCTGAAGGCTCTTAAGAATATATTATTTTTTACTGCGATTGCTGAGTGACAAAGCCATTTTATTCGCAACATTGTTAACAGGGGGTCTCAACGGTGACGGATTTTCAACACAAGTTAGATATCTGTGTAGAGGTCAACCACAGGCCATATGAAGAATTCCGACGGGCAGTTGCTCTGATGAGTAGTTTTCCATGGTTCCTTCGACCAATACCAGGCGAATGCCGCAGCAGTATCCTAACAAACGGGTCAAGAACAGCGAGTGAACTTCCCTTCCGTTCCTCTTGCACCCCCACTCCCCTCAACACTCATTTTTGGCCTCGTCATTTTAGAAAACTTGACCTCTGCGCACTTTAGAGTACTTCATAGGAATCTAATTTACCGAAAGTACTTTTACGTTCAATTTTTCTTTCAACATACTGGGAACCAAGATGTACTTCGTCGTTCTTATGCGGATAGAATGGTTCGCGTTAGTTTTAGGACTGCGAAATAAAGAATATCTTAAATCCAGAGATTTTAGTCCAGTTTAACTAATATTAAAAGTAAATCTGGCAAATTCTGCACATTCCGATATTAGCTTCCTTTCTAAATAAAAATAAGAATTTCAAAGTGGGAAACCCTCGCCGGCATATTTTACCGTGGAAGGTACCGCGTTGCCATATGGCAGCTCTCAGTGTGATTCATCGCACACTGTGTAGCTTTCCACCAATCTAAAATGGCGGCGAAAGTGTTGGAATTCCAGCTTCCCAAAACCACCCGCCGATACCCTTACAGGAGGGGAAAAATATTAAATTAAATACGAGTATAAGATGTATTCTAGTAGCAATTCCTTCCTGAAAAAAATACAATCTAAGTAAGAAAACTTCGAATCTCAATAATGGTCGCCCATTCTGCTCTCATATTATGCATCAGTACACAAACACTCGTACACAACGGATCAGCCTTCCAGCAATTGTTGGCTAATCACTAATTTGCCACAGATACTTGAAGAGAAAGTGGAGACACCTTACAACAAAGTTATTCTCTCGTCTGCCATCTCTAGGCTTTGCCTGAGGCCCCAGACCTGCTGCTGCATCAGGTTGCTGCCGCACAAGAGCGGTGCTACTGGAGTAGGTGGCGGAGGTGCAGGTCGCGTATGGAAGAGAGGACGTGAAATTAACTCTTCACCAACCACTACTCCACCAAATGTACTAAAACTACAAAATACTCGGCAGGCCGACAGGTAGGTCGGTGACGGGTCTCATGTTTCAGTGGAGGATGAACTCCGATAATTGCTGTGTTAAAACACAGTAGTGTCAGTAGTTGACGCGCCGGAATCGGCATTCACTCAATTTACCTTTGCGTTCAACGTTCTGAATGATTCCAGTGTATTACATGATTAGAAGCTTTTGCGCTCCGTTCCGCCCGTGTTTGTTTCGTTGTGAATGAAACCTGCTTTTCGTTATCAGTCATTATTTTACTCTTCCATTTATCATACCAGAAGTAATCATTCATTATTTTCCTCTTCTAAGGAGATTCTAATAAATAAATAAAGCGGAGGACGATATGTCGATGCATAAAACATTTTGTATTTCAATAACCTTACAAATTAAATAGTACCACTTTCTGTATTTTAGTTTTTTTACCTGGTTGAAGTGTGAAGATCATTGAATAATGTCAAATCTAAGGTTGAACGAGTAATGGAAGAAATATAGGTACTCCAAGTAATCACCGTCAAAATAGCTTTTTCCTTCATAAATTTTGAAAGTAGTCCGTTCACATGCTTTCATTTATTTTAATAGTGCGTAACTCAAATAAGGTCATAAAAGAGGACTAGTTTAGTCCCTTCCTCCTTTCTGACCTGACATCTGCATTCTCGAAATATGTCATCGGCTGTCTGAAAGATCCATGGGAAATGGGCTGTGAAGAGATTCACTCCAATGGTAAGAAAGGATGGAAAAAGAATTGGATGAGGAAGAAACGATCGCACGCAGTCCTTTAGTCTTTGTTTAAAGAAGTACTTCGCCAGTTCTCAGCTCCGACAGTTGAGTCTTCAGATTAATGCATTTCTTCCACAGATGCGCTTTCCCAATGATTGTAAAAGGCACGACGCAACGGGTGCAAGTGCACCAAGTTGGATCCAGAAGGTGAGCGGAGCAGTCTCAGCATTGCGCATGGAGTGCGACCTCGTGTTATCCAACCGGTTCCCTGTTCGAACCCTGGACTAGTCTCTCCCAGCGAACAGGAGTCCAGGCGGGGGCACATGGTGGCTCACTACAACCTGCCTCGTTAAAGAGATAACCATTTTAATATGCAGCTGTTGCTGTCTGATCGACTGTAGTTTCCTCGGTGTTCCACAGGGGTTCACAAACGTGACTGAAGAAGGATATCACCAAATAAAAACGTAGCCCAGAAAAATAAGATTTATGCACTTGCTCGTGTGTTCAAATAATTATACTATACCGAATTTCTTAACAATAGGTAACATTCGATCCTACCTATTATGCCTCACGAATATGTGCTATTCCTAAAACAGTGGTATTTGTCCATGGTGGCCAGTGTCGGGGCAAAACATTTCAGGTCCCGAGCAAAACTATGATCAGTACGTGTTCCTAAAGAAACCGAAGCCGTGGATTTTTAAAGGCGAAAAAAATCCTTCGTACGCCTTCTTTCGGAGGGGAAGTAAAGCCGGCTGTCCCATGTTCGTAGATTTTACTTGGCATTGTAAAAGAATCCAAGCCTAAATGACGCCTTGAGTATAATTCAAAACGCGCCTGTTTTTCTCGCCCAAAGAAATACCTCCTTTCTCTCCTAGTTGCGTGAGGAGCGTAGTGAAAATGTTGCGTGGTCAGGACGGAAGGCGGCCTAATGGCCGAGTTCGGCACCTAAAATAAGGCAATTCCCAATCCATCAATTCAATTCAACTTCATTATGTACGTAATTGAAATATAATCATTTCCCACAAGCTATCGAAAAATATTTATGCTAATCACCCTTTGAGTTTCACGTAATCCATTCAGTACTTAATGCCAAGAATTTTACGAAAACTATCAAAATGTTCTTAACTACGTGCTGGAGGGATGAAAATGAATCACTATGGTCTGCAGCTATAACTAAGAGATGGATATTCTTAACTATGGCCGCTTTTAGTGTTCTGATTTATCGAAAAATACATTTCTATATATTTATTGAGCAACTGTGAACAAAACCGTGAATACAAATTCTAACCTCGTGACTTAGTTAAAGCCATGTCCTTGCGGCACCCCCAGGGGCACGTGTGGCCCTGGTGGCTGCGTTGGAACGCCCTGAGCAGTCTCTGCGTAACGGCGGAGGCGAAGAGCCTTTCTGAACGGGGGCAGCGGGAGTGTGCGCTCTCCCGCCCCGCTCCGCTCCGAGCGCCCTCGGGTGGCAGGTGGCAGCAAATCGCACAATGCCCTCGGACCATCTGCATCGTCTATCGCCAAGGAACCAGCGAGGCACAGGCTCAATTTCCACTGCTGGAATGCAGGTTCAAATCCCGGTCGATCCACGTACAATTTTGATGACTAATTTAACAATACGTCTGAATGCAATATGTTATTATTTGAAACTTAACGGCTTTTAGCCAGACGACACTATTACTTTATTTCGAACTTTTTCACGATGATACTGTAAGATTGCATACCTCTGGAATTATAGGTTGTTTTGATTCTTCTATCTTTTAAGATTGTACCTGTAACCATTATATGTTCTCTTTTTGGTTGGATGGTCTTATTTTTATATTCAATAAAATCCTTCACATATGTTATTATCAATCCCAACAACTTTGTACAATGTATTTATTTCTATATACCAACTCTAAAGTACTTCTGGTTATTGTACTTACTTGGGGGACAGGAGTTTACTGAGTGAAATGTACTCAGCCCACAGAACCTATTTCAGATGTAAACAAATATATAGTTTTAATCTATAATTTCAGAAATATTTGTATAAAAAGGTTTCTTGAGAAAAAGTTTTCAATAAATTAATGGTGTCGTCTGATTCATCAATATTTAAATATCAGCAATTTGTCATTGACAATGCGGGTTGGCAGACGGTTTTCTCCAACCTTCCAATTTCCTGTGTCTCTCTGTTGTTCACTGATTCGTTTAATTATCATTTCATTAAGGCACTTTGGATACTTGTGAACACTGACAGTTAAGAACTATTTAATATGGATTTGAGAGACATTGTGATTGAAGAAAATGTAATTAGCCATAGTGAAGGCAATAAAAATGGAAGTAAGAATGCTTTGGATATTATCACGGGAATAAGAAGGCTTAAAAGTGAAGCTAAAATGATGCCTCGTTTTATTGAAAAATTAAGTTTTGTATGACCATGAAATATTGAATACGCTCATTTGCAGTTTATCAAGAAAAATAATTGATCAATAAGCCAAATTGATCAATAAGCCGGTTGACTGCAGTGCAGTTAATCATTGCACACACAGAATTATCTAGAATACTGAGTATTTTTTAATGAGTTTGTTTTAGCACACACCAGCTACTGAACGGAAATCACATAGTCGTGTAATTTCGAAAATATTTCACACTTGATTGATTATTATGTAGTTTATTTTTAGGCTTTTAGTGTACTTAGTGTTTATTTCCCCGATTGCCCGAGAAGCAATTGGTCCTATACAGAAATCACTATACATAATCCCACTGGGCGATAATAATGCTCAATATTAAATAATTCGAATTTGAATTTCTTTAAATTCATACCTTTTCTTCTTATTCAGAGATAAATAGTATCATACGAGCTCGTGTAATCTACCGCACTATAGAGAAACGCATGAAACCAATCAAATTGTGTGTTGTTGTATAGGACTATCGACGTGGACTAATATTTTATCCTTATTAGACACTTTTGCCTAGTTTATAAAAATGTAATTATTTCATTAATCAGTTGTCTGAAATTAAAATTAATTTCATTATTAAGTTTACGTAGTTTCTTTAAAATGTAATTATTAATAATAGTTTAATCAACTTTTATTTTATTATATTAGTAGATCAAGTAATAGAAAGCGTGCCCCAAAAATATTATACACCTTGAAAAAAGCTTACGGTGTACTTAGTTGTGACTTACGATTAATATTGCCGGTAAAAGTTGTTTACGATTGGGAACTCGAAATTAAAATGTATCCTCAGCAACTAAAACTATTGTGAAGATTGTTCGTGACAAATGACCATTCTCTTAGCTACATCAACACTAACTTTGTCATATTGTACATCCTGACCTAAATTATATTTATTTCAGATAAAAGTGATATGCGTTGCTTACAGAACTAGAGATCTCTTTCACAAGAATTCCTACAGTCCTTCCTATGCTAGCATATAAAAAGGTCAAACCATGTGATGCGTTAATTCTTGCGCGAGAATTCCAGAATACTCGAAACTACTAAACACTCGTGTGATATCCAGTGACATCACCTCCCGGTCGTCGTGATAACGCATGCGGTGGAGACGAAAACTCCGCTCGCGCCATTTTAAGAATACAGGCAGTGTGAAGACGGCAGCTGAAATCGCATCGCGCACACAAAGGGGGTGGGGGTGTCATGGAACTTCAGGCCCCCCTCCCCAGAAGCCAATGACACACATTGAAAAAAGCTTTAACTGATTTTCTAAAGAAACGAAAGTTATTCAGTATATCTATTGATAAACTAATAAATATTAAACTAAGAAGGCCAACAAATAAAAATATTTACGTAAATAATATAAAAGTAAATTCTGCATAAAGGAAAAATTCATTATAATAAAACATCAAGTCGCCTAGATACTTAACGTGCAGTCCTCCCACTCAAACACTGTGCCACTGCGGTATCGTATTCAGTAAAAGAAAACCCCATATTTCTCGGGGGATCGTGTGATCTGATGAATTCAGAATGTTCGTGAATGACAATTGAAAATTCCAACCTTCAAAATATATATGAATGACATTCTTTATTCTAAGTACCTTAGACATCCTCAGGCTTAAGTTAGTGACACATAACTGATTTGTTTTTTAGTTTTCAACATTTGTTGAAATAATTCATTTAATTTACTCTAAATAATTAAAATTAAATTAAAAATAAAGAAATTAAAATGTTTATTAATTGTTACAATAACTGAATCTATTTTTTATCAATGGTGTATTGATTGAATTTCTTACGTTATAAAGAAAATATTCAAAACTGATCTATAATATATATTAGAAGCAAGTTAAATAGAAGCAATAGACTTTCGATCATGCATCATCTTTAGATCTCGGGATTTTAGGCACAAATAAGTGATGATTTAGACACGTTAAAAATAGGTACAGAAATTATGGAATTAGGCATGGAAAGTTACTATTAGGCGTGAAAAGTCACGTTTTAGGTAGTGGCATTTAAAAAGCAGTAGTCAATCAAAGTTATGTTTTTAGCATCTGAAACTGATCACAAAAAGAAATAAATGAGACCCTCTTTATTTTTCGAGAGTGTGAAGTATTTTTACGTATATGAGTATGATTACAAGAATATTATATTATTCAGTTTCATTTCTTTTCGTTTAATTCATTATTTCACACTTTTCATTCTCCGCCTGTCAACAGCACAGCTGCACCGGGAATGGGTGCAATTGCCTAAGGCGTGCGTGGTGATCAGAGACTAGCGTAAAAACATCCTCTCTGAATTGAGCTGCAAAGCTCCTTGTTTTGTGTTACGTGTCTCTCGTTGAATGAGAGATTGCGGTACAGAGTGAATTGCGTATTTGATTCGAAACTCACGTTTCGAAAATGCAGAAAAGTATTCGTGTCAGTAGCGCCGAGTAATTCGGACCATGATTGTATTAAAGGTAACATGACATAACACAAGTACAATTAATACAAATCGTTTTACTATTTTGTCATTAATTTTTACTAATTGTAAATGGAGTAAATGTCACCTAAATGTTACGTAATTATGTAGGTGGGTTCAAGCCGATTTTACAGGTGCGATACAGAGCCGAGAGGAGATAAAAAATTCAATTTTGTCTTATCCTTGACGGTACCTAAGATTAGTTGGTGTGTCTTATCCTACATTGTTTTTTATAGACCAAACAAAAGTGTTAAAATGTCGTGAAATGGGTCGAGGAGAATTTCATTTGAATTCCTCAGGATTTCCACTGGCAACATGCAGGTCAAACCAAGTGACGAGTTATTTATCACGCGAGAACCCCAAGATGCTTGCAGCTCCTAAACGCGCGTGTGCTATCTCGAGTGACATCACCCGCCGCAGTTGCGCTAGCGCCCGCCGTGGACGCGCCAACGTCGTTCCGCGCGTAGGATGGCGCGGTGCGCGGAATCCAGGCGGTTCTCGGATGACGTGAGCGGTGCCGCCGCTGGTCGCCCGTTTCGCCATATCCGCCGGCCGCGGTCGCCGCGGAGCAGCTGAGCGGCGCTTGGCGGGGTCGCGTCGCCGGTGCGAAGCTAGGGAAGCCCACGCACTCCCCCTGCGGCTCATGGAGGGTAGCGGGCTTAACGGGGCATGATCCAAAGTTTTGATTTTGGTTGTCTCGTTATCAAAATGTATCTGAGTCGTATTTAATTTTAGACAACCGTAATTAATAGGGTCAAGATTTTGTTAAGTTCCATTATTTCATTTCATTCAGAGATTTTTTTTAATTTGTAAAACTTTTTTTTTCAATTGTAGCTGATGCTGCAGACCGAAAACTCTTCGAAACGTTGAGATGATTGTATGTGAGTTATAAATTTAAAAAAAATCAACGTATTTTTTGTTGGGATTTGTAAATTGTAATTTATTTTTCGTTTGAAAAAATAATGAAATAACGTGCTGTCAGATTTTTGATACTATTAATAATTAATAGTGTCAAGATCCCACCATCACGTTATTTAATTTTCTCATTTAATTTCGCAGTTCCATTTAATTTTGGACAACCATAGTTATTATGATTGCCCAAAATCAAATCGGTCTGCAAAAGTATACCTTAACGAAGTACTTATCCAGGGGCTCTCAATCAAGTGCATAAATTCACTCCAGGAACCCAGCATCAAAACAAACGATCTCTGTATTAATAAAAAGCTTCTAATATTTTAAAGATCGCTTTTTCAAGATCTCTAAGGTAGTAGTGCCGAGGTGAACTGGGACTGAAGGTTTGCGGGTTCGAGTCCCGAAACGAGAATGTGTGTGTGTGTGTATCTGTATGTATTCCCCGGGTAGCAATTTTGGTGGTAAAAATTGGATTCAGCATAAGAATGCTCATCCCACCCCTCAAAAAACAGGAGTCACGTACACCTGCCACGGTAAGATGTTACTCAGCGTTGGTAAGCGCAGATATACGTTCGCATGGTCAGAGTTGAGTAATTCGCGACCAACAAATTAAAAAAATAAGAGTACATTAAAAACTGTGTTCTCCACGCTGTCGAGTAGACAGTGTGAGAATAGTGATGCGTGTGTGATTGACGGGCCGCGTTCTAAGCAAAAGCTGCTACGGCAGAGCATTCCTTCGTAGGAGCATAAAAATCCTTCGCTGACGGGTAACGATTGCCGGTACAGTGCTGAATACGTGATTGAGTCGCCGAGATCAGTAGCCATTGCACCAGAGCATTCCTTTGCTTGGGCATAAAACTCCACACTGAAAAACCAAACCCTTTCCGTCGCTCTGGTGCAGGAGAACACTGAAGTGTGATTGACGCGCCGTGCTCAACGCAGATGTCACTGCGCCAGAACATTCCTTCGCAGCGGAACATAAACGCCGTGGTGAGAAACATAACTCTCCTTCTTGCATGCTGTCGGATTAGGACCGCGAGGGGTGGCCCGGGGTTCGAGTCACGACGGTGGCAGAAGTTTCGTCACTAACTAGATAACTAGGTCGAATTCTGTCTGAAACGGATAAAGGGAAAATTCTAGCGACCGGCTACCCGGGTCGGTGATGTATTAAAGATGGTTTCTCCGATCGATACCAGGCGAATGCCGGTGCAGAATCCTAACAAAAGGGTTAGGCATCCCTTGTGATCTTCTCGTCCCCTTCCTTTTTGTACCGTCCCTTACTTACACACACACAGTTGCATGTGCACATGGACTTGTCGGTAGACCAGTCGGGAGCTTACAGCTTGTTCCGGTTGGGGCGGTGCCCCGCTAGTGGGAGATACCTGGTTGAGGAAAACGCCTCTAGCCGACAGGTAGGCCGGCGATGAATATCACCATCCAGCGGGGGAAGATTACCACCATCTCAAGACGAACAATCATGCACTGCACTAACGGAACTAGTAACCCTAGCAGTCTACGCGCCCGGAATCACTCATAAATCAATCAATAATAATAGGGATAAAGAGAGAGAGAAGCGCTGGGTTTGACATGTCGAGTTCAAAAGGGCAGCGCTGCTGTGTAGTAGCTACTGCAACAAGCATTCCTTCGAGGGATTCGAAAATCACAGTAGAAAAACATAGTTCTCCTTCATTCACGCTGTCGGGTAAAAAGTGGGAATATATTACTGAGCTACTAATAGACTCGCCGAGCTCAACTCAGTAGCCTCTGCATCAGAACATTCCATCGCGGGACGCAAAAATCTACAGTGAAAAACGTAATCCTCCCCCCCCCCATCCTGCGAGAGTTTAATCGCTGCAAGAGAAGATTACTTCTTCGCAAGGGCGTACAATTGCCCGGAGAAGACATAACTTTCCCACCTCCTCGCTGTCGGATAAACACGTACAAGCATAGTACTGAGTACATGATCAGGGAGATCTTGCAAGGTCAAACGTCATACCAATATACTATATCATATCGCTATTAATAAATAGTAAAGTTTATTAATAAGAGGTTTTGCACAAGCAATTTAGTCGAAATGAAAGAAGTTGCGAACTGTAGTGACAGTGGAGTGCGCGAATATGTGACATAGTCTTAATTCCCGATTTGGTCGATTAGATTTGTCCAGCAGCAACTGATGTGCTTGATACACATAAGTATTATTACATACATATATTAATAAATGAATACAACTAATAGCATTTGTAAAATAATAACACAGAATAATGCCACCAACTTTGTTGCATCATGGTAATATATAGTTCACAGCAAACGCTGACACCAGAGTTGAGAAAAAATCAATATAGCTCGACTAAGTCAATGATTATCATGCATTGTAAGTCGCCCGCTAAATCCGACGGAATAGGAGGCTCTGCTATCTTCTCGAGATCGGTTTTGAGTTGGCGGAAGCTCAGAGGCGCTCGATTGCTGCAATCAATGCTCCCTATTAGGGAGTTTGCGTCACCTCGAACGCTAAAGCACTATCGATCTTCTGCCCGAGCGCAGTTTGAGGTTCGCAACATTTTAGTGCATCCGCGCATGCGCAGAAGATCGATATTGCTGACGCTATGGCTGGCACAAACTCCCTACTTTTGTGCACCTGTGCATGCACAGAAGATTGATCGTGCTCTCCGCTATGGCGTGTAGAAACGCTGTCTCCTCTGCATCTGAACAGTCCGCCGCAGGGCACAAAATCCACAGTCAAAAAATCCCGCTTCCTCCGCGGTGTGGGATAAAAAGTGCGAGCGCAGCACTGAGCGCATGATTGACTCGCGCAGCCGTCGCGCAGAGGCCGCTGCATCGGCGATCGCCGTCAGCGAGGGCATCAGATACGGAGGGCGCGGCCACTCCCTATGACAGGCGCTGTCGACGCGCGGATCGCCGGCTTAGCGGGCGCCAGTCACGCATGGCCCGCGCGCTAGACGCCCGCAGCCTACGCTCGGCCTTTGCGTCGCGTCATTCTTTGCGAAAAGGAAGAAAAAATACTTCTATCCGTCAAGCGGTTTGTCTGCCAGTCGGAGAGGTCGCTCGACAATAGGTATAGAGAAGATGTAGTTATACAAGAAGGGACAGATTTGACAGATATTACTTGACCACTGCTGGAAATATAACTACGTCCATGCACTCATTTTGTCAGTGCGTTCGTTTACAGTGAGCTCAATTGTAGATGGCTCCATCACTAGCGAGTTTGTACACCCTCGAACGTTAAAGCAATCGAGAGCACTTCTGCGCATGCGCAGTGGAAGTTTTGCATCACTTTCGTGCAGCAGCAGCATGCGCAGAAGATCGAGATTGCAATCGATTGTTGCCCGCTAAGGCGTGCCCTATTAGGGGGTTTGTGCCAGCCTCAATAGCGATCTTCTGCGCATGCGCAGATGCACTAAAATGGTGCGAAACTTGAACTGCGCGTGAGAAGAAGATCGATAGTGCTTTAACGTTCGAGGTGGCACAAACTCCCTAATACTCATATTTTTTGCAATGTGGCGCAATACCGCGGTGCATGACATTCATTTGTGGTTCATTGTAAGAGGGGGATGCTATTCTATCGACAGGATGTCGTCCTCTTGACTTTGACCGCTGAGCATCGGAAGAAGATAAGTTTGCGAGTGAAGCTACAGGGAGGTACTGGGATGTCTACTTAGGCATTCGTTTCAAGTTCACTGGGTATGTAAGGAAGTTGTAGGAAGTCCCGACGGCTGTGAATAGATAAGTAAGGGATCTAAATCACCGCAGGGCCCGTTGGACCAATCACCTTAAAACAAACAAACCATTTTGCAGAACTAGGAAACAAGTAGCTAAAACTTCATCTCTTTGAGTGTATGAATGCGTAGTCAATGCCCGATCTCAGCACGTGGGTGAATCGCAGATGTAAAGTCCACCCACGATCACTACCCAGGGGAAGCTGGGGATGCTGTCCTCTTGACCTTTGACCGGCGCTCGGCTCTCTCGCAGAACGTCCTCGCCAACGCGGGACCGTGACCCACCTCCGGAGAGGCAGGCGTCTCCTGTCAGAGCCCCCATTGAGCGCCGGCGGATGGGGCCGGCGCCGGTCGAAGCCCACGCGGGCGCCGCCTGCGCAAACACGGAGAGGAGCTCGAAACCTGCAGGAAACACTTCTTAACGTCGTTAGGCTGATAACAGGCGCAGTTGAAGTTCGTAAAACTGAACAACACCAATAAGTTAGCCAAGTCGTGTACAGCCGCTGTCTGGAGGAGAATAGCGGCCGGCTGCTCTGGTCGGTAGTTTTCCGTAGTTGCTCTGATCACCACCAGCCGAGTGCCTGAACAGTTCCCTAACAAAAGGGCCACGCACCGCGTGCGATCATTCCTTACTCTTTCTTGTGCTATTCTAACCCCTCACTTACACCCACTTACTTCTCACATGCACTACACTATCATATGTTTGGATATTAGAGCTTGCCCCGGCCGGGGCGGTGCCCCGCTGATGGAATACACGTGGATAGAGAAAACCCCACTCCCCGCCCCATCCAATGAAGGAAGATAACTGCCACCTCCAGTAATAAAAAGTGCACTATATTTACGGGAATAATTAGCATTGCCGTTGATGCGCCTGGAAAGAGAAAATAATCAATTGAATGACAGCATAACAAAAGTCAACTGTGGGCAAAAAAATGTCAGGTAAAGAAAAAATTGCTTTTCAACTTTTTTAGGCACTTAATTTTGTGTGAAAACTAATTTATATCAATAGTTTGTATATGAACGTTAAATATTTATTAAATAAGTGTGTTAAAGATAATATTGCTTTTGGACGTTACACCATTACGTTTTGAGGTTATAGAACATAGAGAGGATTAAAGAATTAATTAAATGTAGCTAGAAGTTAAATGTGACATAGAGAACTCGAGTTATAATTATTAGCAATGACTAATGTCAACTGCGTTTTAACTAATACTTTCACATAACTATAATTTCTGACACATTAACATTTCAACATTTTCATTAAACTATGACTACATTTATTGTATGTACCTCGGCTGAAAAGTAAAGTCTCTGACCTTCGAAAACCGCTCCTCCGAAAATATTAATGTTGATTGTAAATACCTACTTATCAACTACTTGGTTGAATGTTACTTAAACCAGGTCACATAGAACATATAGTATTTTCTCAAGACTAAATTCTCAAATTACCTAAACCACTTCCATTGACCTTTTACATTCATTGGAATAATCGTTTCTAAGCTATTTAATTGTCTTGAAATACAAATATTTCATTATATTACCCTTATTCTCGTTTAATATATACAATGCAAAGTTACAATTATCAAATTATTATTGAATTGTATAGCATAATAATAATATTACCGGAATAATATTAATGAAATGTACTGTCCAGTTTTATTCATAATTCGCCTTAACTGGTTACACAGGTTTCGTACATCCTAGGCGGCGAAATACAAATTATTGTTTATTATTATTGTTAGCGACTATACCTATTAACACAAAGTGACATTAATGTATGTAATTGAATCTATGAAAATGGAGACGGTCAATGTGTACACGATCGCTTCATGAAGTCTAGAAGCTCCATTCTAACCAATTGGGTCCATTTCTAGCCTCGAGTGTCGCGCATGCACAATAATACTACTATGATTGTCTTTGATGTCTCGATATAATTCCAATTAATTAATAATCTTTAATATTTTATTTTGAGGGTTGTCAGAAGATTTGAGGGTTCAAAATTTTAGGATTCGAATTCCGTATTAAGAAAATTGTGGATTCGACCTACTTTCACTTTATTCTCAATAAAACCACAAGCCACAGAAGTCACTTTATGTTGCTATTTCTTGATTTTGAAATAAAAACGTTCACCTAATAAAAGAACATCTACAGAAGGATTGAGAAATAATTTGGCTGAGTCAGAAAAAAGAACCTGTTTGTGGTTTAGAGAATCTTATAATTTCTAATTTATAAAACTACAGAACACAGAACACAATTAAAACTAACACGAAAAGGTGTTGTTATTATTATTATTATTATTATTATTATTATTATTATTTTCATTTTACTGTTTACATTTTTATGGCAATACGGTGGAGGGAATAAACACACAATAATTAAAAAAAACAAATAATAGTCTTATTCCATTAACTGAATAGATAGTACGTATATCGGTATATAAAGATCAATAGAATTTGCCATAATGATCGAAAGTGTGAGGGAGTAGTTTTATTTGTGTCATTTCAATCAAAGTTGCTAATTTCGAGATTTTGTTTCTGTTTCACTACTGCTCAGAGTATAACGCTAACACCTGTGTAAACGATATTAGAATGACGTAGAGCAGATTCGCAAGTAATAGAGTGAAGTGCATTGCAGTACATACGTTTTCTCTGTGCATGGTAAGGAATGTGGTGGGTTGTAGTCGTGTCGGAGATTTTTCTCTTGTGAAAACAATTGTGAATATTCATTAGTTTTGGAGGCGTTAAGAGACTTGATAGACACACAAATTGGAAGGTTCTGTCAATGCACTCTTCAAAAATTCCGGGCAATCTATCAGGGCAATCTTCGTGGATGGACAATATCCATGACAAGGATGTAAATTAGAGCTGTCTAAATTAAATTAGGTTTCAAATACCTTGCAATGCAATCTCTATGACTATTTGTTTTAGGAGTTTTTCCATCTAAATTAATCTCCAAGTCATTACGTTCCAAAGACTTTGAGAATTACTACAAATTACAAAAAAAAATCAACTACAACTTCTACCAGACGTATAAGTGATAGTAATGTAAAAATTAAATTTTTGAACATCTGAAATTTGTTGCAATAGGTACACGAAGTATAAAACAAAACATTGTCTGCTTAACTTTCATTCAGTTATATACGGTAACAAGATAGCAATTTAACAAAACTGTAACTTCTTTGGCCAATAAATTATTTCCGATCATTAATTGACATATGTAATTAAGACAAACAGAAAATGCACAACAATATAAAAACGTATACCCGAAGTACACACTAGTTCATTGACAATCAATAGTGAAGAGAAACGCAATACCAAGGAAAGAAAGAAAGAAGAATGAAAAAACAATTACTACAATATTGTTTTGTTTTGTAAGCAACAGAAATTGAAGGTGCTTTGTCGTTACGAATATCTTTCCACCCTCTCTAAATTTCATTGATCTGTGTTAACAGTCACAAGAACGGACACGAAAGTGCTGTACCTCGACCAGCTCGCTAGACTGAGAGAGAAGATATTCAAATACTTCATTAAATATTTTAGAACGCCTGCTCCCAGAAACCTATAGGTTATTATTAATGCCATTTTCACTCGATTGACAAATATTTTAATTAAATTTGTTACATTCTATAAAAATCTAAAGATTATGCTGCTTGAACCTTCTAAAAACTGTTAATGCTAATGGTGAATAGTAAGATTTACAATCGCAGAAAGTATAAAAGAGAGAGATTTTCTTAAGAAACTGTGGAGGAACGAGTATTAATGAAACTAGTTTGATTTAATGAATCAAACGTGTATTATTCAGACATTTATCTACCACGATTACAATAATTATGTTGACAGGGATTGAAGGAGGTTCCTAGTTATCATTCTATGATTATTTTACATAAACATCTTAATGAAGATAGTAATTTTATTCATTCGTTTAAAAGCGCGTCTTTCTTATGTATTCGAAACGGAGTCTTATGTTAAAATCTTAATGCATCTAGGTTTATAGTAAATCCACTAGAGCAGTAGTTCTATAATGAAGCTTCTTTTAGCATCCAAAAGAGTGTGCTAATAGAACATTATTGCATCGCCGTAGATAAAAATATAATTAAAACAAGATAATAGATCTGTACTAATATAAATAATATTTTATTGTATATTTTGCATCAAAGCTGTATATTTTTACGTAGAATTATTTTTTTGGTTTAAAATACCCGCATTCTTATAATGTCCTTACAATAGATGTTAAGGTCCTTATAATAGATGCGATACGATTATTTGCATTGAGTGCATGTGCCTTGATAAAATATAATTTTCAAATTACCATGTACAAATATATACAGGATCATTCACTGCACATAAACTATATTTTTGTTAAGGAATCATACTTATTTTTACAGAAAATATTCAACACTTAAGAAATATGTGTTGATGTAAATATTACCAGTACACGTAAACAGAAAATATCAAATAAAAGCATAGTTTTCATGACCCTACATTTTAAGGCATATTTTTTTCCCCATGACCTTGAGCCGTAATAAAGGTTCTGTATACAAAACAGCTTATTCTTTCCTCATTAACAATACAGTAGCCTTCATAATTATTATACGCAGAACGTAAGCGAGTTGTACACTACATTTAAGTAATGTTTATCTTTTCGGCAATGTTCAATTTAATGCATGCCTTGTTTAGAAAGTAACGTTTTGCTTCGGGGTTCATTCATCAACGAAAAGAAAATTCCTCAAAAAGAATCAAAGATTTAGAAACCTCAAAAGCATTCTCAGTAAGGATGAACTTATTTAGAAATGTCTGACTCTTTTGGCCAACTTCATAACACTCCGCCGATGAACAAGTTCATCACGAAAGAAGTGACTCTCAATATGATCACAAATTATAAATAAGTAATAAATAGTAGCGCATAAAAGTTTAAACTTTATAAAACTCAAACTTACATTCTTAGTTAATTCTTTTCTAGAAACAAGTATTTCTCCTAGGCGTAAAATTATCTGCATATTTACTGGCACTGCCAAGAGTGTGTGAGTGTGTGTGTGTGTGTGTGTTTGAGAGTGAGTGAGTGTGTGTAAATTAGGGCTTCAGACCCCGCCCAGAAACCAATAATAGTGTACATGTTCAAAAATATATTTTACTAGTTTTCTGTTCTAATGAAGTCATTCGCAATATCAATTGTTAAGGTAATAAAATATTAATTGTCAATGAACAAATTAAAATAAATTTTATATTCAGAATAAAGGAAAAATGCTTTATTAACAAACATGAAGTCGGCTGGACACTATTTATAGTGACCCCTCTCCCGAGAAAAATCGTGGGTGCTCCTCTAAGCAAATTTCAGGCATTTTTGGGTCGAGAACTGAAATATTTAAAAGTGGGCAAAAATGGTAATCTTAGACTCTCAACTTTACAGTCTTTCTTATAAGAGAATGACTTAACCAAATTGATTCACATAAACAGGGTGTCTTTTTCCTCACATTATTTTAAATGGCACTTCCTTTTCACTTAGTAATGTGTTATAACTTATGCCTGAAGTACGAAAAGGTTTGTGCCGCACAGGATGTGAAGTTCGGTGAATTTTCTATTATATCACACGAGTGAAATTGTATTCTAAATGATGGGCAGCCATATGGCAGTGAATAGTTCTCCATCAACTGTCACTAATTATTATATTCGAAAAGTTGTAAATGATTTTCGTCAATTATTTTTCCAATATTTTGCAGTAGATAAAGGTATGTTGATCAGGAAAATGGCAAACTTATTGTTTGCTTTTGCGAATTTATTATTCATTCATAGGGAATATGGAACCAAAGCAACACCGTCTACAATCAAAATCAAATGAAAATTTAAAATAATTCAGTTATGAATAGTTAACAGATGAATATCAGACATGTTAAATATGATGAATGCAAATAGAAAAATATGTTCAATGTAATGTAAACATACCTAACTTCACTTCCGAACTATTGATGTGAGATGTGGATATGTACGATGGTTTTATAGCCCTCAGGAAGTAATAACTCATGGCAGAATGTTGGCGAACTAAAATAGTTTTTCAATTATTTCACCAACAACCCGTTATCTACTGGAAAATATTACCAATACGTCGTCATGTTTTGCAGCTAAATTATATTTACTATATCTCACCGCTCTAAATTCTCACATATATAAATTTTTGAAACCTACAATACCGGTTTCACAAGTTTGAAGTGCATCATATTTAGCTTCAAATGGTAACTTGCGACTCGTCAGTCTTCCGGGAATCAACGTTTTTTGAGAAATGCATTTTAAGCTGATATGTTCCTCTGACCGCGGGACTTAGAAATACATATTCTGTATATTCTATCCCTAAAGTCAGGATAAAATATATATAATTTCTCTAAGAATCTATGTTTATTTGCATATCAGTAGCAAACACTATCAAGAATCTGTGGCGTAGGTCTTACCTGTGACATCATGAAGAAAGATAATTGTGTACTAGGTCAAATAAGCATTTACCTAAATAAATAATGGGAACTTGGATTTGTAACGGAAATAGTGAACCAAGCTAGTTGATTTATTCGGTTCGCAAGGGAGAGAAAAACATGAATTAAAAACTACTAGTTCATAGTACTAAAAGTCTGATTACAAATGAGAATTTAATTCTTGAATAACGTTGTGATGCTCATGAAAACGATCAATCAATCTACACGGTCTCTGTGAGAAGGCAAGTTATAGAAAAACACGATAAGTAATAGGAATAACAAGACGAATAATACGAAACGCACACCAACGTTTGAAGTCCACACCACAAACCCAAGGAGACTGTTCGCAGCCTTGTACTTGAACGTGTCAGCAACCCGGTTCAAGGTACGTTCGCCTCACAACTGTTCCTCAAGGACTTACAATAATTTGCATCGTGTACGCCAAATCCAGTTTGTTAACTATGATATTATGATGTCTGAATGCTACTCCTACCTACGGCGGTGGGCGTGGGGGTCGTGTCCCTCTTTCAGATGATATCTGGTTGGAGTCGAAGCTCGGGGGAGACTTTGACTTCTGCAATTCAGCTGAATATTTTTAACACATCTTCCTGAATTAAATTCAGAGGATAGATCGCATTACTTGTTATCAAATATTGCTAATATTTCTGCAGTCAACATTTTCTTGTTAATTAATGAAGTTGGTGTACAGTAGTACACATTCAACTTTCGAAAAAAATAGTCATTTGAACTTTATTATTGAAATTTGACATAGTTTATTAAATACGAAATAGTATTATCTTTGTATAACGAATTAAGTAAAGACATCCCTTACATTATGTAAGGTATGTGCTAATAAAATGAAAATAGTGTTTCAACAGAGTGTATATAGCATATCATAAAATCTGCGCGAAAACTTTGTTCTGTAGTGAAAATGTTCGTCAGATTCTCCACTGATCACTTGAAATTTAATTTCTGACGACAGAGAGGTTTTTAAACTTATATTGCAAATATGCAGTATCCGCAGGCAAAACTGGAAGTTTGTTTACTTAACTGTGGCTCGCGCAATTAACGGGCATTTATAGTTTAATATGCAAGTGTAAGTAATTTCTACGCATCAGTACTAATTACTACGCATCAGTACAGTGCTGCATGTAACCGAGAAATATTAGAACGAGATACTCCTATTGAGATTTGTGCCTCTTCGCGCCTGTACGAGTATGAGATACAGGTCCAGCAGAATATTTTTGTAAACACCAAGTTATCATTTCAAATCCTAAATGCTATGAAAGGAATAAATATCATTGTCGTAGTAAGTTACACTGCCAGTGACATTGGTAAAAACATAAAACGAATAAAACTACTGGATGAAGCCAGAAACGCCCGTAACTGATACTAACATTAAAGCTGGAGAAGAGTGCGAAAGTAGACCGCAATATGGATGGAACGTCGATGTGAATGTTTTCAAAGCATTCAGAGTTCTATAAAAATACCGATGTTTTGAACATCAATGTATTGAAGCCGATGTTTGTTAATTTTTGCATATGTTTTGTTCCTTATTTCTTGAATGTGTCCTTCGTCTTTCTTCGTATTTTGCACATGCTAAAGCGTTTTAACATTGTTTTCAGCTAAATTTTAATTATAATTTAATATGAACGTCAATTGTCAAATTACGTTTTGGTGCTCTTGAATTTATTACTAGAGATTTCTAAACCAACTTTAAAACATCGATATTTGAAACCATCACTGCAATTTGGTCGGTGTGTTACTAAGGATGTATGCTTTACGCACGGCGAGGCGCAGCAACAATCGACAGCACTACAGATCCTGCGCGTATTCTCAGTTCGAGTTTCGTATTACTTTGTGTAATTGCGCAAGCGCACAAAATCAAGATTGCAGTCGATTGCTGTGCACTATGCCCTGCCCTTGACGATATTCTAATTTTGAACATGGATGTTTTGTTGTCGATGCCGTATACCTAAACTTCGGTTTCTCTATAGTGGCCGATGACATTAAATCATTGTTACACCTCCTACATTATAAAATGAATCTCTTTCACACTGGTAATCGCATTTGTGACGCTTCGATTCCCGTTGAGAAGAACGTTCGGGCATTAATTAAGAATATTCATTTTATAGTGTAGGAGATGTGACAATGACCTAATGCCATCGGCCAGTACAGAAAAATCGAAGTATAAACCAACTCTAATACACCGATGTTTAAAATCATGGGTGGATTTTGGTAGATGTATTATTAAGTAGATTTCGCACGGCGTTACGACAATCGACAGTAGTATCGAACTTGTGCGGATGCGCAGTTTTTCATATCACTATTGTGCATTTGCACATGCGCAGATTGGAGAAGAATGAAGATTGCAGTGAACGGCAAAAAAAAACTCCGTATTGACATGGACGTTTTAATTTTGCCCATGTATGTTTTGTGGTCCATGCCGCATCACTGGGCCCTAGCCCGAAGCAGTGGCGGGGGCGGGGGCGGGGGCGTGGCAATTGCACAAGGCGCTCGGCCGCTCCTGCCTCCCGCACCGCGGCGCTTACTCGCGTGGGACGCAGGCGAACCATCCCGGACAAAACGGGCAGTGAAACTGGCCGGGTGCTGCCGCGGCGGCGGCGGCGGCGGCGGTGGCGGCAGGGGGGCGCGGGGAGGGGGCGATGCGGGGCGCGGATCACGTGACAGGCGCGGGGCCGGGGCGGCGGCAGGTTCGACGCGTCGAGCTCCGCCGGCGCCGAGACACTGCGTGCCGCTCCAGCGAGGCGGTGACCACGGGCTCTGCCACCGCGAGGAACAGACAGACAGACACACACACGTACACACGCGCTCTCACGCGCTCGACTCGCACACGACACACACGCTCAGCGCCGTCGCTCCGCCCAACGCCCCGACCAGCGCCATCCAGCACGAGAAGCGCCGCACCGCCCGACGACCATCGAACGCCAGCGTCTCCGAGTGCAGCCGTCCAGGACTCTTTCCTCTTCGCGTAGCTGCAGGCGCCTCCCCCTGCTGCGGTGAGTGCAAGCGGCGGCGGCGGCTACTGCCCACTCGGGCACACGGCCAACGACTTTGACAGGCGCGCGAGTGGGTCGGCCGGCCTTGAAACTCGACGCTCACCTCGTGGAATCGGTTATGTCAGGCGATTTATGTGTGAGGGAAGCCCGGGAAATGATCAGCAGCCGGTATGGCAGGGTTGCCAATCACCAAAACAGTCGTTTTTGTGATCTGCGAGAACATGCTGTTTGGAGGAAAACGGATTCAAATTGACGGGACGGAGGTAGGAATCTATTTACTTGGGTATGTTTATTATCTTCCGTTTTATTGTGTATTTTAAATGTACGAAACTACTATTTACCCAATGTATGAAACTACTATTACCTCAATTATAAGTTTCGATTTCAGCTTTTCTAACCTAAAATTTTGTTACGTTTACTGTATTTGACGTGTGCTCCGTCTGAAATTTGATAAACGTGTGTGTAATTTGGTGTTATTTGATAATTACACAAAAAGATATTCGGGTTTGTATATTTCTGAATGTATATACAAATATACTTCCCCATTTGCGAAGGAAAAATAATCGTGCCGCTGTATCATGAATCATGTGTCAAAAATCAATGTTAGAACACATTTTAGTCATCATTTGTAAGTATTTTTATATTGGGTTTATGTGTCAGATATTTTGAATATTTAAAAAGATTCTCATAGTTATGAAAATATAATCTTGTCTTCACAGAGCAGCGCTGTATACGAATAAATAGAAGTGAAGTAAACATTTATAAAATCCATTGTTGAAAACAAATACTTTTCCTTAATATTGACGTGTATGCAATTGATCATTTTCACTCATTAATTTTATCTAATTGTATCACTGTTGCTCTAAAACAAAATTGGATAATGGTTCAAAAGTCCCTTGTAAATTATTTCATTCATTGAAGTCTTAACAACATGTTATTTTATTAACATTGAATTTTCGTATTTAATTTGACGTAAAACTGTATCGACAAATAAGATGTGGTTCATAAGAACATCATTACTCTTGTAGTATATGTAGAGGTTTGACAACAAATGATAATTTTAGAAAGGTATTGGGATTCCCGATTGATTGGACGTTTTATTACATGCACAATACAGAAGCGACAAATTGACTTTCATTTATAAATCGTTCCATCAGTAAAGCATTCACGGAGGATATTGTCATCCAAAAAACTGCACCGACCTGACAGCTCTAACGTCAAAGAAATTACTGATTGGTAATTAACTTCAAAATAGAACATAAAGACCGAAATTGTCAAGGGAAATTGTCATTCAGAAACTCGCTTCTCGTTCGAATCAATCTTAATTGTTTACAGGTGTTAAATTTCTCTCTAGAGCGATTGATACTTCCCTTATCATGTTCTCTTTTCAATTCGATCACGAATCTAACCAAACGCGCCTGCACGGTTCGATTGGCCGCAAACCTTATTTATGGACTCCGTGCCAGTTCGTGCCAGGTTTATGCATTAGCGAGGCTCTGAACGACCGAAAGTGATTCTGGGCATTTAAATGGGAGCTGCGACGCGTGGTGCTAGCCTAGTGGGGGCGAACGCCCGTTTGACAGGTCTCGCGCCGGACTTCGGCGCTGGATTAAGAAACCCTCGTTACAAGCGTGCGTTCCTCCTGTCCCGAGCCGGAGCGGATAATGAGATGTTTTAAATGCATGTGACGAGAGATTTCGGAAGACTAGATGCAACACGCTTGTCTGCTTCAGCTTAAGTGGAAACCGTACACAATGTGCTTTTTTGTTGTTGTTTTCTGGTCGTTTAAGCGAAATATTCGATTTAAAGGAATGTGAGTTGATCGGAAAGAAAATAAAATTGCTGGCAAGAATTTTACAAGTACTAATAGATGAATGTTGTGCAATAATAGATGAATTTAAAGTCTTCACATTTTCGATGATTGGTTCATGTTTCTTCAAATCATTCATGTGAAGAGACGGTAACAAGCATGCGGGGACAGTTTTTGGAAGAGTAAAAGCATTGTAGCTGTCTGTTCTAGCTTGTGTAGAAGAAGTGCCTGTGTTTGTTCTCTGATTTAGCGAAATATCGTGTTTAAGGGAATAAGAGTTGATCAGAAAGGAGATAAAATTGCTGACATCATTGTCATGACTCATCGCTAGATTTTTCAAATGATTTTGCTTTTGTTTATTCAAACGTCTGTTATGCCAGCAGTTTTTAAATGATATCACCATGAAATCATGAGAAATCGCCCGAGTTATTTAGTAATTCTGATCGTCATCTAATTTGTATTGTGTACTTTAAAAAGATCAAATAAGATGTATTGATTCAATATCAATAGCAGCAGTATTTCGTGGAATAGTTTTTTTTGTTGAAATTATATGTAAAAGAGAAATGAGAGTTATTTACTTTATATTTTACATCTTCGATTTTTCAATATATTTTTTTCCGCATGCAGTTTCGGTAACAGATAGCTCCTAAAGATCAAGAGAAATGGAATGTTACACTGAAGCACATAAGAGGCATTTCTTTATGAACAAAATTAGCATATGTCACGCTAACAACATATGCTCTAATACGTTCTGCATTTTTCTTTATTGCTAAGGTAGGAACTGAAATTAGAGTCGCTTTTTATGTCAGATTTAGTAGTTAATGTGTTCCTGCTTATAAAGTACCATCAGTAACCGGATTATATAATTTTTGTGATCATTTTCTGACTCATATCATTAGGATGGAAAAAAATCAGTTTTTTTTGTGTCTGTCATGGAGATTTTATATGCTCATAACAACGGAATGCGGAACATAGAGTATGTTAAGGCTTGATCATACGTAGAATAATTATAAACGTCAAAAAACGAAATGTGAAGAAATTTTTAGAAGAATTAGCTGTGGAAAAAAAGTAAAAGTAAAACTTGGGAACTGAATATGTGTGTGAATATTAGTATGTGATGAATTTCTTGTATGAATGGTAAATATAATTTGATACAGGACTTTCAACAATTTTGATTTCGACTAATCGAATGTCTTCCCATGTTTATCCCCATTGTGCCTGCCACTTGCGAAAAATACAGGAGACACGAGAATTGTTAGATACATTTCTGCAGGTGTGACTCCGTTCATAATACTGGGACTTGTCACTGTACTGTCGCGTAATGCGACAATTGTGATGTGGGCAGAGTTCTTCCATGGGAAAGGATCTTCTTTGCAGAGCTGTAGCTGTTGTTTCTAGTCTTTAAATGAATCATCCATGATTCGAATTTCACATCTTATTTACACAATAGACTTCATTTGTGGAAGGATCTGTGACCTAAGGCGTGTCATACATATCTGACATAATGTTTGTTTTTAAACATTGCTTTGATTTGGTATGCTTGAGATTAGCAGGGCCGTATTGGAAACTGGAAAATGAAAGGATTTATGATTACATGTGGTTTGCTAGCTGCGTTAATTTGTACTTTATGTTGTAATTAGTCCTGTATTTGGATTTATTAGGCAGAACATAACATAATGTAAATAGAATGTAACATAAAGAGTTGTACTTTTTATAAAAAATGTATGGCTGTCTAGTATAAGCAAGTATAGGTCGTATTAAAATATAAAGTAGAAATGGAATGTTGTAGCTTGATCTCGTCTTTCTTTATTAGCTTAATGTTTTCCGATTGCTCTATGTCCATATTCAGTGACATCATTACATAGAGCTCAGTACATAGTTCAAAATTTTAATCTGCTGGAAACTTGAGTTTTTTAAAGCAATAGTATTCCCGAGCATTTCTCATTCGTAATTGAATTGTATTAAAAATATGGCATGCCACAAACTGTTGCTGACTATAACAGAAATGATATAGACAACAGGAAAGAGTAATAGTATTTCCCACCTACTTGTGTTGAAGCGGGCGCTGCGCTGTGCGAAAGCACGGGAGTAAAAGGCCGGCCTCTTGCCGAGCGCCTGCAATTGCGCCGGTTCGACGGTTCGATGCTCCTTGGGCAGAGGCGGCGGCACCTGCGCGGTGGCTGAATATGTGGTGAATATTAGTATGTGATGAATTTCTTGTATGAATGGTAAATATAATTTGATACAGGACTTTCAACAATTTTTGAATTTCGACTAATCGATGTCTTCCCATGTTTATCCCATTGTTGCCTGCACTTGCGAAAAATACAGGAGACACGAGAATTGTTAGATACATTTCTGCAGGTGTGACTCCGTTCATAATACTGGGACTTGTCCATGTACTGTCGGTAATGCGACAATTGTGATGTGGGCGAGGTTCTTCCATGGGAAAGGATCTTCTTTGCAGAGCTGTAGCTGTTGTTTCTAGTCTTTAAATGAATCATCCATGATCCGAATTTCACATCTTTATTTACCAATAGACTTCATTTGTGGAAGGATCTGTGACCTAAGGCGTGTCATACATTCTGACATAATGTTTGTTTTAAACATTGCTTTGATTTGGTATGCTTGAGATTAGCAGGGCCGTATTGGAAACTGGAAAATGAAAGGATTTATGATTACATGTGGTTTGCTAGCTGCGTTAATTTGTACTTTATGTTGTAATTAGTCCTGTATTTGGATTTATTAGGCAGAACATAACATAATGAAATAGAATGTAACATAAAGAGTTGTACTTTTTATAAAAAATGTATGGCTGTCTAGTATAAGCAAGAATAGGTCGTATTAAAATATAAAGTAGAAATGGAATGTGTTATGCTTGATCTCGTCTTTCTTTATTAGCTTAATGTTTTTCCGATTGCTCTATGTCCATATTCAGTGACATCATTACATAGAGCTCAGTACATAGTTCAAATTTTAATCTGCTGGAAACTTGGAGTTTTTAAAGCAATAGTAATTCCCGAGCATTTCTCATTCGTAATTGAAATTGTATTAAAATATGGCATGCCAACAAAGCTGTTGCTGACTATAACAGAAATGATATAGACAACAGGAAAGAGTAATAGTATTTCCACCTAGTTGTGTTGAAGCGGGGCGCTGCGCTGTGCGAAGCACGGGAGTAAAAGGTCGGCCCTTGCCGAGCGCCTGCATTGCGCGGTTCGACGGTTCGATGCTCCTTGGGCAGAGGCGGCGCCTGCGCGGTGGCGCCGCGTCCTCGGGCTCTTGAGGCAGGCCGCGGCGGCGGCGGCGGTGCGAGATGGGAGCGGGGGAGACAGCGAGAGCGATAGT
>BOPP01000197.1:966559-995436 GCA_017312745.1 Gryllus bimaculatus | reverse complement strand
ACAGCCCTAAGCGCCTGACTAGTTGTCGTTTCTGGCGAATCATTAAGCGCTTGGCTGTCGCGAGTCCTGGCGCCAGCGTAGCGCCGTCAGAGCCTCTTTGCGCGCTGCCATGGTGGCGCGGGGCGGCGGCGGGTGGCAGGTGGTCGTGGCCCTTCCCCTGGTTTGCGCGGCTCCGTCGCGCGCATTTAGGGCGTCCGCGTCTGTGCAACGGGCGCGGTGCCACCGGTGGCGCGCGCTCTCGCCGCGGCGCGGCCAGGGCGCCGCCCCTCGGCCAAACGTCCCCACTCGGCATGCGAAGAGGTTCGGAGCCCGGTCACAGGTCAAATAGCCAGCGGGCTACGCCTACGGCGTCGTCGCCGCAGCCACCACCATAGCCTCCCCTCAGCATTCGACGCCGCCAACGCTTCAACACCGCAACAGGACTACTCTGAGTTGGACTGATTATTTGTTGGTTCCGAATACGCTGAACTGAGCTGTGCTTAATGTAGTTCTGTAAGTCAGGCGTCATGTACCATGGGCGGGCTCGTGTCCTTCCCTGCTAGGTATTGCTAATCGGGGAAGTTCTTCGATCTAGGGATTTTGAATATTATTGCTTAAATAATTATATAAGTTTAACATAAATAAATATTTTAATCAATTTTGCCAAATATAAGCCAAATTTGACCAAACCTAAAAAAACTTTAAGCCTTTGGAGGAGGCCATGCCCCCCCCCCTGGATCCGCCCACTTGCTCACTAGTCATCATCAGGCACCATCATTAGCCCTCACAGGATCCGTCAGAGCCCCACTCTCAGCCTTACGAAGACCGCATTGCAAAGTGATAGGTTTCATGAATGCCATATTCGATACATTAGCTTTGTCACACTACAATATCGGTTCACTAAATTCACTGTCGTACAAATTAAAATCGAGAACACAGGATCGGTGCTTCATGCATCGGAAATATCACGTCTAACTAGACTGATCATGTCTGACAAGGTAGTGGCGTAGGTCTTAATTTTCTAATTAATATTCTATGTAATCAAGGATTAACGATATTACCACGTACAAAATAAAAAAGGTAACAACACTGGAGAAAGGTTGATAATAGCAAACGGTTTCGGGCCGCCTCGGGATCGACAACAATTGTCAGTGACTGGTGATTGCGAGCAATATACAAAAAATAGATACTGAAAATTTTATATATATTATGAGAACTTTTTTTAAAAAAAACATCGTTGTTAGTATATCGTTGGTTCTGCTCGAAATTCTCGATGTTTAAAGATCATTTTTGCCCTCGCTACCCGCTTGCACGATGGTTCGGGCCAGTGCGGGCGCGGCAAGGTGAGCGGGGGCGCCTGCCGCCGTCGCCCACTGGATGCGCGACGCTTTGTCCGAGCGCCTCTGAACGCACCGCAGGGACACCGCGCCGCCGCCCTCGACTCCCGCTCGCTCCGCCAGGGATTCGCTGCGCCAAGCCACTGCCTGGCGGGGCGGTTTTTTGTGGGGAGGAGACGGTTGTCTATCTCTCTATACCTGCCACCTATTCCTACTTCTTCCTACTACCTCTACTATTCTATACTTCTTGATTATACATCTTTCGAAATGTCAGGAAGTTTCGGAAACTGGGATATCGTGGTTGCAAGAAATGATAGTTGATATTTTGGGTGAAATTAAGATTATTGGTTTTTAATGAAGGAGAGAAAGAATCTCTTTCTCTTTCTCTCTCTTTCTCTCTTTCTCTTTCTCTTTCTCTCTTTCTCTGTCTCTCTCTTTCTCTGTCTCTCTCTTTCTCTGTCTCTCTCTTTCTCTCTCTCTCTTTCTCTGTCTCTCTCTTTCTCTGTCTCTCTCTTTCTCTGTCTCTCTCTTTCTCTTTCTCTCTCTCTTTCTCTCTCTCTCTTTCTCTTTCTTTCTCTCTCTCTTTATCTTTCTCTATCTTTCTCTGTATATTTTATTCAAATTAATTCAATAACAAGGATAATTCTTTCGTACGTTAGGGGATGTATAGCTCGTTTCCTGTAAAGAATATTGTAACATTGCATTATCGAACACAATTTGGAAATGTCATATATCATTACTTACACTCAAGCGTATAGTTTTATATTTATTAATATCTAATTCCTAGAAGAGTGTGTAACAACATAAGTGGTATGTTGAAACAAAAGAATATGTTAACGAGGATTGGATTTTTTACCACGAGTTTAGTTAAACGCCATTTACTTAAGTGATGCGTTCATAATATTTATTTTCACTGCAGTTTATTGTAGCAGATAATTGGCCCGGGCAGTTGGTATTAATTGATTTAGCGCAGATTGGCAATGCTGGGAAGAAATATAGGTAAAGATTCACTGGACAGAAAAAATGTGTTTGTACGATAATTTTGTTATGAATTATTTTAAAACACTACTTCAATTAAAGGGATATTTTCCAACTATTAATCGTATGATTAAGCATGTCAGTGGAGAAAAAGCAAATAAAATGGTGGAATCGAAAACTCTATCTTATTTTTTCAGAATAACATTGCCACGTACGAAAGAAGACTTGCCGGCTGAATGTGCATCGAAAAGAAGTGTCCTAGTATTAGTCGGAGAGTAACGCACTCTCGTCAAATGCAACAGCAAATAATACAGAAAGTCTTTGAAGTGTGTTTTTGTTATTTCTACTCCATGACTCACATTCATAGTTGTTACTTATTTACAGTAATAATTAACAGTACAATAACAAAGTAAATTAGTACATCTATTAGCATATATTTTCAGCAGGTTATTATTTTAGTGTATGAAAACAAAATGAGGAAAAAGTAAGATCTCGAGACCTCCCATAAAGGCAACCCACTAAACCTGAAACTGTTACATGAAATACTATGGAAACTGTGGCTGAATATGAATCAGTTTCTTGCCCCCTCACGAAAGATACAATGTGAAAGTGTTGCGCTGCTAGGGTCGCTCCCAATGGCACGAGTTAAAACGCGCTCACGAACGCCTATGACAGGAACTGATGACGATAATGGAATAGTGGAAGCAGGTCACCGTTGTACAACGCATTCCTGTAGGCATTTGGCACATATGGTTGTACATGAACGTGCGTTAATGATCATTCAATGGAAATGCAGCTGATCTTTAAAGAATGGCGCCCAACTAGTGAAAGGAATAGAACGTAGTCATTTCTTGGTCATTCATAGAAGTCAAAGACTGTGTACAGTTGCGCTGCATTTCTAAAATGTACGTTTAACGTGTGTAAAAAATCAGTAGGGACATGTTTTTTGTTCTTGTTGGAGTTCAACCTCTTGCAAAGTTTGACGTCTAGACCATGTTCACATTTTTCAAATACCATGTATATAAACGCTGAAAGTTATTTAGTGTCGGGAATATTTTTGCGAGGGTACATGACATGTCTGTTTGTAGTTATCCAACTAAAATATCTCTCTCAAAAGTAACTTAATTGTGTTCAATCTTTGTTGGAAATGGTCAATGTTTTTAACATTCATTGTTTGGAAAAAATATGCTTAAAACTCACTTCTCTCAACTTCTTTCCTCTCCAGTATATAATTGAAGTAAAGAAATAACTTTGATACATACGATCTTTTCTTAAAATAGAAAGTTATTTTCTTTCTTAAATGGGTGATATGGGAATGATGATGTTTAATGAAAGGCAGAATGGATGATTTATGTAATTACAATTTAAAAAATCAATGCTGTAATTTTTCTAAAATAAAATAATTACAGAATAAACAAAATAATAAAATAATTATCAAATAACAACAAACACGTAATAAAAATAATACACAACTGACATGGATCAAAGAAGTGAAAGCTCATAGAAAGGAAACAAAGATGTCAGGGAGAAAATTAAAGGGTTTGGTGAAAGAAAAGATTGTTACAAGCCCATTGTGATAACAATATTGATATTTGTAATTGCATTTTCTTAAATTGTGTTTTTTTCGAGGCCCCTCTCGCGCACTGCAAAAGCGTTGAAGCGTCGCTTAACGCTCGGGAACTTTCTAACCGCGACCACACCCACCCGAACTTGACCTCTCCACGCCACTGCCGCGCCAACGCCGCGCGCACGTCGCGGCCACGCCGGCGGACCGCGGTCGCCGCACGCTCTTCATGCGAGATGTCTAAATTCCCCTCCCGCCGCCTCGACGCCGCACCGCTCCGGCTGACCTTCATACATCTCCATGGCCACCAAACCACGCTTCCTTACAGCCATCTCCACCACCACCACTACCGCCATCATTGTCACGTCCACGGCCTCTGCCACCTACAGCACCACCGCCCTCAACTACCTTCCCCACAACCATCTCCACCACCACTACCGGCATCATTGATGTCACGTGTACCACTGCCCCCACTGCCAGCGTTACCACTACCACCACAGACACCTCCTTCACAAGCACCGCCGCCGCCACAACCAATGCCACCTTAGCCACCTCCACTTCAAGCACCGCCGGCCCAACTACTACACCGTCACCACCGACGCCGCTTCTTCACCACTCTGACCTTCACCACCTGACGCTCCACCTACACAATTACATGTGCCTCTACTTCTACCACGACCACCATCAGTATCATCAGCAACAACAACAGACACCACCGCCAGTACCACTACCGCTATCAATAGTCACCACTACTATCAAGCGCATCGTCACCAAACCCACCATCACCCCAACCACTGCCATCACCGCCGCCGCCAGCGCCGCCGCGGAGGCTGGACGGAAACGGCCGTGACGCCAAGTTTGTAGCCGCACTCGACTCCGTGAACAGTCCTCCAAGCACTTGAATACATGAATACATTTGGGCTTTGCTCATTCGGAAGCGGTCATTTTGCTCATGAAGCCAGCCGCTTCTTTCATGCGCGACGCGCTTTGAAAGCGGCCGCGAGATTTAGAATGAGCGTGTGTTTTTTTGTTTTTTTGTTTGCGTATTCTACAACGGAGGATTGGTCGGTAGCTGGGTTACAGGTTTAAGCTAGGTAGTGGTTGGAAATGTACTACTTCTTGGATAAGAACCCAAATACAAACGTGAGATAATTAGATGAAGTGTTTTTAATATTTGGTTTGTTGCAATGTAAGAACTGTAACAGAAAAGTCTTATTTAAATAAGTTAGGATGTGTATGCGTTTTGTTTGCTTTGAACATGCCAAACAGAAGGTATAAAATATAATACTCAGACTATAAGGTGTGTGATTTTGAATTTGAAATTATTTAACACAATAGAAGGATATCACTGGATGCGATATTACCGTAAAGAAGTATTAATAAACTTAATGTCATTCAAACTTTATTAAGTGAATAAAAAATTCGAAAACATGTAAAGGTATTTAATATTATTACGGCGAAAACTAATCTTAGTTTTTCAAATCGTGCTATCTATCAACGATTTTTGAAAACTAGATTAAGCCTCACATCGCTAAATGTAATTTTCATGATTACTAGGGAGCGGATTTTAATGAAATGTCATATTTTTCTTTTCACTTTATAACAGTGTCGCATAGTATGAAAATTCATTTTATATTATGATGAAATGACCCATTTGTAACATAATTTTTTTCATCGATTTATGTCTAATAAATCATTTTTTACCATTTTACGTAATTTTTACTGCATTCTTCGCTGATTTCATGGATTTCAATATCATTTTAATGGTACTTGCATCAAACAATGTTTACGATGTGCAAAGAAAGGTCACCAGAGAATTCCTGAGTAGCCTATTCGATTTGTACGCTCATATATTGTAATGTCAGCCGTTGTGAGTTCTATGTGATCTACGGTTTCTGTAACGTTTATCGGCGCCATTGTGGGTCCAGCCGAATTCGCGATAAATAAAGGCAGAGATTTTCCTTAAAAGAAGAATTCGAACTCAAAGTCTGAAAGCCGAGTTCACTTGAACAAAAGAAAGAATCTTCGATTACATTACTAACATATCTAACAGTTTGAGTGGTTCATCTGAAGTGGTTGTGTTCAAATCTTTTACGTAATTTTTCTTGGTTTTGGGGGCATTTTTAAAGCATTTATTGATAATTTTAGGCAATGTTTAAGGTATTCAAATTCCGCCCTCTAATGATTACTCTAGTATGTATATGAAGTCTTCTTTCCAAAGAACCCCCTGCCTTGTGTAGTGTCCTTACTCTGTAGCAAGAATCTGAAAAGACTGTATAGTCTATCGAACATATAATTACTTTTAATTACGGTTAGGTTATATACCTGTAAGCTATTAATGCATAACAGTCAATACTAAGTCGGACATTTAAGGCAGTGCATGTAACACAAGTTCATACTCTCTGCTATTTTCAATCCTGCCCTACTTAGGATCCAACGAGACTATTTTACATAACTTGTCAGACTAGTCTCAAATTATAGGTTTAAACTCAAGTGTATGTGGGGAGTCGCAACTGACAATTACTGTATTCATCTGTTTATCTCTTTGTGAAGAAACCGACTACATACATTGACAGCCAAACACCTGGCTGCATAGTAAATGAGCATACCTACTGAAGGCAATTTGTTATAAGCCAAGTTTATCTCTTTTTACACTGTTCAATGTTCTATAAATATGAATTCATATAAAAATTTGGAGTTCAAAATCTGTTGGAATTTACTCTCATAAGCAGTCTATTGTAGTGTTTCTAAACTCTTGAAAACCAAGTATTGTAAATTCAATTTATTTTAAATTTGCTAATTCATTTTAAATTTGCTAGTCGTAACTTTCGTGCAACACCTAATATACGTTTACTTTTCAAAAATACAGAAATGTTCATATTACAATATAGCCATATATTGCATATAATACATTGAAAAACAAAATATATAATTACGCGGAGTCTCTTGTAAGAGATTTGCTTTTAGCGGAGAGCTGGCTGTTAACATCTTTTACTTTCTTGTCCTTACTTCCTAAGAAGAGAAAGTATTGTAATCTCTCACCGGAAAATGGGGAATATTTAGATTTAGAATTATTCAGTCAAAAAACAGTAAAGAGTCTTCCCCGCCCGTACGTAAATGGTAGAGGTTACTAACATTTAAACTTTTAAAAGCTAGGATTTTTAGAAACATGTATAGAAACTGTTTTTGGGCCAATGTATTATAATGCAAATGTTTTATTATTGAACACGACGCACCCCTAGTAGAAAAGTGTCGTAACTCAAATAATCGAATTTTGAGTTATATACATTATTGAAAGTAAAATTTTATGCTCTTGCGTCGTAGAATAGTGTCATTTCTTTTTAGACATATTTTAGACAAATATTCTGCTTCAGATATATGAGAACGTAATTTCAAACATTCAAACCGCAACCCTGAAAAATCACTTTCTTTGAACGCCGACACTTTACTACTGTGTGTGTGTGTGTGTGTGTGTGTGTATGTTTTGATGTGTGCTGCGGAGGGAGAGGCGCCTCGCGTGCCAGCGCATGCGCCAACGGGGCGGGCGGGCGGCGCGCGCAGGGCAGTGCGCCTTTTACGGCGCTTTGTGGAGGAAGGCCGCTGGCGCGCGCGCTCGCTCCGCCGCAACAAAGGTGGCAGACGGCCCATTAGCCGCGCCGCCGCCGCCGCCGCCGCACGCACTCCTCTCACGGCGCCCGATTGCGGCGGGGAAGATTCCCAGAAAGTTATTCCGGCAGGACGCTCGACTCTGCCTCTGTTCTGCACTACGGGTGAAAAATCTCATTAAACCATTTCGGTTTTTGCTTTCTTGCTGCGGAGTAGACAAAAAGTTATGAAACGAATCGCGAAAACACGGTGGAAAATTCTTATTACAGGGTCGTGTTAACGAAAAAGAGTATAAATCCAGTTGCTAAATGTAGAAAAAAAATCCTGTAACATACATGATGTAGCCCGAATCCACGTTTTGTGACCCCTTGATACCAAAAAATCAAATGATTGCAAAACGTCCGTCCGTCCGTCCGTCCGTCCGTCTCTCCGACCGTCTGATCGTAAACAACGTTTGCGACTAAACCCTTCAATCAATTTTCTCCTAAACTTATATTCTTCATTTGGTCCAACTGAAGGCACGGCCTCTTAAATTTGGAACCGATATTTTTATTTTGGGGGTACTTTACACAAAACCCCTCCCAAAAAGTCAAAAGTTATTTAAAATGGGACATAATTTTTTTATTTAACTTTGTTCTTGGATAGGATACTAGATGCTTAAGAGAATGGCGCAGGTCTCACATTGATTGTAAAACCTGATTTTTCGAAGATTGCAAAGTTTCTATATTTTTTTCGGTGTCTTCCTACAACTGTAATGATGAAGAAAGAGATTTTCCCCATTAATGAAATATGTTTCTTAAAGATATACTTTGAAATAAGGTAGTGTACATTTTTTCGAAAATTCTAATACTTTTCGCGTAATATTGCGTGACAGTACGTGCGAGAAAGTACGTGCTGTTTTAGCACTACTAGTTTAACTCTCAAGAAGCGAATTTAATGAGTAACCAATTGAATTTAAAATGTACACTAATACATTTAATGTCAATACCTTAGAACACACACATTGTACATAGAGAATTCCTAGCTTCCAGAAAGCCAAGATTGAAAGTCTATAAAGGAGCAGTTACTTACGAAGCAGTAATGTTTGCTTTCTGGTTAATTCCTCTTAAATGGGAATACAATCATGTTTGCCCTCTGTGCAAGACCCCTCTTCCATAGTTATATGATCTTTTGAACACAACGTAGTTGGTATCGAGAGGTCTTCAAAAATTATATTAACTTTAAAACTGCCAAGAGTGAATATACAATATTTGTGGACTAAGCTAGAAAAAGCATCGGACATATGGGCTCTTGGAGTATTTCTCTAAGAGGTTTATGAATTTTATTAAGATAATCGCTGCACAGTACGTATAATCAGTCTTATTGAGCATTTGACTTCTTTGGACACGAAAATTAGTTTTTTTTCTACATCTACAGAATTCAAAAGGGGCATGTTTCAGTCCAGCCTGAATTTGTGTGTGTTCAACGCTGAGTATTGACGTGGCGAGTGAAGGGTAGAAAATAGCGTTTCGTCCTTACAGATTCATCAGACGGACAGTCAGCCTATGAGTCTATTTTCTGAACAGTTTAGGGGAAATGAAATATACTGAACAGTTTTAACTTTCGTGTTACACATATTGCTCTCTTCTGAAGGAAGCATGTGCTACAGTATTGAAGGCGTTGACAGGCAGTTTGGTGTCACAGTAACGCGTACGCCTCCACTTTATATCTCCCACCACCTTCACATCCGCGTCCGTCTTCACCTTTACCTTTACCTCCTCTTTCATTACCTAAAATATCACCTCCGCCTTTGCCAACTTTTCCACTGCCTCTGCCTCCTCATTCCCGTCCTCCACCTCTGCTACCTCCATCTACCACTCGGAGCAATAAAACGGGTTGTTGTGGCGAGGAATGTTTATAGAATGTCCTGGGGGGGGGACATTTTTGACAGTTTAACTAACTGGTATATTGTTTTCTTCTGAAGGAGCGATGTGCGTTATAGCATTGAAGGAGTTGCTACTGAGTCAATTGGGCATTTTGTTGTCACTTCCATCTCTATTCCAGGTCCAAGTGCTTCCGAATGCTCCTTCGTCTTCGCGTACATCTCCGCCCTCAATTGTTTTCGCACTTCTTCTGTCGCTTCCTTCTCGCCCTCCGTTTCAATTCTCATCTCCACCATTCCCACGTTCCACTTGTTGTAGGGAAGGTGTACAGACGTTTCTTGATAGAAATTCTTCAGACTCTTAATAGCTTTTTAAAAATCTTATTCTACATTACTCTATTCGCATAGATGAATGTACATTATGGTACTAAAGGAATTACTGTGGAGCATATTTGATACTACATTACACATTATATTATCATGTGCAATTTTCTTACACTTTTCTATTTACTAATGTACACGTGCGTCTTGCGGTTTTAAGAGTTTATTTTCCAATACAGTCATATATTCATTTTTATTTTACAGAGAAAATTCGCAATCCTCGTTTTTAATTATTACTCTCTGGTAATCTGATGACCCCATTTAGTTAAGTGTTTATTCCGATTTATTCGATAATATATTCGTAACAAGTATGTTGAATCAACATGGTGATTTTCTAATACTCAACTATGTTGTGTATATTTTAATTTCATCCTCATTGTCTCTTGCGTTTACTGAAAAAAGAGAAAATCGAGTACAATTCAAATAATAAATTTAGAGGTATCTCATGATAAAATCAAACGTGCTCAATTGCTGACTAATTTTAAAACAAAGCCTTTACATCGAAAGAAAAATTGATTTCAATGTTAATGTTTTTCTTGCCTTACTGTTTGTAGATGCCTGGCAAGAAATTAAATCTGTTAACTGGTTTGTGCGATATGATCTGAAGGAGTCGGTCGGAGTCCAGAAGGCAGCTGCTTTTGCAAAAACGCAGCGCGCATGAGCAGTCCGCACTTTGCAGTCGCCGCCTCAGCTGCCGCTTTTGGCACCGCGTCTCCTTCCGCTTCCCGCCGCCCACGCCTGTGCATTCGCATCCGCTTCTTCGCCCCCGCCCCTCCCACTCATCTTTTGGACCCGCTTTCCTTCACGCCTTCTTCTTTGCCTCTCGTTGTCGCTTTCTTCATAAAATAAGCGTTATACACCCGACGATTTGGCTCTTACCTGCGCTCTAGACGTGTAATTATCGACATATCTATAGTTCGGCTGTAAAAATTGCTAATAGATTCTAGCAGATAGCTCCAACAATGCTCCTGCGCCCACACGGGCGACGACAATAATAGCGCTCGGCGTTGAGCAAAACGAATGCGGCGTTGAAGCGTTAATGTTGCACTTGTGCTGGTTACAGATTCCTCACAGCAAATTAAATCATTCAACTGGTTTAGGAGATATGATCTCAAGGAGACGGTCAGATTGCTACATCCAGATGGCGGCTGCAGGTGTAAAAAGCCCGTGTGCATGAGTAGCCGACGCTTTCCAGTCTCCGCCACCATTGCCATTCCAGACATTGCATCTGCGTTCGTTTCTCACCACCTACTCAGGTTCGCCCTCGCCTCTGCACCCTCTTTCACTTACGCCTTTCGCTTTGCTCGTTTCTAGTTGTTTATTTATACGCTGGATTTTATTCCGCTCCTGTGTCCCTTTCTCTCATCTTTTTCGCTTCTTTGTCACTCTCCGTATATATACGTATATTTTCACATGGTTTTACACTTCTTTTGCAACCTCTTCATTTACATTTCCTCTTTCCCCAAAACTTCTTCCACACGTAACCAACTTCTGTATCTACTTATTCCAACTCTCTCTATATCTATCTTAAATATATTCTTCTTCCGCATTTTCACCTTCACGTTCTCATCTCTCGCCAACCCGGACATCACTCCTCTTCCCCACTTACAAAATCTTCTCCTCCCTCCTCCTCCTCTTCAGCTTCTTCTTCTTCTTCTTCTTCTTCTTCTTTTTCTTCCTCTTCAAAAAGAAGGAACGTATGCACTATACTTACGGGACTAATTATCTGAATAGTTGACGTGCCTGGAATCACTAACAACCAAGCAGCCTTCCCCTCCTCCTTCATCCGTCATCCCCCGCGCCAATCCCCGTCAGTTGTGCACCTTTCCCTGCATTTCCAACACCGTCATCCTCTCCCCCGCCCCCTCCACTTCCGTCTCCGTCCCCGCGCCGACCGCCGCCGTCCCCTTGGTATGCACCTCGCCACCCGCGCGTCCTCAGAGGCTCCGTCGCTCAGTCGTAAATCTGCGCGCGCCCGGCGGCCTCCAAACCCTGAACGCACCCGCCGCTCGGCACTGACGCGTGCTTCAGCCGGGAATGCACAGGCACAGGTGTATCGCGAGGGTCAAGGCAAAGCCCACGGCCCGAGCGTAGTAGTAATTCGGAGGACGCGAGTTCGATACCGCCAAGCTGCCGGGAATTTTTTGATTGTAATGAATATCGGTGATTAAACTGACTACTTTGATCTCTGGGTTGCCTCCTCACTTCCAAACCGGCAAAGGTAGCTTGGGGCATCAACTGATGTCACTCAAGGCCTCTGACCGAGAGATCCTAAGAATCGAATCGCGACGGTAGCATGATTTTCAATACTAGATTGTCAGCCGGTATCTGGAGGAGAATTATAGTGTCCAGATGTTCTAATCCGTAGTTTTTGTTGTTTCTCCAATGAACACCAGGCGGAAAACAAAGCAACCGTGCCTCGAACCGCGCGCGCTTTTTCTTTTCTCTTCTTTGTCCTCTCCTCACCCCTTATTTTCACAAACACGCGAACTGCATTACCACACTTGTCGGGAAACAGGCCGAAGCTTAGGGTTTGTTCCGGCTGCAACGGTGCCATGCTGGTGGGAGATACCTCGTGGGGGAAAATTCCCGCGAGACACCGTAGGTGGGCGCCGAATCTCGTCATTTAGCGGGCGAAGATCACCGCCGACTCCCGCGATACAAAACATGCACTTTCCCAACCTTACTGTTCAGCATTGTCATTACATTCTTCATAATGACGGCTTCATGAAAAAAGAGGCGCTTACTGCACTAATGTTTGTTAAATGTCCTAGCTACCAAGAGAGAAAGTGTTTTCTTGTTGTTGTGCCATTCACGACTATTTCTTCATATTTCAGAACTTATCATGCAATTCTGATTTGCATTCGTGCTAGGTCAGACACCACTGAAGTGGTATGAAGAGTGTTCCCTTCATCAATTAATTTGCTTTATGTTCACGTAAGATACTTACACTTTATTTGACTTGGAGATGAATCGTGTAAAACGCGGTGAACTGAAATATGAGAGGTTCAGAATGCAAGTGATTTACGTCACTGGGGTCTAATCCATCAGGATAAAGCGATTTGCATTGGGTAATGCCAGCAATTCAGTTGTCAGGAAAATTATATTTTTGTTGTCCTCTCTTGTGCTTGCTAAACAATAATTCAAAATTACTGTTGCTAAAATATTAAGAATATATTTAAAACCCTTTGTTCTGATGTAAATTAATTTCTCCTGATTTATTAGTTCAAACTGACACCACTTTATTTCTCAACCCATCATATATTAATAATACATTTTTCAATACTAAGTGATAATTTTAATGAAATGAAAAAGGACAAACTGTTTTGCATGTCAAGTGTAGTATTGAATCACATAAACGTAAACTTTAATTAACGTTTGCACAAGTGTTAGAACAAATGTTACACTTAATAACTTCATCGAAACCGACATAGAACTCGTGACAGATATTTCAGTATTACGAAGAAACTAAGATATGATCAAACTTTTCTTTTCATTAAAACAAATCTGTACTCGTATATTTTAGGAGTGTAATAACTCCAAATTATAAGCGAGTCAAGAGTCAAGGGATATTTTGTACAGAAATTAGCGCCTCCGAATGAAGATGTGCCTCCGAGGGCCCTGGCCGCTGAGGAACGTGGCCAGTTCGCTCCAGTGAAAGTGAAGTGAAGTGAAGGACCGAACCTCTCGAGATCAGCGTTGCCTCAGGTTCATCGCCGGCCTGACATTTCGCCGCCGACTTGCCAGTCTCCCGAAAGACTTTGCCACTTGCATAAACAGCGTTTCACACAGCGACGCGCCAGTCAACACCCTCGCGCGAAAAACGTAGGAAAACACTAGCAAACGCTTTTGCGACGTACGCGCCTCCCTCTGATGTGCAAATGACCTGTGAGCTGAAGCTACTGGAGGGGGAAAATATCGGACATGGACGTGTCTCGCTGTAATAAGATGTTTCGTTTTGCATCTCGTGGGGTTCACTAAATATCAACATACAATTCTGTCCTTTACATTGTGCCCATTTACTTATGTAGAATGCTGTTATTGGAAATCTTGAATATATTATTTTAATACTAACTTATACGAACTGAATGTAATGATATGCATCTGATTAAAATTAACTGAGAATTGTGAGATGACTTCGTATTTCATGAATTCATAATATTTCGATGAAATAATTCTAGATTGTGAAAATTGAAACAATATCGTTTTTCAAAAAGTATTGGTACTTCATTGATTTTTAACGCAGTTTAATTGTTCTTCATTTATTTCAGAAACACAAAAGTGTGTAATTGAATCCCCGTAAATGTAAATGATATTCATTTTTTAATCATTTTATGACAAAAATGTGGGGAGTTTTTCAGAAATGCATTCCAGTTTAGAAGCAAAGCATTAAAGAAGACCAGCAGTAGTCGTAGCCTCTCGAGGAATGTGTGTTCTCTTTAAGACGATTTGGACCTTTTTCAGTGACAGGAATGCCAGAAATTTAAGAGGGAACGAAAGTGTAAAAGAATTTGAAGCCGTTTAAAACGTTAACACTCCTATTGGAAATCTATATTACGTAATTCCTGGAGCATAATAAATGTCCATTAATGAATACTGACATTTCCTCGAAAGGTCCCTCTAACTTCGATAGCTTTTCAACTACGAAGTCCCTACATGCACAATGAATCCTTGTACAAAAAATATTCACCATCTTAAAGATTATTGTAAAATACACACAATTCAAAAAAATGGAATTTTTGGAATATATTCTAAGGAGTCTGATTTCCTAAATTCGAAAGGCAAACCAACTTCGGACACAAAAAGTAAATCTTATACAGGTATATCGGAAGGTGAAGATCAATATAAGATATTTTCTTTTCCTCGTGGAAATACGCAAAGGAAAACTATTCCCAGGAATATGGCGGAATAAGGCTTTTCCAATTTTTTATCTTCTTTCAGTAAATCGTAGCCTCACCGCACGTTGCCGCTCTCCAGCCGCAAAGTCGGTCTTCACCATCATTATTTTCATTTATTTCTGCTCAGCAGCCGAGTACAATACGTGTGGGTACAATGACTTATTGAGGCTTGTATATGGAATATTATTGTAATAACTATCATTATAATAACGATTGTATTTGAAATAATACTGTTATCGCCATTTCATTGTTTCAATTCAACATCAGAAGGCAAATATATGGTTTGGCGAAATTTTTAACGTTTTAACAATCTTACAAAATTGCGTTACTCCCAAAACGTTTATTTTTATTAATTTTAATATAAAATATCATATACAATATATATTTGGTTTTATTGTGCGTAAATGTTTAGAAAGAACAGTTTAAGTACTTTAAACACCTTTGAAGCAATTACTGTTTCAGACATTGATTGAATAACTGCTAAAATGCCACCTTTTTACACGTCATTAAATTTCGTGTACAAATCAAAGGTCATAATCACGCTTCGAATTTGTTATAGAGAATTATTACTTGCCGAGAATTATTAATTATAGAATAGATTCGCGTTTAAACGTTTATTACACCTTTGAAGTTACGGATTGTGCTATATAAAATATATATTAAACATTAAAAAAGAACAGAGAATCATTTTGTGTATGACCCACGATGTCATCAAGTTAACCTGCTTCCGAAGAAATGTCACTCAGTGAGTCTGAGAGTATTTAGATTTTCGCGCACGCTTCACGTACTTTTGTCATTAGTCCCGTGAATGTCGTGGTAGGAGGTGACGTCTTCCTTCGCCACTAGAGTGGGGGATCCGGTGTCGACCAACACATCGACTTGCAGGGTTTCCTCCCCCAGGTACCGCCAGGTACCTCCCGGCAGGGCGCCGCCATAGAGTAAATTAGCACGAATCTCTCAACGTTTGTGGTAGTGCAGTACATGTATTGTACGTCCGTATCTGTATGGGTAGAAGGGACAAATGCGAGGAAGTAGTTCGCACGCAGTGCGTGACCCGTTCCATTAGGTTCTTCTCGTGCATTCGCCCGGTGTTGATCGGAGCAACAAAGAAAAATTACCAATCAAATGAACCGGCCGCAAGAATTATCTCTCATACCGAAGCAGAATTCGACTAGCTATGTGGGTAGTCTCGAAATTCCACCACCGGGACTCGAACGCTTGAACCTCCTGGTCAGAGAGCAGTATCACCCGCTGTATGATAGTTGGGATCTACATCAACGGGCGGGCGGGCGACGCCAGGCCGCTTAGTTCCGAAGGCGGCCGCTTTCGCGCGGCGTCGCGCGGCGTCGCGGGGCGATTGTGCAAAGCGCGGGCGTCGAGCGCGGGGTCTGCGGGGCGCAGCGACAGCCAGGGTCCGCGATCTCTCCGGGGTCCGGCGGCCCAGCGCCTTTTAAGGCGAAATGACGACGCCGCCGCCGCCGGCGCCGCCGCCCGCCGATTTATGCAGCGCGGTGCGCGCGCGGAGGCGCCGGCCAGACAAGCGGTGGAGGTGGTGCAGTACGCAAGTTTCTGTTCTTCTTTCTTTCTTTTTTTTTTTTTTTTTGGCAAACTGCTAAAGCATATGGATAAATAGAACACGCGTGGAATGTGCATATTTAAGTAGAAACACTTTAGTAACAGTTAAGCGAGGGCAGTGGGTCACGTGAAGACGTATGTTCCGTAGTTTGGTATATAATGCTTTGGAAATGTGTCGTTTGCTTGGATCAAGGATGTTTAATGTTCTTCGCAGGGGCTGAAAGCTGGAGCCTTGCTTTCCACTTGAAAGTGCGCTGGCGAAACTTGCTGAGTTTGCCTTTTCCTGGGAGAAGCACGTTAGAATATTGGAATGAACGTGTTTGATGAAAACCGCGAAATGTTGAATTGAACTGATTCCTGAGAAGTGAATCGAGCTGTTCTGAAACACGTACACGATGCGTGGTATTGATTATTATGCGAACACGTATTATTCTTAGTGTATTTAATTGGCGATTGCTTTGCTAAGCATACTTAACCAAACTATCTCAACACGTGCAGCTTCTTGAATGACAAATCTTTATTCAGCACCATCCATACGTGAGGGATTTATCCGTTTGCATTATCTGTTTCGTGAAAACAAAAATCCGCGGCGTGGTGGTGACCGTTCGGCAGGCGGCGACAGTGCCGCTGATGGTGCGGTTTCGGAGGCGGAGACGCTGGCAGCGGTCTTGGTGAAGGCGGGGAGACAGTGATGAAGGTGGTGATGGTGGTGGTAGTTGTGGTGGTAGGGGCGTAATAACGGAGGTAGGCGCGGAGGAGGAGCAGAACAGCGTTGTGAGAGAGAGCAGACTCTGTTCCCGTCGTTATTGCGGTCAGTGAATGCCACCGCTTGCTCTGCTAGCGTCCCCAAGTCCATCTCCTTATCATTCCCTACCTCAACTTCTCTTTACGTACTCTAGTGCTGCTTTATGTAAACCAGCTGTGCCCTAACCTCAGCCTGCGGGCTACATGCAGCCCACCAGAATCAAACGCAAATGCTATATTACTAAATTACAACGAACTCAGAAATTGATAGAAAACTGTGCTCCCTGTGGCCACTTAAGATAGGTCTCTGATTTGGTTAGAGACCTGGAAAAACTCGAAAAACATCTACATACACTGAATCTTCAACATTCTTGTTATAAAAAACTGTCGATTTCTGCATAAACTGCATTATATAAATGCATTCTTCATTAAGACAGGTTTTGCTGAAATAGTTAATTTAATGCAGTGGTACGAATTTATTTTATTTGTTATTCTACAATAGTGTTCGATCTACTTTTTGTAAAGTCATTTTGTGTGGTTTTGTTCAGCAACAATTTTGCAGCTGCAAACCACTGGAAATATTTAAACAGACTTCGGAAATTACAGTCCCGTTGTAACTCCAACATTTCTTCAGAGAACGACCAATATTGTCTAACGTTGCGTTATGATAGACACATTGACCAAAGGGACTGTTCAGTTAAATGCCAGTTAATAAGAGTCGACTGACATCTGTATGAATGTGATGTTTGATCATAGGAACGAGCACTCTAATTCTTCCATTTTTGAGGGATGACCAAAATATTGCTTTGAATGAGGATGCTGATGCGTAGGGTGAAGCAGTGTGACTGAAGTGTGAGTTAAGCATGTTGTATTCTGTTGTTTCGGTAGAACAACAGCGTATCGGGCTGATGTACACAATTTTGCGGGTTCAGATCCGATCGAAGCCGTGAATTTTTAAGGGAGAAAAAAATTCTTCGTTCTCCCTCCTTCGGAGAGAAAGCAAAGCCAGCTTTTGCAAGTTGTAGATTTACTGCGTGTAAAAGATCTTCAGACCTAAAAGAAGCTTTCAGATTAATCTAAATCGCATGTTTCGTCGCCTGAGTAATACCATATTTTTCTGCTAGATGGTGAAAATAGGTTTGTGTAATTTAATTTGCATGGTCAGATGGAAGAATAGGCCAGATAGCGACACGTAAAACAAAGCATCATTGAAATGAATTGGATACGCTGTGTTGTAAAGAGGCTGATTGATATAGATGTTTGTTAAACGTAGCATCCAGCAAAGCGCGGAGACTTACTGAGGAGCAGCCATCCTTTCAGGAGAAATGGAGGGAACTTTCCTTCTCTTGCGAAAAGCTCTCTCATTAAGCCACTCCACGATTCCCATAAAGAGTTTAATAAGGGAAAACTCAAAGTTGTATTTAACATTGTTATACTTTTTCTTTTTGATTCTGACAATGGGAGACATTTTATATTATCGCTGTGAGTTTCCATGAGATGTTATATAGTTTATCCCTCAAGTTTCATATGGCTATGCCCCTCTATAATATATTCTAGTCCTCGACTAGCATCGTCCTACGATCTTATTTTAATCAACCGTTCCAGTATGGCCCTCCCCATTGTTGCTGTTCGTCGAAACACTTCTTTTCATCTTAAACACTCCTTGTCTCTACCATCATACGTTTTAGTTTAGGTTGTTTTTTTTCAGTATCTCATCTTCATGACAACTTGCCAAATCCATTTGCACCACCGCTGCAACTTTCAAGGACATCCTGTCGTCATTGGCACTGCAGCTCCCACCACTTCTGTTCCTGTTCCTGCCGCGTCTTTCCTTCTGCCAGTCCCAGCGCCTGCCGCGCCCGACTCTAAAGCTGTGTTTACGCTCGCGTGTTAAGGCAATGCGTGGTTCTTGTTCGCAGCAATTACGGTGTCTAGTTCGCGCGCCAATGTAAGGCCTCTCCAAGGAGCTGCTATGTGAATAGCATCTTGTCATGCTCGCTGTGAACAGCCTCTGTTTAGATTCAAAAGGACGAGCGCATCGTACATTGTTTATCTCCTCCGTCGTGTCGTCTTTATTTAAAACAAAGTAAGCGGATGCACGCGCACTTTCTCTTTCTTATTATGATGCAAGCAATACGCACTGCAGAAATGCATTAAGTCGGGACGGCAGTGCTACTGCATATTCTTACTAGAGTTGTTACTATCCTTACTATAAGTTAAATGATTGACCGTATATTGATTAAATATAATTTCAAGCAATTTTCTGTCTTAATTTATATTTATTTTCTAAAGGGTGCTTATTTACGATATTGAAAATTTATTTATTTACCGTTTTTCACACTACAAGACACTTTTAAGTAGTTCTCGAGGAACTAACAGCCTGCTACTGCTTTTCAGATTTTCGACGATGGAAGACTTTCTGAATTAGTGGAATGGGTCAAATTAGGACGAATGATACTAACGATAGGAATAAGGAAAGGGAAGAAAGAAATGCGTAGGCTACGTTACCCGTTTCCTAGAGTGTTACTCCAGCATTCGCTTGGTCCCCAGATTTCTTCGGCAGTTCTCACAAACTCAATGATTATTAAACGCATCAAGTACATTTCCGGTAAAGAACAATAAGATTAAAATTGTAGTAACATTTGTGAAATTATTCAATATTTCTGAGATTGTATCCATTTCTTTGTTTATAAATAATGCCTCTAGTTACTTGCAACCGGGTTTCAATGCAAATATATATATATATATATATTATCCAGCATTCAGAAAGTTTGCTCTCTTAGTGTATGTATGAAATACCCAACTTTCAATTATTAAAACGTGATTTTATGGTGAATATAATGGTTATTTATGATACAAGTGGCAAAAAAAGATTGGAGGTGAAACGAAAATGTCTCACCTTTTGACGGTAGAAGGGGTTTTATTCTACTTTCTAGAGCATATCCTTGAGCATATTTTATGTTTTGAATGCATACATAATTAATAGGTTATTAGATCATTTAAATCCGGTCCCTCATCACATTGGGCAAAAGAGACGATAGGTTGAAGACACACATTAAACATTAGGCAAATACCCATTCTAAGAAAGGGAGTACAAAAAATAAAAATATGAATGTGAAAAGTTTGTTTGAAGAATTATTTTGGAAAAATTGAAGTATATTCAAGAATTTACAGATAATATTGTGTTTCTTTACCTGATTCTACTTCTCCATATTAAAGATGTACAAATATTTGCAATTTTTGAGATATTTGAGCGAAAAGGATCACCTAAGACTTAATATCGTTAAGATTTCCATTATAATTCTCTATATTATGACACACTATCCATTAAGAAATTTGAATCACTACAGATTTTAAATCAATTTTACGAAAAATGCTCTTTCTTTGTATAAGTAATTACAGTTTATAGATTCATGAATTAATTAATGTGTTGGAAGTAGCTCAATTTGAATAAATGCTAATAGTTTGCTCAACTAGACTGACTGCGCGGGAAAGAGTAAGATTCTTACGCTGGCAACGCTGATGTTGTGGACTGGCTCTTCAGTATTACGTGGCAGCCACCATACCTTTCACAGCACTCGCCTTTCTTACTTCGCTCTGAAAGGAGGAGGGCCTTGAGAGCGATGAGTAGTGCAAGCTTTCTGCTTTGTTTTGTTTTGATCCTGTCATGATGTGCCTACGTCTTGCTTCCATATTATAGTTTTAAAGCTACTACGTATCAGAGTGAGTGAATGTCAGATATTTCTTAATTATTTTGTTTATTTATTTTTTCGTACGTCAATAAACGTCGCTAATATACTATAGGGGTTGTCTAAATGAACTTCGAACTTTTCTCGCAGCGTCATAGAATAACAACACAGATCATTGTTTTTTCTCTAGTTGTAGATGACATAGTATGGAAAAAAGTTTATTGATATGAAATTAGGCGCAGTGTATTGTTAACCAAGCGCAGAAGTACTTTGAACTGAATACATTCACAACATGGAATCGTCCGCAGAGGGCCAGAAAGCAATCATTCAACATTGGAGTGCAAAAGGTCTTATTGAAGCGGCAACATATCGTGACAATAAAATGAGAGAACATGCGTATTCTCATTGCGTGTGGTATGGTGCTAGAGCTTTTATTCAATAAGAAGAATCAATCTATTTTAGATTATCTGGATGTAGAAGAATTGTTAATTCAACAACGTACAGTACTTCCCTAACAAGATCAAATCGGTCTACAAGAGTAAAACGTCTGGCATTTTGTCAGATAGAGATGGGGTAGAATGCACACAGTCATCTGGCACAAGTGCGCCGTGATATCGCTGAGGACATCTATAGTCACAACCTTGTGACGGCTTGTGTAGCGGTTATTTTGTTGTTATGGCCTTTTCTAGATACAATCGGGTCTACATTAAAGCCTGTTCTACCCCTTACGTGGCTGGCATCTTGCAGCATCTTATAATGTCCAGCATATACTTCGTGCGACGCTGTTTCGCTGGGACGAGGTCAGCCCAAGAGGCGCCATCTCCTCCCCAACCAACAGCTGCTGCAGGTAGTCCTCGGTCACATCTCAGCTTGAACCCTTCACAATGCATGCCGTTGTCGGCTCTTTCATATTTTTGCGAGAGTACGTGGACAGTTCTTATATCGTCCTGAGACCCATAGGAGAGCACATTCTGACTTTTCTACTACTGGGAAAGCCTAAGTCAGTAGAAGCATGATAAGGATAGAAGGCGGATACATGGGGTTCTGTAAATGCCGAATATATAAAAATCATCTCTGACAGCATATCTACAGTACGAAGGTTTCGAACCCAGAGTCTTGTTGAAACTCGTAGCCCCGTTCCTCTCCGCAATCAGTCTGTAAGTCCGGATTGTATTATTCTTCGCTCCTGAATGTTCATTTCCTCCAACCAATAAATCATTACCGAAACCCAGAAGAAGGCCACTCTCATTCGGAGAGGCCTTAAACAAGCCGGCGCACGGCGCGGCCCACGCGAGCAATGAAAGCGGCGTCGGCAGCAGCCGCCCGCAGGCGCAGAGCCAATCTCGGGGGAGCAGCGCGGTGCGCGGCGTCCGCCGGCGCCCGCGGCCGCTCGTTGCGTTTCTGCGCCCAGCAGCACAGTGTGCAGCGCAGTGTTCAAACGCGCGCGGAGCGGCCGCCTTGAAATGTCGCTTCCTGCGCATTTTGCGACACTAGTTCCTTCGCATCGGCTAGAACACCTATTCGACACTAAGAGGAAAGTTCTGCACCCCTGCGTTTTTGTTAGGATATTTTCAGTAATGGAAATTTGGTATGTGATTAAGCGGAAGAGCAAGACTAGCGGTTCGAATCGATACTTTTGTAAATAATATATTATTTTTCGTTATATTACATATACCGAAATATTTACTGTTTATTCTACAGTTATTTTATATATACTTTTATTACTACTATATATTAAATATTATATTTACTACAGAATGTTTTAATATCCTATTAATGTTTTTTATAATAATTATAATTCTCGTATAAACTTTAAACGGTCGCCACTTCAAAAGTGACAGTTGAACGGGACTATGTTTATTATTGTTCATGTATGAATACGTAGTATTAATTCCCCGTGTAATTTTTTGTCATTTTCAAATCAGCAGTGAAGAGTGTTTAGTAAAAATAAGTTGGGTACACTTTTGGCAGACTAGTTTGGCAGACTAATACCGCTTAATGAATTTAAGGACAACACTATCAAAATAAACTAAATATCAAGTACATTTTGAAATCTGCACTAAATGGTAGATGAATGAAAATTAAATCTTCTTAGTCAAAATACTTGTAAACAATCAAACATTAAAGAATTTATTATTGTAAGGGAAAAAATGTTTCGGCGGAAATGCTGAACTTGAATATGTAAAAGCATTTAAAAATACCATTATATTTTGTTTCTAGTTAATTAAATTTTCTAGAATTGATATGAGCGATTACATCTTTGTTTTGTTTTTCTTCGAAGAAACGTTTGGACATCGGCGCGCCTTTCGACCGGGTTCGTACTAGTGTGCTGCGGAGGCGGTCACAACATCGTTCAAGAGATTTACTGGTTCTGCTCACATCCACTCTCTCGCTCCATAAGAGCTGCGCGAAATGCTCAAAAGAGGCTAGATTACAGACATCTGATGGATTGCCTAATGCGTCCAAAATACAGGCCTGAGATCTTGTTCTGTAGAAAACTACAGGCGGGTATGTTTAGATTCAGGGGAATGACTTCGTCATAAAGAGCATATCAAGCTTTCGTATTAATACGTAACCAATTTAACACTATTTCTTTTCGGTAGTTTATTTTTATGATAAACGATTTTGTTTACGGTGAAATAAGAATTGACCATTATTGAGTCACATACTATGAATTTTATGTGACAAGAAAGACGAAATCTTTAATCCCGCATGAAATTTAAATACGCTTAGAAACATATACTTACAAGAAAATGTATCAATAGAAATATAATATATAGAGTAGTTGTAATTCGAGATTCCGTGCAATCCGAGATGACTTGACATTAAACCAGACAAAGTCATTAAAGAAGCAAACAAGCGGCGATAATCAAGAGCGGGCTCTTGACGGGTTGGCAACACTGTGTCGAAGATCACTTGTGCAATGGTTGGTGCCAGTGTCAGTGTGTCTGCTACATAGTTCGCGCTTATGTCTGCGTATGTGTGTATCTCTAATTTTAATTGTATCTACACATTAAATTTGACTTCGTTATACATTGTGGTTGAAAGTTTTGTATTTTTCTTTTTTTCGTTTAATCTGAGTTTTTTGTAATTCGACGAACCGCCAATTATCTCGGATTTTCGCGACTCTACTGTACTTTTAAAAGAGTGTTTTAAAAAAATCAGATTTAATTGTCGATCTTATTAACGATACATGTTATATCGGAAATACAGTATTGCACCTTTTAAAATTTCACTACTGCAGGTGCCTTGAAACCCCTATGAAACAATTACTTTTGGAATATTTCCATAATATTCTAAAATGACCTGAATTACTGAAAATATTATCAATCGATTCGTCTTAAAAATAGAAATGAAATGTTTAACTGATTAGCTTCGTTGTGCCTTAAAACCACGAGATCAGAATCTCTGCATTATGCGATAAATCCTCGCCAAAAACGTTTTAGAAACTTAAAAGGCCCACAAAATTGTCTTTTTAATTCCCTTGGGATGATCTTGTAGTTCTCCAAGAGATGGAGACCCAACGAATGACGCAACTGATAAGCCTTGCCTCGATTGGTGGACCGGAAAAGGTCTAGCCGTAACGCATGGCCCCAGCCCACACGGACGCACGCACGCAGGTCACGCAGGCGATGAGTTGCACAAACTGTCCATTTGTTGTTTAATTATTATTATTATTATTTTTACTATTATTATTATTATTATTATTATTATTTATGAAGCCTTATTTCTTATTAAGCGCTCTTAGAAAACGTAGATCGTTATTTATTATATCTATTTAACTACTTGGTCTTTAGCAAAGTTACCGTTATAATTGGTAGGTAGATAATAATTTCGTCGTTTCAAAACTTCTAAGAGAAATATCATAAAAAGCGTGTTTTTGGTTTTTTGAAGCTTTTAATACTACCTTGTTTGTAGGATTTCTGTGGATGATGCAAAAATTCTTGCAATACGGTTTTAGGGCATAGAGGTAATAAACAGTTTATTGTATTTCTTTCGTCATGACGAGTCGAGAGGCATCATTTTGGACCCTTTCAGATTATTCTTGAAATATTCTTTAAACAACTGTAATAATAGTATTAGTGAATCTGCACCTAGGTAGTGTGATCAAGAATGATCAGTGATACGATTAATGTTGGGCAGTTTTATAGAGAGAACAGCAGCTACGAGCTCAGGGTCGCCATCCACCCGGCGACTGCCGCTGGGCTCCCGTCCCCTTCAGAGCAACATCCCGCGTTGGGCGAATCGCAGTGCGGGATCGGCCCCAGCGCTCCCGCAGCTCCTGCCACCGCGCGGGCTGTTAACGACCCCACCCCATCCCGCTCGGTCCGATCCGATCCGATCCGATCCGGTGGGCGATCCGCGGGGCGCGACGTGACTGGCCGGCGGCGGCGCGCGCTCGCCACGTGCCCTCCCACGTGCAACGACTCAATCGGCTCGACGCCCCAAGGTGAACGTGGAAGGACGCTGACGTTCAGGCAGCAGGGCTTCATTGAGATATTAGGTACAACAGCCATGACCAGGTCGAATTGATGAGGGCAGGATGTCGGGGATGGTTCTAGGGAGTTTGAGCTGTTGGCTCCCGGAAGTGAAGTGCATGCAAGTGTGTGTGTGTGTGTGTGTCTGTTTGTAAGAGGAGGGAATAGAACAAAGAGGAGGAAGGAAATGTCTCGCACGGTCCGTGGCTCGTTTGTTAGGGCATTACTACAACATTCGCCTGGTATTGATCGGAGATACCCCGAACTACCGTATTTCTAGATAATTAATTTCTGTGGAAATTTAGTTATTCAAAGAAACAATCATACATAATGGGTGCCATCACGTCTAACAAACGAATGCTGCTGGTATTTTTTGCAGATTGAAAATTCCGGTAGTCCTAAAAATCGTTATAACTTATTTCATCTCCGATCTCTAAAAAGTGTAAATACTAATGATTTGTATTGTAAAAAACCAGAATGTTTTAATGAGGTAGTTTAATTAAAATTATCAGTTTGATATCTGCAACTCACAACATGTATGGAACAACACTACAATATAGAGAATTTTCATTTTTCTAAATCTGTCTTCATGCTTGTTATTCTTGATGTTTATATATAACACGTTCGTTAGCAAAGCGCAAAGTAAATTGAATCATTTCTGTTGGAAGAAAACTTGAGAACCCTACAATTACGACCGAGTGAACATAAAAAGAAACTGGCTGACTTGCGAGTCACGTCTTTGAATTATAACAGATGGTTCACACAGGCCAAAATTCTCTGGAATAAAAACGCACAAAGAAATTGTCTCCCTCAGCTGCTCTCTCATTGTGGCTGAGTGGGACATCTAGGACGCAACATCCATCACTTTCCTCATTGCGCAATACACTGGACATACGAGTACGTTCTGAAAATAGTTTTTAATGATTGCTCACCATCAACGTGGTAGTCAACAGTAATTGCACGCGATAAATCTAGAGTGGATCGAGATTCTACAGCAAGGACTTTTTTCTCAATAACTCAAAAGACGTCCGCGTTATAACCAAAACGTAGTGCCGCAGCTAATGAACCACAAATAAAATACTGTCATATAACTCTGCAAATAATTAAATACTTTTTAAAAAAACTGTCTTCACGAATACTCAATAACGTTGTACATACGGATATCCAATCATCAGTTCTTTACATACAAATAACATGACAAATATTGCTATTGCATAACGCAACACGGTAATAGCAAACAATAAAGCCAAAGGTACATAGTTTTCTTTAAATTTCTTTCTTCATTCAAAATTGAGTAGACCTAATCCATATTAATGTTGTATTTAAAATGAATGAATTACTAATGTTTATTGATGTAACGGAGATTCTAATGATCATATAATTATAAAGTGACCTAAAATTAATAAATAAATATATTTTTGTGTTTCCTAAGTTCTTAGGTATTCAAATAAGTCACAGGCACCTCTCACGTTGCCGGAGGCTGCATACTTTCGATTTTTGCACGCATTGAAAATTAATAATATAAACATACAACTGCCAGGCAAGACCCTGGAAGTCAAATAAGGAGGTTGTGGGATTCTAGCGATCTTCCGGTTATAAGCAAAGCGTTCCTTCTTCCACCCAGCGTTACATCCCATCAATAAGCAGAAGGGAGTCGTGGATCAGAGGAATGAACTTTTATGCTCATTTACTACAGAAGTAGTCCGAATTTCAATAATCTTTCGTTGGACCCCAGTTGCGGGGTTCACGAAGTGAAGGGAGTGCTTCACTCCCCCCGTGAATGACATTATTTCGGTGTAAACAGAACAGTAGTTCTAAAATATTCCGCAGAGCGCGGCGCGTAATGACAAAGTGTGTTCTGCGTGGCGGACACTCTGAACTTTTCAAGATGGTTTTCTGGCATGAAAATATTTCAAAGGAATAATTTGCAGATCTAGAGTTTGTCGCACAAGGTCACTACATTTCCATCCAAACAATGTTTTGGCACAGCACCCAGCCAAGAGCAATCTGACCCATCGAGAGAGTTACGGATAGGTGCATTAAACCTCAAAAATGCCATCGCAACCGAAAAGTAAAACCAGCAAAAACACTTACGAATGCACACTAACTTGACGAAATGACTAAATGACGTGAACATTCCTCGTCAGGTATCCTACGTGTTATGTAAGAAGTAGGATAATTTATTACAACTGCTTATAATCAGTAGATCGCTAGAATACCCGGAAGTCGTTCCAGCACTTTTATTTAAAATATGTAAGTCAAGTCAGTAAGACAACTAAGGTGATCGTATTGAAATAGGTTTTTAAAGAAATCTGCTAATCTCGTTTGAAGCCAATTCATTAGAGAGGCGTCGTTCCGGGAACTTGACCATTCCACGCGTGTGCCTGGCCCGCCAGCGCGCCACGCCCAGCGCCGCCGCGGAGATAAGCTCTTGACTGGCGCCGGTTGCTCGCAAGCGGGGGGGGTGCGGGTCGTGCTTGGACGCTCTGTTTGCGAGAACCGCCCACGCGCCTCGAGCGCTCGCGGTTTTCGGCGGCGACGGCGGCGGTCGGACGTTGAACCGGCGTCGCGACGGGATGGGCCCGGAAGGCTACCGGAGCGGAACATTCGATGAGTAGGGGGCGGATTTTAATGAAATGCCATCTTTCTTTTTTTTTTCACTTTGGAACAATGCCGCTGGATATAGAAATTCTTTTTACGTTATGCCAAAACAAAATGACCCATTTTTACACATCAATTTTTGCATTTTTCGCCAATTATCACTAATATGACTTTTTTGCTTTGCTTACGTCATTTTTACTGCATTTTTGCTGATATCATTGAATTTAATATCGTTTTAACGGTACTTGCTTCAAACAAAATTTACGAGGTGCAACAAATGTTCACCACAGAATTCTCGAGTAACATATCTAACTACTTGCGTTTTTCATTTGAAGTGGTTTTCATCAAATTTTTTTACGTAATTTTGCTTTGTTTTTAGACCATATTTAAGTATTTTAAGAGCATATTATTGATCAACTTTGGCGATGCTTTACATCATCAAAATACTCCCCCTTACGAGTTTGAAGAGAATTGGATATAAATGACCACGGGTTCATTCAGGAGGTCCACGCGTTCGAGTCTCAATCGTGGCAGGATTTTCGATACTAGTTTGATGACTACGTCGAGGTCAGCCGCTGTCTGGAGGAGAATGCTGAGAGGGCACATGCACTACTGAGCCCTCATCGGGAGGCCGGGCGGGAGCTTAGAACGTGTGCCGACTGGACTCTAAAAATGCCTCAACACCTTTTACCCCCAAACTGTATAAATGAGGAAAATGAAATCTACTAGTTCTATAATAGCACATACTTTCACGTATTATTTGTAACCGATACGCAATATTATTATAGTGCAACGACTAATGCATATGCACATCAACCATCGCTTGAAAAACTCTTTGTTCTATAAAGCGTTCTATAAAGTTCTATTTGACATTCGTGAAAACTACGTATCATATTTAATTCATACACAATAGTACCTTTTGAAAATAGAAACGTTTTGATAAAAATGACGTTTGTGCCATAGAGTTTAGAATAAAGTGCTCTATACTTGCAAAAATTTAGAATCATTTTTAAAAAACGAATTGAAAATCTCTTATTGGCTTGTAAGAAAAAAGCATATTAATAGGATATCAAAGCATATCAAGCATATCCAATACCTATCCTTCGAATAACAATATTACATCTTCACCTACAATGAATTAGTTTTGATTGTTGTTAAAAGACGACGATCTGCAAAGGACAACAGC
>BOPP01000197.1:936505-952716 GCA_017312745.1 Gryllus bimaculatus | reverse complement strand
CCAAACAGTAATGCTAGTAAACATAATTCACGAAGCATTTGACCGTGTACTACATACTAGTTTCATCACACGTTTTATGTACGTTTCATAAAACTCGTTTTATAAAAAATCTGACTTGTGCAAACAGACAAGTCAAGAAATATATTATTCTGTTTCTACACGATCGGCTAATCGAGATTACAAAGGCGTATGCGCATTTAACAGTCTGCAGAGCCCATGCAAGTAAAATCTGATACAATACTTGGAGAATTGTCTGTAAACAACTGTCGGATCACACATTATTTCTCTCCCAACAGATTAATGCATACCGTTTCCTATCAAATTTACCGCACTCTATATATTGCTTGAATGCAAGTTTATCTATACAATCTATCTCTTTGGCGATCATTGAACTTTGTATATTCCATGTCTGTCCTGAATAATGTATGTGCCTAATCCATGTCTGCTCTGAACATAGAAGTAGTCATTTTTACTTTATCTCAATAAACGCAATGGTAGATTCTCATTGTTCTGCCTCCGCATTCATCCGGTCGTGAATCAAAATCTCCCGTTCGACTTCTCAATCGCCGAAAAAAGCCACCCGAAGCGTCCCATGCCGCCGCGGCCGGTCTCGTTACCGAGGCCCGCCGGGCCGTCCGCCCACCGCCAGTAAATCACCGGCGGAGCGGGGCGCGCACTTCGTCCCGCGAAGCGGAGCGTTCGATTGCCTCGTGCCTCGATCTCTCGACAGCATAATTGCAGCCGGTAGCGCGAGCGGCGTGCGTTCGCTTGGCGAGTCGCTACGTATGCGGGCCCTCCGCGCCCATGTCTACGTATGCGGCATCGCGCGCTCATTTGGCAGCGAGACGATTAGACGGGCGGGGTTGGCGATGGAGACGTCGCGGCGCCGCGCCCTCGCCGCCTCCGTCGCCCGCGGGAGGGGGCGGGGCTGAGGGCAGGAGGAAGCCAGGGGGATGGGCCACGGAGCGAACGGAGGACGGGGTGGGACGTGGACTGCGAGGGTCGGGCGGAAGAGGCAGGGCGTGCGGGCGGGGGCATGGAGAGGGGCGGGCCAGGAGGCGGGTCGAGCAAGACAGGCGGAGGACGCGGCCGAAGGCGAGGCTAGGCTCGGGCTGCGGGGGTCGGGGCGGATCGAAAGACGGGGGAGGGGTGCGGGTGCATGGAGGGATGCGAGTGGTGTGGGGAGCCTGATGGAGGGCGTAGAGGGGGGATCAGAGATATTGGGTGGGTCCCAGTTGACATGCAGATGTCGAGGACGACGAATTCATGAGGGACAACATTGATCTTGAGACAACTTCTAAAGAGGTTTTGCTTTCTCGTCTTGCCACGTTCGTAGTAAAGAGAATGTATTGTAATGCTGTTGGAAAATTGCCATTTCGAGAAAGTCAATATATCTTGTTCAAGAAAGTAAAGAGCAAAGACGGTTATAAATTTGGCGTAGCCATGCGAGAAACAACTTGTGGAAACTCATTTCCACCCTCCAGCTCATATTCATCAGAAAAGAAAATATTTAGTGATGTGTATTTGAATACAATTCAAGACATGGCTAGTCCCTGAATTCAAAACGCGACTCAAATTACCCCGGAGATACCCAGAAAAGTATTTAGTGCCTGACGAAACCTGTGAGCGCCTTCATCTTTGAAACGAAGCACTTGTTGCAAGCCAACAGCAAAAGACTGCCTTGCTGTGTAATTTTAAAAATTCCTTATACTCATCAAAAGATGAACCATTACATAATGTTCATTACAATAATGAAAGATCCCGCAATGTGAAGATAATTAAGGAAACAAATACTGTACCATTTTTTTAAAAATAAATCGCGGAAGTATTTCCAAAAATATTTCGATCCAATTTCTACCTTCAAAATATACTAAGAAACAAGTGAGTGTAAAGAAATGGAACACGTAAATAAACACGTAAACTATATTATCTACGGAGGCAATATCGAAAGCATACTAATTCAAAATATAAATTATTGATATTAAACTGACAGTGTTATGACCAAGAATCAGTTTCTTCTCGTTCATCTGATAAGAGGGTAATGAGTTGTCATAAGGGGATGGGAAATGGTTTGAAGAGGCTAAATGTTTTCAAAGGCCCTTTAAGGCAGTGTTCCCCAGCCGCCAGGCGAGGGCCGAGCTTCGCGTGCTCGCTGCGGTCGCAGGCGGAGGGCGCGCCGCGGTGGCAGGCGGTGCTTAGCGGCGCGCCTGTCGCCGCCGCCGCCCGCCCAATTACGCGCCGTACGGCGTGGCGCCGCGCTTGCTCGCAGAGGAGTGAGCGGGGGGAATCAGAAGCCTATACTTCGGTTAATTCATAATGGCCCACAATGGTTAATCAGTTGATACGGTGTCTTTCAATCGGGGGCTTCAACGTCACCACAGTGACGTCACTCGGACACCGTAACAGCTGACTGACATCACGTGACACTACAAATAGATCGAAGACCGTGATATTTTTCGATTTAATCGTAGTGTACGTTGACGTTTAATCAGCTGTTATGGTGTCATCAAGTCGGGAGCTTTAACGCTACCATAGTGACGTCATTGTAATGACGTTCAATTTTCCCATTGGAAGACACCGTAATAGCTGACTTACAAATAAATCGAAGTATATGATATATTTCGATTTAATCATAGCGTCCGTTGACAAAGTGACGAAGTGTAATAGTGGGGGGGGGGAGGGGTAACGGCGGTTGTTGTAGCCACAATGATCGAAGTAGTCACGTAGCAAAGCCGAGAGTGGTGATCACTGATACAAAAGAATCGCCTGTCGAATTACATTTTACCCAATTACAGAAACTCATTTGTAAATAGCAAGCACTTTTGTATCAGCAGTTTGACATGTATAATATAGCGTGTAATATGCAATGTTTTACGATAATTCGTATGCTATTGGTATTGTGAAAGTAATCGTTATTTTGGCAATTGAAGTGAATGATAATGCCCTTTATTGAGTTATCTTTCCAAAGTATTATCACATCGCCTCGGGGATCCCTTTCAATACACTCAAGGGGACCACGCCCCCGTGACCTCCCTCTCTGCGCACGCCCATGCCAGAGTCAAGTGTACGTTTGGCCCTGCTGATGGGGCGACGGCCCCACTGTGCGGCGCCGTCGCCAGGCGGTCAGCGGCGCGCGGAGCGGCGTCATCAGTGAAAGGAGCGCGCGGTCACGACTCCACAGGCGCCGGCGCCCGCGCCCGCGCTTGCTACATCGCCCCCGCGCCTCCTCCCTTCCTAATTGGATTCCCGTCGGCAGGGCCAGCCTGCTTCTGTTCGAATCCTGTGAAAATTCTGCACTTTGTACATCTGTTTTGGAAGTAAAAATACTTTTTTGCGTCATACGTGGCACAATTGCGAATAATTATTCAGAAAAACTACATCATAAACTGTAAAATAATTGTTTCCACTAACATCTGTTTTATATTGTCCTGGGGAGCAATTTACTATACATAAGCAGCACACAAATGATGTTTTGGGTCAATTGCTTGTTATAAAACACCTATTTTCGCCCAGACATGTAATATATAAAAAGGCTACGTGTAATCAATATTTCTCTATATGAAATGAACTGAATGTGGAAATATAAAAGAAAGTGTTCCGAAAAATAGAAACAGTAATGAATTTATATTGGATACTAATGGGATTGATCTTATCGCAAACTACCTTGCCTAAAAATAAAAACATTCTTTAAAACATCTGAAAGAAGTGACATACAGTATTGAAATTGTGCTTTACGTAATTATCTCACTTCACCAAATGTATGATGGACTAGCGAATTAACTATTAAAGCTCTTCAGATTTCGTAACGATAGGCTTCTTGACTGTTGCAGTTTATACTACTTTTAGTCGTGCATAATTGTGGAAAATATAGTTAATTTTATAAAATATACATCAAAGTGTTAATCGAAGAAGATTCCTGCATAAAGCTTATCTTCCTTTAAAATATGTTTATAAGGTACTCTCTTTGAGCAGTTGATAATTAAAACATCTGGCGGACGTTTCAACACCTGGCACATCGTGAATATGTTGCTGCTGATACGTGTTACACATTCCCATCCATAATGCTATTCAGAATATTTAACTTAATAAGGTCAAAAAACCAAACAGCATTTCTTACTTAGAAAGTTTATTAACCTAAGAATGTAAAATATTTAAATGTTGCCATCATTCAATGCAGTATACTTCGTCACGCAGCACAACATTCACGACGACCTGTTGGCCACCATTACCCTCAATCCTACGATCTATATCCCTCATTTCACTTCTCCTGTTTCCACGAATCCCGTTCGCCTTCTCCTCTAGCCATCATCGACCCCACCGCTTCGATAACCCTTCACCGCAAGAACTCGCTGAGCACAACCTCAATACACCCAGTCCTGTTACTCATGCCGCATGATAAAGGCAGAGAAACCGCACAAACGCACACACACAAGGCCACGCATTCACGTGAGCATCGCCACGCGAAAAAAAACTGCCTACTCCAGCCCGCCCTACCACGCCCCGCTCCGACCCACCCCGCCCACTCTCCACTCATCTCCGCACTGTACCTCCCCTGGCAGTTCAGTCCCGTCCTGTTTGATTTTGTCAATGCCCGACCCGATCTGCTCACGGTGCGCATTGCCCAGCATCGTTCCATCAGTTCCGTCCCATTGAACACCCGTTGCGTGTAAGTTCCTCCTGTTCCACCTCCGCTCCTTCTCTCTCCGTACGCGCCGCACGCTCTTGGCACAACACACACACACACACACACACGAGAATCGCCGCGCGGAAAAAACGCGGGTCCCGCGCCCCGCCCCGCACTCTCCGCGCACCGCTGGGGCCGAAGAACCTTGACACTATTTTCCCTTTCGAGCAGTGCACCGTCGCCGCCGGCTAGCTCCTTATTGGACTCGCCGCCGCCGCCCGCGCAGATGTGCGCGCCCCGAGCAATTGCGAAGGGCGTGGGCCACGAACACGCGGCGGGACCACGCTTCCCGGCGGGGCGCCGCGAAACAAGCGCTGCGAGGGGTCGCGCGCGGCGCTGGGTGGGCGGGGTGGCCCGGTGCAGGGGTGGTTGCGTCCGTCGCCCGGGATGTGGGGAACTGGGTTGCGGTGCCAGCGAAGCGGCGAGCGCTATCAGGGCTGATTCATGCGCCGGATAGCGCCTGTGCCCTGTTGCGGCGGCGCGGGAGGGGGAGGCAACAGGTGGTGAGGTGGGCGCTGGCGCAACCCAAGAGAGCCTGGCGACGGTGGCGGCGCTTGCTGCCGTGGGATCCAGGGAAGCCCGCACCGCCGGAAGGCACAAACAAGTGACATATCTTGGAAGTTGCCTTTTTTAAAGGACGAAATTATGTGTTTTACTTACGAAAACTTCGTAAATATAGCTCAAAACGCAGTCAGTTCATTCAGGAATTTTGGCAGAGAAGTTAAATTTTTTTATTCATTAACTTTCGTGGCATAAAATATAAAGTATTCACTTCAAAACATCTTGTAAACAAGAGAATTCCTTTTATGGAAGTACCAGACAGCACTTGAGATGAAGGTTCTTTAATATGACCAAACACTAGGATTCTGCACTAAACATAAATATTGTTTATTTTTGTAAAGTACAATTACATTTGTCTATCAATGTATGAATGGAAACCAAGTTGAAACATCCTACATAAGGCACAAACGAAAATGCAAATATTAACTATATTTATCATGTTTTAAAAATGAGAATCACACAAAAACAGTTTATTAAATGTTAATCCGTGAACCTAACACTCCACTACTAAGACAAAGAATATAGTTAGTAATGTGGAAGAAGTTTCATTTAACACCCGTGTAATCCTGCTTCACTAACATTTAACATAAATATTATATTATTATCATTATTATATCTCGCCAATTGAAGACAAGAACCATATTGTGATGAAAATAGTGGTTATTGATGGTAATTGAACCAGCTAGGATGCAAACTATAGATAATACGAATCTAATTCGAACGAAAACACGCATGCTTCTCTGGACTCGCGCCAACATAAGCGCGCGGTCCCCTGCACCTTTATCTACTCCAGCGGTACACATTGGCGGCGGCCGAACGGCCCCGTCGGCCCTCCGCGTGCGCGACGCAGTCAAGCCGGCGCTCGTCAGCCGTGCGAGCCGTTTCGCCAACAGGTCCCGCGCTGGATGTGAGCGCGCCACCGGCGGCGCCGCCGACGCACCTGGGCGGTCGCTTGGGATGGTTTTGAACTGCTTCTACATACACTGGCGCTCGTTAGTCTTCAAGCAGGCGTTTGACTCCGTTTGTCATTATGGGTTAATTGACATTTAAAATAAAGCAATTGAGTATCTATCCAACTTGTTAAGACTGATGGAAATTTCCTTTCTAACTGCAAATTTACTTGTAAGAGTAGACAAATATATTCTTCTTCTATCACATCTTCGGCACACTTATTTTGTCTTGGCTTCTTTTATTATAACGGTCCAATTTCTTCCATCTTCTGCTTTTCTTGGTCATAAGACAAACGAACCTTACTGTCAAAAGGTTTCAGAGAAATGGAAAGTGAGAAAGAAAGAGAGATGAAAAAGAAAGATGGAAAGAGAGATGGAAAGAGAGAAAATTACAACCATATGGTACTATACAATTAGTTACAATGATAAACGTTGGCGTACGCTGACTAGTATCCAGTTAGTGGTTAGTATTCTCATACAAAGGAAAATATAAATGTTAGCACACGAGTCCGGTCGTTGGATTTTTTTATCGGTCAAAATCTGTGCCCACGTCGGTGACCGCTCGGCTCCTGGAGCTGCCACCATATCACTGCAGGGCCAAAATCGTCACCGTAGAACAGGCACAATTTCTATAATGATTACTTGATTTATTGATAATAGTTTGTTTCCGGGCGCTTCTATGCTATGGACATTAGTCCCGCACCTGTAATTCATGTTATAACCCACTAGAGGGCGGTATTTAATGCTCAGGAACGTGACACGTGGTCACTTACACGACGACTTGCGGGAGTTTCCCACCTCAGGAATGTCCCCAAGGCATCCCCTCCAGGCATCGGCCCTCCAGGTACCACCAACCAAGCGAGGGCAATCGCTAGGCTCCTGACTTGGCTTCCGAGAAGTGTGGTATAAGTAGAGCTTGTAAGTGTGTGTGAGGGCAGAGGAGAGGGTGAGGGTGAGGTATTAAATATTGTTCACGGACTCTTTGTTGAGGTACTTCTTCCGGCGTTTTCCTGATATTAATTGTAGAAATCAAGCAAAACAACCGACCTGAACAGCCTGCCGCTGTAATTCCCCTGCAGACAACGGTCGAATTCAACAAGCCTCCGGTGGTACTCGAACCGTTGGACCATTCGCGCCAGAGAAGCTGCTCGCAATGATGCATGTGAAAAGAGCTGTACGCATTAGGTTCGCTTATAAGATGAAACAACTTTGAATTGATGAAAGTTAATTTCAAAATCCTAAACGTGAAGGTTGGAGAAAACGTAAGACTAATTAAATTGACCGCGTTGATGCCGCAATACACACAGGAGTACACACGTACTTGGAGAAACTTAAGATACGAGGCGAGCGAATACTGAACAAAACATAATGGAAGCCATATATCTCAGAAGACGTTGGAGAGAGAGAGAGGCAGACAGACGGACTAAATATTAAAATTTATATTCATGTGGAGAGTGGCCAGACTGCTCACATTTCGCTGAGTGCTGGCGAATGGAGGGGACGGCAGAGGCTGGAGGACGAAGGTCTTGACGATGTCAATGACCTCATAATCCTAACAATCACCGCCGTTCACCTTTCTTCAGTGCTATATTTCTTATTTTCCTTTCTGTACCGCAATCCCGTCGCTTCTCCAGTGCGCTTCCAAATATTTACTCCTTCACTATTAGTTAGTGCAGTTAGTAAGTTATTAAAGTCCTGCCTTCAAATATATGTTCCATCCATCGTCTCTACTTTCTCCTCTTCAATCATTAAAGGTGACTTCGCGTCTCGACCACTACCTTCACCAGTTCACTCCAAATGCCACGGCCATGATGACTTTCTCTAAGAAAACGTTATATACCAACATTTTTGTAATTGTACTCATTTTATTCAAAACAAGTACCTGTCGATGCCCCTCTGCACCGGAACTTCCTTTGCGAGAAATAAAAAAATGCAAAATACACTATCATTTAAGTGAATACAGATCACACAGTAGTGGGCTAAGTCAGAAGGCCTTCCTTCGTCTCCTTCTCTTTTTCTTCGTGTTCTCTTCTTTTTCTTCTTTGTCTTTTTTATTTTCTTCTTTATCTTCTTTCCCTTTCTTCTCGTTCGCTTTCTTCTATCTTAGTTATTCTCTTACATCTGCTCAATTATCTTTGCTTCCTTCCTCTTCCACCTCCCCTTCCTTCTTCTCGATATCTCGGCATCTTAATGTGACATGAAAATTATTGCAAGGACGCTGCAATACGAAAATGTATAGCGCAGAACTTCAAGCTGGTTTTGTTATAAAACATTTGACAGACGACAGCATTTTTTGGCGATAACCTATTATTATTACCTCATGTTTTTCGCATCACCTCTCAAGGGATATTCTCTTTAATTTATTTTTTAACTTGTAAGTAACAATTCTTTATATTTTTAATTATTCAAAAATCTTTATGGAGGGATGCAAATTGAATTTTTCTGCCTCCCAGAAGTCTTACTGGGTCAGACACAATTTAATTTCCGATTCTATTTTTTCTTGTTAAATAGATTTCGAAGCTTGTTGTCAAAGTACAATATTATTATCAAATTCACAAATAGATGTGACGTAACTGGGCCTCTGTAAACCACCCCCGTGTATCAAGTTATCTTCAAGAAATGAATGTAAATACTCATTTCATGACTAAAATTCTGTAGAGGTACACACTTTGATATCCTCCCCAACATTTATGTGCCCGAGAGGGCTGTAGTTGTATCCAGCAACAACTGGTGTTGCGTTTACCTCCCGTCCATGAGCCCATTGCCTCCATCCCCGCCGCCCCCGCCCCTAACCGCTCTCCCGCCGCCGCCGCCGCCGCCGCCGCCTGCTGCTCCATACTTAGGCGCAGGCCCTCGCTGCCGGGCGCGCACGCCGCAGCGAGTGTTCTCGCGCGAGATATCGCGCCTTCCGGCGAGACGATGAGTCGCGCGGCGCGCGGAGGCGGCAGCTGTTGGTTTAAGCGCCGCCCTTTTATGGACGTCGCTCTTTTATCCGCGATGATTCCACAGTTAGCGGTTAATTTATCGCCCGGGAGAGGCGGAGGGAAGAGTACGTTCGATTCATCCAGATTAAAGTGTCGTAAGCGCTGGTTGCAAGAAATGTTTGTCGTCTGGTGTAATATTGTTAGATTGTACTGCGACCTGAATTACACATTGAATGTGGCTTAATGAAGACTTGTTAGGAGAGATTTTGAAACCAAATTATTCTTATAAATGATCAATGGGGACAAAAATCAACCCTTTAAATGATAAGACAATTATGTTTTCTTCGAGTAATGGAATAAAAGCATCATATTTGTTGAGGATCATGTTTTGGGAAAATAATTTATTTTGTTACTTTCATTTTTTTGGGAATAATTAATTACTCTAACAGCAAACGTATCAGAAGTTCTATTATATTTTCAGAACGTTTTTCTTCTCTCGATGAGATCATTTACTTACGACGATAGTTTCTCGTCAACTCAGGGCTGAATATTCCTGTTTGTTTCCTTCTCATTTTAATTTACTAATTAGAATAATGGATGATTTACTAATCCGCTTCTCAAGTACATCTCTCTGAGCCCGTTCAAAAATCGAATACCAGCTGCCATTCATGTCATCAACCAACGAAGTGCAGAAGGCTTTGCTGACAATAGCTATGAGAAGAACGAAATTATGAATTTGAAATCCGTCTATGAATGTAATATTTCAATTTGTGACTGTGGAAGGAAATATCACATAGCCGCATGTATTTTCGGTCCCGAAAGACCACAAACCAGGTTTAATCCTTAGTATTAAAGACGATAAGCTACAATATTTATATAATGAATAATTAGAACTAGAGCATGTACTTGAATACTAGTTTTATTTATTCCCTGCCTTTGCTTGGCATCATATCAGCTAAAATATTAAAGTTGTAGTATGACATGGCGCCACAACAGATTATTTTCGTGTTTATTATTTTTAATTATTCTATGGACTTTCGTAATAAAAATAATTTTTAAACATAATACAACTGTGTTGCTCGTTCATCTACAGGCATGAAAATTACATTTAAAAGCGTCAATATAAATACTTTTTTAAAATGTTTATATTTCTTTAGAAAAGTAATTATCGTTCATTTGTCGTCAATCCGATTATTCGGGGATGATTCATGTTGTAGTGGAAAGGCATATAGTTTGTCACAGTGAGGCCATTATTCATAACTGGCCATTGCACATCCATGCCATTATCGTCTGGCCATTATAGTGGCCTAAAAGCCTCCAAAACACAATGTTTTCTAGAATTTTTCAGAAATATTCTACAGGGATCCGAATAAAATAGTAAAAATATATTTTTTCTTGTCGAGAGGAATTGAATGAAATACTGCTTACTTTTGTATGCACCTTAAAACATATAAAAAGTATTATTATGAGAATTGTTGTACTATTTTCTGGAATTATCCGAAGTAAATTGTCAGACGCATCGCGTGACCTTTCATTTGCCCCGAATTTTTGACCGGAGTATATCTAAGCCTGAGATGCTGCACGACACACGGTCACATGTAAGTTAACCGACTGCGTCACGTAGGATTGATAATGGCAATACTTGGCTTCCGAAAACAAAAGGGAAATCATGTCTGAAAATACCAACCGCATTCAACACTTCTCCTGAACTCCGTAAAAAAGGAAGGTATTCAAACCCACGCCGGCCACAGTGCTGATTTTTACAGCGAAGTCGTATTTTTATACTGCACGCGGTCGCTTTACCGCCGCCGAGGGCTGCGAGAACCGGACTGTTGTGTTGGTTTATGTTCCCACCAAGGTCGACGACTGCAGCGTCATTACTATAGTACTAAGCGCATGTTCCTCTGTGTTAAGCTCTCCTGCTCGGTTTCCTGGATATAAGCGAAACGATCGTAAAGTTCTCGTACGCGGCCAAATTTGGATTCGCGTCTTTGGTAATTGGCATGTTTGAGGCAATCAATAAAGTGAATGTACTACTATTCGTGTGTTTTATTACCTATTAAGACACGAAAAACAACAAATAAATTTTGGTTTCTTTACGTCCTGCTGTAGTAACACACGTTACAAGAAAAGAAAAGAAGTGAAGAAGTAAATTAAAACGCTTGAATGATATTTTTATGAATATCTTAAACAAAATAACGCTTTTGGTAACCATATCTACAAATAGCTATTACCATCCGCCTTCTTAACGTTCTCATAATATCAATTTTCATTCAACGAAATTAAATTTGAAGATGAAACACGAAATAAATGTCGTTTATCTGTCTTCTTCTATGTACTTAAGCACTAAGCACTTCAATAGGAAAATTAGAAAGTGTAATCTTTTTTAAAAAATATATAGTATCGCTGAATTACGTTGAAGTAATATTTGTTTACTCTCCATTTTATACTGAACAAAAATATTTCCAAAGAACGTCCATTTTTCGATTTTTGCAAGCCTGAAAACAAGTGGTTTCTGGAACACACGCCACAGATTTTGGTACAGCTGTATGGGGCAAAACTTTGTGCTATGCGCATTTTAAGACGTAAACAATGTATACGGTAATGTGCCAGAAAACAGGTGGTATTACTAATGATACTTATGGTATTACGCTAGACGTCTTTGCTATCCAACGCACCATAATTAGATGTCAACAACGGTTATGCAAAGTTGTGATAATATACACTATTAGTATATTAATATGAGTTTACTATTTTTTTAAAAATATTGAAGGAATGTTGTTCCACTATGTGTAGTACGTTTCCGCAGTATTTAACATTGCTTACATTATAACTGGTATTTCCATGTATCCATTTTCAAATTATTTATTTGCCTAAGTACGTACAAAGCGCATTTTAGTTCATGACATGGTGTCATGTAGTCGAAGAAAAACACTCGCAAACTCAAAACAAAAGTATCTGTAATTACAAGAAAATATTGGTTACTAGCAGTAAGATTGGAACTTATTTTTTAATTTATAGAAGCGATATCTCTTTTTTTAAATGTATAATTTTAGAAAAACTACAAATGACACGAAATAACTGAAGACTACTTGTTTTACTTTTCAGATCACACTTTTTCGTTATTCGAATATATTATTGTCCTTTATACGTGATCATTTTTCCTTCTCTTAAATTTCAAAATCAATTTTTATCATTCACTTGATACGTACTTCAAAAACTAGTAACTAAGAGTGTAAACTAAATTTATAAAGCGAATAAAATTGGCATCGCCATCGTATTTATACATTGTTACAGATGCCAATAAGTAACGTAGTTCATAATCTCACACGCAAAAATATATATTCAATACGATAATGAAAATAGTCAGACGTATTAAATTCGCGGAAATTTCATACACTTCACCAGCGCCCTAGTACCCACCACTCGCATGACAGCGGCGTACTACGTGTTGCATATCCGCAGGTGCGCTGGCGGGCATTGGCCGGCTGGGGCGCTCGGAGCGCGCTGGGGCCGAGCGGCGGCGCCGGCGCCCAACCTGTTTGCTGATTCACGCGACCGGAACGCGCCGCCACCGCCACCGCCGTCGCCAGCGCGATCGCTCCGCTTGGGTATATTCAGAGCCTTAGCCGGTAACCGATTCGACGGCCTTGCAGTTGGGCAGTTTCGCCGTATTTGCCGCGCGAGTGGGCCGGGCCTCGCAATCCGCGACGTCTGCGGCGTGATGCAAGACGACGCAGGGCAACTGCCAGCAGCTGGAGACAAAAGTTTTAATGAAACGAATGCGGGCGTCACAATTCCTATTCAAAAAGAAGTATGAATAAAAATAGTAAATTAAAAAACGAATCGCTAGTTTAAATGATAGTATTTTTGGTAGCGAGTAAGAAGTGTTGTTTACTTTCTTTATATACGCTGAAAGGTAATAAACTCTTTTGTTATGTTATTTTATGACGTTTGACAAAAAAGTAAGCACTGTGAACTTCTTCAGATATTTACCTAATTGTTGATCAGTGACAAGTCACAATTCGTTTAGTCAATGTATTCCGATATAGAATGTTGGTTTCTTTCCTCCTTCACTACATTTCCGCATTTTGTATATTGAATATTTTAACTATTGCAATTTTGTAGAACTGTGTATTTTTATTTTCACTTAGTAAGATAGCTTAACATATGAATGGCATTCACAAAACTAATAAGCACGCTCCGATAGTATTAATTAGTCATTTACGCGTATATCGTACACTAAAAACAAACATAGTTAATAAGTCAGCTGGGATTCGCAACAATAACACGATTTTACGTTATTTTCATTAATGTATTTTTTACAGTAATAATATAATAAAAATGATAAAATTGTATAGACAAAATGAAAATAAAGCAATATTGCAAAATGTGATGATAAAAATTATGAAAATGAAAGTATATGCTGAAAATTGATTGTGTTAATATAGAGGAAGTTGTTGAAACAAACAAGAAAATTAATTAATTAGGAATTAACTTATTATACCTAACTATTTTATTAGATAAGAGATTGATAAAATTGATTGAATTTAAACCAGTTATTAAAAAGCAGTTTTTAAGTATTTTTTCAAGTTTGTCATATTTACTTCAGTTCTCTTTGTTGCCTCAATGCAAGGTTCATGTAAGTTGTTTTTAGAATAGTTTGCTTTTAAAGGTTTATTCGAAGCTCACACTATTTGGGGCACTCGCTTTGTGCATGTGTTTTTTAATTATTATTACTTTCCGAAGGCAAATTCCTTGACAGTATTTTAAACTTTACATATTCAATTTACGTGCGTTACGTACTAGCTTAGTTGAACGTGCGCCCTAAAGGTCCGCGAGCGAGTGGGGCGCGCAGGTGTGGGCTTTCGAAACAGAAGTGGCTGCTGGCGCGCGCAAGGCGGGCGTGCCTTTGGCAGCCGGTGATCGATGGCCGACCTCACGAGGTCGCGTTTTCTCCGGCGCCCGCGGCGCGGCGCGCGCGTCGCTGCGCCCGCCCTGTCGCTCAGGGCGTCGCCGCCTTGCACGCACACTCGCGGCAACAAATGTGCGGACATTTTATCACGCGCGGCAACAAATGTGCGGCTGCGGCGCGCGCTTAATGCGTGACGTGTGTATGCGCGTGTAAACACGGGTGCACGGAATAAGTTTGTTTTAGTGTACGAAAATGCATAAGAACATGTTAAAATATATATTGATGTTAAAACTACTCTGATTTTTAATGTAATTGATAGTTCAAGACGGTTTCTCAAATATGTTGTTGTTAAGTGTTAGTATTATTATTGTTTACAGGAAGTGTAAGAGTAAATGAATATGAATTGACATGTTTATTTTTGATAAATGTTGTGTAATGAATTGTTTGTATATAATGAATTGTAAATTTTCTTCATTTAGAACTCTCAACTTGCGATATAAGAATTAGGGTTAAATAAATACGGAAATTCATCATTCATTTGATTATTCTCCAATTCGGTTATCTAATCTGAAAAATAATTTTCATCTTCGTGTATTATTGCAGACGTTCCGTACCTTGAGATATTGAAAATAGCGTCTAATTTACGACGTTAGTATTGTCATCCTACAATTCCACTGCAACGCACCGTTCCATATATTGATGTGCTGTAGGGCCGACATTTCCATCTCGTTTACATGTAACCACAAGCCTGTCGTTCACCTCCCACGAATTTCGCACAATCGGTCTGGAGACATCTTGCAGCATCGCCTCGGCTCCGGGCATTGAACCCGGGACCCCGCCTGCCAAGACGAGCGGACGCAGTGGTGCGGAGGCGGGCAGGTCGCGGCCAACTCTTGTCAACAGACGGAGCCGACGGCGCCAATAAATACGAGGCGACACGCTGATCCAACTGGTTTTCCCCTGTCGCCTGAAGATTGAAAGTTGTTCGCGGATGTCATCATTTAATTCTATTAATGATTTGTGAAACTGGAGGATAGACGTGCAGGGGGGGATGCAAAATACCAACCAAAATAATTGCTATAATAATAGATTTTATTAAATATTTATATAAATTCATAGAATGGCCATTATTTTAATAAAATATAGATGGTTGTTATGAGTGAAGACTAATGAGTCGTTGGAGTGTTGGAGGAGGCTATATGTACCAATCAATTCGTGACGGGTAAATTAGTGATGGGTTCAGAAATCATATTTTACAGCAATTACATATTATAAATTCTTCATAACGTCATTATTGTACCCTCTGATGCTATTGGCTGTATTTCTATAAGTGCGTGTGTAGCAAGTAATTTTATAACAAAGAGCCATCCTTGAAGTCCTCTTTGTACTGTCCATATTTCGTCCATTTTTGACGGTGCCGAAGAGGAAAGGCGCATACTGGAACTCTCCTGTACATAATAATGAAGCGTGCGTAATTTTTTCCAATAAACCGCAAATGAATACGTTTTTTCATCTCAAAAATCATAAATCAAAACTGCAACCCACATTCTGTTCTTATATGTCTTGTTCTGCGTATACCCGTCGCGGATGCAATGTTCACCTGTGGAAGCTTCTCCGTTTCTTGGTACATCTGGGGAAATATCCTCAACTCAATAACGTGTAGAAAACAAAATGAACAAGTAACAACAAAGCGGATAACGTGTAAAGTGGTTACTTTAGTCCTACCGTATTCTCGTTTCCCAAACGAAATGATGACTGAACCGTGCGTACCCCAAGCTGATTGCTTCAGGTGCCTGTAAAAGTGGCGTACTCACAAGGCTCCACGAATAGTGAAGCAAGCCTAATATCAAAAGAAATGTAATAAACGCCGCTACGTTTGGGACAAAGGAACCCGCAATTGGAACTAAGCAACTCATTTATACAGTACTTCTTTTATCCAGATTCGAAATAGATACTGGCCAGTGCAAACATTACTTCAGTTTTCAGTGTATGCAAAAGGATGAATTGCGGAGCGTGTTAAGCGGGCTTTGGCGCCTGAATCGCACGCGGGGCGGCCGTTGGCCTGCGCCGCCGAGTCGAGTCCCCCGCGTGGGTCGGTCGGGGTGAACCCCCGCAGGCAGCAGGCCAGCGTCTGCCTCCACGCCCACTGCCAGGCCACGGCCCACGGCGCGGACCAC
>BOPP01000197.1:891560-929350 GCA_017312745.1 Gryllus bimaculatus | reverse complement strand
TGTGTGCGCCCGCAAATTGCGAGTAGTAATGTACAACACGTTCACACATATCGAAGGCCCCTATTTCGCTAGCCGTTCTGCAAACTTCTTCGTTCGCTACACTTTGCTCTCGAGACAAAGTAATAGTCGAGAGCGAGTTGCGAAAGCGCACATGCGCTAATGAGGGCGCCTGCTCTGCGCACCCCGCGCGAGGGGCGGGGCGGGGCGGGGCGGGGGCGCTCTCCTGCGCGTTGCGACAGCGCAAAAACGCTCACTGACCGCACACGGTCGAGCTGGCAGCGGCCGGCGGTGGGGGCTAAAATACCCGCGCGAGGAGTCCGCGCCGCCGTGTCCATTTAAAAGGCAAATCGCGCTTGGCGGTCGCAGCGCCCCGCACCCACCACAACCCCCGCTCCCACCCGCTCCACGCACACAACGCCCCTTCGTACTCCGCGCCGCACGTCTTGCTTCCCGCTTTTCGTCACTACGGCTTAGGTGACTTAGGGCGTCCATTGATGTCACTTGTAGTGCCTCCACGGCGGTCCATCAAACCCAAGGCGAAGCCGGTTGCTGTCCCTTTACGCGTCTCCGGACCGCGCGCGACCTTTTTATTCCTCTTCCGCCTTAGGTATCTTCCATGCACTAACACTATTCACACTTGTTCGGGCGACAGTCGGAGCTCACAGCTTTTGTCCGGTCTGTGGCGGTGCCACACGCTGGTGAGAGATAGCTTGGTTAGGGAGAGCCGCAAGGCAAGATAGGGCGACCCGGATCTCGCATCCAGCTAGGGAAGAATCACCACAACTCGGCAATTAACATCGTGCACTACACTTGTCGGCCTGACGACTTAGGAGTTGAAATGCGCCCGGATACTAAATCAATCAATGAAGAAAAATCGTGTTTTGTGTTAATGGGGAGGTCCGACGAAGCCCTAAAGCTCGCGTTGTCTTATAAAACTGCTCGCTGTAATTGAGTCAAATTCACTGTGTCAAATTGGGTGATCTGTTTGATATTCTTAACTGATCTTGATTACGTTCACACAAACAATGTTTGGAATTGCTGCCAACATACAAACGGCGCGTATGTGCAACGTGTTTCATCTATTTCCTTTAAAGCTTCTTTGTTAAAAATAATACTCACCATAATCCGAAATTCAAGCCCCTTCCGCCCAACGGATACACAAGGAGGACCTCGGGGTCATGTCCCTCAACAGCTAACACTTTTTTGCCATTTGTTGCAATTTCTTCAGAACCTTTACGAATTGATTGCATCGCGGTCTCAAAGAAGTTGTTTCATTATGTCGACTGGATTCCTCTTGAAGAAGAAATTCATTTTCTAAGACAGTAAAGTTTTCTTGCGTTTGGGGCTCAACTGCATCTATTCCCTTCAAAGTATTTCAGCTCGAAGTACGGAATAATAAGGACACGGCCGTCGCGTGGATAATGCTAAAAAAGGTACTACTTTTTATTAAACTATTCGAAGTATTGCGCATAGTAGAATCTAAAGTGATACTCAGGGGAATTAAATTATAGAGTCAAAGAGTATTTTGAAGGTCAGTAATGATGAAGTGATTTTGATCGTTTTTGCTCTCAGTGCTAAGGCGTTTTTATGTTATTAACTGCTTTATTTTAGCTCATGGGAACTGGTGATGGGCATTAGATGTGTTCCTGTTCCCATAATTTAATTAAAAATTTACAACGGCACAATGTGGTTAACTTTATGGCGTTTTTATCTTTTCGGATCTGTACGCAAAATTTTCATTTGTCTTTTGATGTAAAAAAATGTTTTTTATCTTCAAAATTCATGGGCTCAATGCTTGCAAGATTATAAAATAATGTTAATTATATTCTTTATGGTTTTTATATGGTTGATTTAATAAGTATGTACTTCTCAACCACATCTCATATCGTGGTTTGCGGCCATTAAAGCACTCTCCGGAAACGTTCTTAACGAGTTCTTACAATCCCCACCGATTACAATCATTTTTGGCAATAATTTAATATTCGTAATTACAATTGCATAAAGTGTTTTTGATAAGGTCTTTCTACTAGTTAATATATATAATTATATATATATTATATATATATATATATATATATATATATATATATATATATATATAATATTATATATATATCAAAAAAGAAAAGGAAACTGTCCATATCAGTTATTACTTATTTGGCGAGGATACGTAAGTGATTATTAATCGCGTTTATGTGCGAATATTTGAGGTTGTTTGAGAATCAGCAAATCATTTTGGCATCCTTACGTGAGCCAAATTACACAAGAATGACGTTTTACCGTATCATATTTTCATAAACAGTGCATTTACAGTACGTTCAACATACAAATACACAAAAACCTAGAAGTACGGTGCCAGCAGGCAGAACAGTGTGATATTAAAGATTCTTGATAAAAAATAGTTAAAAACAATAGTTAAAACATACTAAACACAATCGTTGTAAATTAACATAATCATCCATTTTTGTACTAACAATTACCTGCATACATTCACAATCTCTCACAACGGCCTACGTAAATCCGAAATTCAAAGAAAGTGACGCCGGAATCCATGACGTTTTGTTTAACCTGTAACTAAAACCTTAACTGCAAAATTCTATACAATGCCCATGCACATTATAATCTCAAGCGCGCTAGTAACACCAGCCGTCTGATTAATTTGCTTCCTCTACACGTCAAACCTCGAGTTCGCCCACAACACCCTGCAGTCACAACCAGATAATAGATCAGCGATCCCATTTATTCCTCTTCGTGCTACCGCGCGTCATTTAAAGGCAAATGCCGTCTGGACCGTGGCAGCACCGACCCAACCTCCCCGCCGCCCGCCGCCTAATTAGCCCTTCCCTCCCGCCCACCCAACACAAGCCGCCGTCGTTCTCCCGGTGCGGCAGCTGATTTACTGTAGACGCTTATACATCCAAGACCGGCCAAAATAAGGGATTGAGGGCGTGAAAGATTAATTGATGATTCGGGGTGCCAGCGCTAAGGCCCTAGTCCGCGTCAGTGGTAAGTTCAATGTTTTACTCGGGATTGTTGCTGTGATCTTCCCGCTTGAAATTGTAAGAACGGCGCCGACCTACCATTGACAATGAGGTTTTTCCCAACGCACCGTAAACCGTCCACAAGCGGGTTATTGCAGCCGTAACAAGCTTTAGCTCCTCCAGTCTGACGGCGTGTGTGGTACGTGTAAAAAGTGCGTGTAATTGTAATGTAACTAAAAGGAGGACAGAACAAGAATGGGATGGAAAGCTCGCGCGCGGTCCGTGGCCCTGTTTGGTCAGAAAACTGCACTGCATCGCTTTGCAATTTAATCGAAAAAAAACACGGCAAAACCTACTGATTAGAGCAGCCAGCCGATAGCAATTCTCTTCCAGGCAGCGACAGAACTCGACTAGCAATCTGGCTACTGTTAAAAAAATACGGTTCACATCGGCTCTTAAGACAACACTCTGAACAACTCTCCGGTCGTCAGAAAGCCAGGCTTAAGGTTTTGGAGAGGGTGCATTTAGTGTACAAGGAACACAAATTCATCCGGAAATCACTAATACTGCCATCTTGCACAGACAAGAATGCCGTTAAAACATTTCTCTATTTTCTAAATGTAACCTTGTTTGCCACTGCTGTATTTAAGGTCCACAGAGGGATTTTCAATGGCCAAGTGCTTTAGAATCTCCATCCTCCGCTCCTGCTAACGTCTAAGACCGGCCGAAAAATAGAAAGTGTAGGCGTGAGAGGAATCGTACGGTGTTTGCGGAAATTGGCCTTCACATGAGAAATGATCATACTATAAAGAAAGAGAAATTTTCTTACGTAATTTTATTTAACTTTTAAAAATCTCAATTAACTTTATATTACAATGTTATCCACATAATAAAATAATTTACTTTATCTCTATACGATTTTCAGAGGTAACACACTTTTTGAATCGCATGGTACATATTCTTTTTCCTGCGCACATTTTAACAAGTATTTCAGAAAACCATCTTATATCGTTTTTATAAGGGTAATCAATTAATCAGGTACTTTTGGTCTATTCGACGTCTTGATTTCCCTTGTTTCGGTCCTCACCCCGCCCGCCACCGCCGTCCGGCGCCTCTCTCGCATCGGTCTCGCCCGCACGGCGTCTGCCGGTAAGCGTATAAGGCGACCCCACTTGTTTTGGCGTAAAGGTCCTGGCGGAGCGGCGACGGCGGCTTCGGTCCCAAGGCTTTCGCCTTTAAGGCGACAGCCCGCGCGTCACGAGGCGGGGCACGGCGCTGCCGCCAGTAATTTTTGGCGTGCTGGGATTGATTGTGCAGCCATGGCGAGCTGCTGGAAGGACGGTGACGGTGACGTGTGCGGTCTTCTTGTAATTGACGTATTTCGTATGTGTTTTTAAGAGTTTATTTGGTTATTTTGTTTTGTCTTGTCCAGAATTTTCAAAGTGTGGTTCGATTTGTTTCTTAATTTCGTGGTTATTTTTTTTTTTGTTTTCATCAGTTTTCTAGAGGGTTTAGGCTGAGCCTCACACAAATAAAGAATATCTCGCTGGTCTCTTCCTTATATCTTTCCATCTGTCCTCTCTTTCTTCCTCCCCTTTTTGGTTTCTTTCTTTTCTCTTCCTATCTCTCACTCTATTCTTTTCTCACCAGCTTGAGTTCTGTTGAGTTACACACTGGGCAACTCCGACCAAAGAAATACGTGATACAGTCGGCCGAAATATCCGCCATCATCTTCCCGCTGCCCGTCCCGCTTATAGCAAGATGCGTGGAAGGGATATGGAGGGACGCGGGAGAGACGAAAGGCAAGGATTGTCAGCGTTTGAGAAATATTTGGAGAGGTCTCATCTCGGCCTACGGGTCTGCATAAACACGCGTGGGGAGGTCGCTAACAATCTTCGACGCATGCTTATGTTAAATACACGTTACGAAAGAGCTCGTATTGGACTTCAGCTGACTTTGCAACTTGCACTGGCGAGACGATTTCGCGTTCTGCTGAGCAACTGGGAAAACTGTGAGGCTTGCTAATGTGTTCTCATTGCGGTTGAACTAGGAAATTGGTGTTGTGAGAACTTCGTGCCGTTTTCTTGTGAGTGTGCAGTTCTTTGTTAAAAGATCTTTCTCCGAGCTGATTCTAAATAACACAATGCCACTGCAAACTCCGATCTCCACGTGCCTTTAAGTTCAATTTCATTGTATAAAACGTTTCAAAGAGAACACCGATTCGTTTTGCGATATTTCAGAAATGTAGATGTCAGAATGATAGTTTTTTCTTGGCAGCTGCGGTCGACAAGAGGCGCGTTTTTTTGGTTGAGACGACACACAAGCGCCCGTGGCTAGCGGTGTCAACCACCAAATACGAGATGAGGCCACAGCACTAGGGAAGGGGAGAACTAAATATTGGACGGCCTGCCAGTAAGAAGTCTACAGATGGAGCATTTCAACAGATGATGCCACTAAAAAAATACATGTTTAATCTATTTCTTTTTGTGATATCATAATTGATATCTTAATGAATTCTATATAAATGTATTAGTACTCAATAATTATTGTAATAAATCGTTTTTGCGACCTTATATTACATTGCATTCTTCTTTTGACTTCTTTCACCTAATTTTTGGTTAAGAGCTTCATTTTTCGTGTATTTAATTTCCTTTGTTTCCAAAAAATGTAAGCACCCATATTAGAATCAATTAAAATTACACAACAAACATACGCTTGGTAGTTGTGATGTCATTTAGTGCTACAGGTCAGTATCAATAACAAATTTAAGAGAAAAAGAACGATAATTCTATAATGTCAGAATATGACTGAAAGTGGGAGCTAAGAGTGGATGTGCAGTAAATTCAAAATGAGTATGCTGGTATATTTTTTGCTTTTTTCTAATTATTAAAATTGACACGAAAAGTTCATATTTTTTCATTCTTTGTCACGTATTGGCAAACTTGAAGAGATTGCTACGTATAGCCAGCGTGCTCGTGCATCTTTTGGGGACGCTTTGGCAGGATTAGTCTCGCACAGGAAGTAGGGTTTTTTCGTAAGGAAGAAGGCGACCGGGAGACACAAGGCTTTGGTGTCTCCGGCTTTATAGCGCTTTTTCACTGTTATAAAACGAGGGGTCGTGACGTAGGAGGTCGTGGGCTAGCCTATATACTGAGTTACAGAGCCAGTAGGTAGGTTCTGGAGACGGTGGAGAACCTCCGTGGTGTGCACAAAACTTGGCGGCCAAACGGTGCATATGCGAGCAGGCTCGGAGGCTGAGTCATTAGTTTGAAACGAAGCTGCGGACTTGTAATGTCCTTGGTGACTGCGGTCACGGGGAACGATGCTGTGTGGTGCTCCGAGGTGAAGAGTGGTTGAGTGCCACGATTCACGCCGATTTCTCAATCGGATGACTGATCGCTCCTGCGATCGAGGCAAACCAGCCGGGTTGCGCCAGAACGGGACTTTGGTGTCAGCCGTGACATTCCGGTCCACGGAAAGCTAGGCTTTTTGTGGCGCGCTTCAAAAGTAGGAGTGGCGAATGGCCACAGATCAAACATCGTTGCATCGGTTTTGGATCGCTCCCGCGATAGGGGATAGTAGGTGCTATAGAGCTAGGGTTTAAGTAGATTATAAGTGTATAATTTGTTGTTTTTGTGTTAATATATATTTGTTATACGAAAGCTCTGTGTCTGTTGTCGCTGTGAGTATCCATGACGTTCACAGATACTTGTTTGCATTTTCGGATACTAATTTCTGAAACGTTGACCTTTCAAATAACTAGAAAGATTTTTAACTTTCTATTGAAATAGTTACTTTTGTTTCGCAGTGAAAGATAATTTCTGAAGTATATAACGTTTTTTCAAAACCCACATCTATAATTGCGTAAAGGCGGACGTCGCAGTCGGGAGGCCCAAGTTTCGATCCCGGACTGACTTTCCTGAGGTTCGGTTTTTCCTCAGTCAAATAGGCAAATGCTGAGATGGTTCCAAAGCCACGATCACAGCATGACTCATATCACTCAATAATTTCAGGCTGCATCAACAGCTTTATGATCCTCTTAGGAGGAGCACAACGCGATCTAAAGTATTAATATCTCGCTACTATTCTCGAAAACGTGTTACGCAAACGGTCATAAGGACAGCAATGAGGTTCAGAGGGCGGAGGCGCATTCGCCCCGGGGCTAGGAAGAAGGAAATGCAGAGGTTGCGCTGGGGGGCGGGCGCGGAGGGCTGCCTAACATTGTAGGGCGTCAATTGATGTCACTGCAGTGCCTCCACGGCGGTCCATCAACCCCAGGCGAATGCCGGTGCTGTCCCTTTACAAGCGGTCTCCGGACCGCGCGCGACCTTTTATTCCTCTTCCCCTTAGGTATTCTTCCATGCACTACACTTTCACACTTGTCGGGCGACCAGTCGGGAGCTCAGAGCTTGTCCGGTCTGTGGCGGTGCCACGCTGGTGAGAGATAGCTGGTTAGGGAGAGCCCCGCAAGGCAAGATAGGGCGACCCCGGATCTCGCCATCCAGCTAGGGAAGATCACCACAACCTCCGGCAATTAAATCGTGCACTACACTTGTGGGCCTGACGACCTTAGCAGTTGATGCGCCCGGAATCACTAAATCAATCAATGAAAAAAAATCGTGTTTTGTGTTTAATGGGGAGGCCGACGAAGCCCTAAGCTTCGCCGTTGTCTTATAAATGCTCGTGTAAATTGAGTCAAATTCACTGTGTCAAATTGGTGATCTTTTTGATATTCTTAACTGAATTTGATTACGTTCACACAAACAATGTTTGGAATTGCTGCCAACTACACGGCGCGTATTGTGCACGTGTTTCATCTATTTCCTTAAGCTTCTTTGTTAAAAATAATCACTCACCATATGCCGAAATTCCAAGCCCCTTGCCGCCCGCGGATACACAAGGAAGGACCTCGGGGTCATGTCCCTCAAAGCTAACACTTTTTGCAATTTGTTGCAATTTCTTCAGAACATTTACGAATTGATTGCATCGCGCTTCAAAGAATTGTTTCATTATGTCCGACTGGATTCCTCTTGAAGAAGAAATTCATTTTCTAAACAGTACAGTTTTCTTGAGTTTGGGCATCAAACTGCACTATTCCCCCTTCAAAGTACTTTCACATCGAAGTACGGAATAAGAAGGACAAGGCCGTCCGCGTGGATAATGCTAAAAAGGTACTACTTTTTTTAAAATTTCGAAAGTAATGCCATAGTAGAATCTAAAGTGATACTCAAGGGGAATTAATTATAGAGTCAAAGGAGTATTGAAGGTCAGTAATGATGACAGTGATTTTGATCGTTTTTGCTCTCAGTGCTAAGGCGTTCTTACTGTTATTACTGCTTTATTTTAGCTCATGGAACTGGTGATGGGCTGTTCCATAATTTAATTAAAAAATGTACCAACGGACAATGTGTCAACTTTTAATGGGTTTTTATCTTTTCGATCTGTACCAAAATTTTCATTTGTCTTTTGATGTAAAAAATGTTTTTTACTTCCAAAATTCATGCTCATTTGCAAGATTATAAAATAATGTTATGATTATATCTTTATGGTTTTATATGGTTGATTAATAAGTATGTACTTCTCAACCACATCTCATATCGTGTTTGCGGACATTAAAGCACTCTCCGGAAACGTTTTAACGAGTTCTTACAATCACCACCGGATTACAATCATTTTGCAATAATTTAATATTCGTAATTACAATTTGCATAAAGTGTTTTGATAAGGTCTTTCTACATACGTTAATATATATATCAAAAAAGAAAAGGAAACTGTCATATCAGTTATTACTTATTGGCGAGGATACGTAGTGCTATTAATCGCGTTTGTGTGCGATATTTTGAGGTTGTTTGAGAATAGCAAATATCATTTGGCATCCTTCCGTGAGCAAATTCACACATCAGAATGACGTTTTTACCGTATCATATTTTCATAAAAGTGCATTTACAGTACGTTCAACATACAAATAAAAAATAACCTAGAAGTACGGTGCAGCAGGCAGAACAGTGTGATATTAAAGATTCTTTGATAAAACAATAGTTAAAACAATAGTTAAAACAATACATAAAACAATCGTTGTAATCTAACAGTAATCATCATTTTTGTACTAACGAATTACCTGCATCATTCACAATCTCTCACAACGGCCTACGTAAATCCGAAATTCAAAGGAAAGTGACGCCGGAATCCATGACGTTTTGTTTAACACTGTCAACTAATTAACCTTACACTGCAAAATCCCTATTACAATGCCCCAATGCACATTATAATCTCAAGCCGACCTGATAACACAGCCGTTTTCTGATAATTTGCTTCCTCTACACGGTCAAACCTCGAGTTGCCCACAACCTCCGTGCATCACAACCAGATAATAGATCAGCGGATCCATTTATTCTCTTTCGTGGCTAGACCGCGCGTTATTTAAAGGCAACCGTTCTGGACCGTGCAGCACCCGACCCAACCTCCCCGCCCGCCCGCCCCTACATAGCCTTCCCTCCCGCCCACCCAACACAGCCGCCTCTTCTCCCGCGTGAGCGCAGCTGATTTACTGTAAGACGCTTATACATCCAAGACCGCCAAAATAATGTGTGTTGAGGTGCGTGGAAAAAGATTGAATTGATATTCGGGGTGCCAGCGGCTAAAGGCCCTAGTCCCGTCAGTGGAGTTCATGTTTCACTCGGGATGTTGCTGTGATCTTCCCCCGCTTGATTGTAAGATACGGCGCCGACCTACCATTGACAAGTGAGGTTTTCCCCAACCACATACCTCCCACAAGCAGGGTATTGCCCCAGCCGTAACAAGCTTTAAGCTCCCTACCAGTCTGACGGCGTGTGTGGTAGTGTAGTGCGTGTAATTGTATGTAACTAAAAGGCAGGACAGAACAAGGAATGGGATGGAAAGATCGCGCGCGATCCGTGGCCTGTTTGGTAGAAAACTGCACCTGCATTCGCTTGCAATTTATCGAAAAAAACACGGAAAACTACTGATTAGAGCAGCCAGCCGATACAATTCTCTTCCAGGCAGCGACAGAACTCGACCTAGCAATCTGGCTACTGTAAAAAATACGGTCACCATCGGCTCTTAGACCAACCACTCTGAACCACCTCTCCCGGTCGTCAGAAAGACCAGGACTAGGTTTTGGAGAGGTCGCATATTAGTCGTACAAGGAACAAAATTCATCAGGAAATTACTAATACTGCCACTTGCACAGAGCAAGAAATGCCGTTAAAAACATTTCTCTATTTTCTAAATGTAACCTTGTTTGACACGTGCTGTATTTAAGGTCCACAGAGGGATTTTTCAATGGCCACGTGCTTTAGAATCCTCCATCCGCTCCTGCTAAACGTCTAAGACCGGCCGAAAATAGAAAGTGTAGGCGTGGAGAGGAAATGTACGGTGTTGCGGAATTGGCTTCACATGAGGAATGATCATACTATAAAGAAAGAGAATTTTCTTACGTATTTTATTTTAACTTTTAAAAATCTCAATTAACTTTATATTTACAATGTTATCCAATTCATAAAATAATTTACTTTATCTTATACGATTTCAGAGGTACACATTTTGAATCGCATGGTACATATTATTTTTCCTTGCGCACATTTTTAACACAAGTATTTCAGAACACCATCTTATATCCGTATAGGGTATCAATTAATCACGTACTTTGGTCTATTCGAGTCTTGATTCCCTTGTTTCGGTCCTCCCCGCCCCGCCCCACCCCGCCGCGCCTCCTCTCGCATCGTATCGCCCCGCACGGCGTCTCATGGTAAGCGTATAAGGCGCCCCCTTGTTTTGGCGCTAAAAGCCTTGCGGAGCGGCGACGGCGGCTCGTCCCAAGGCTTCGCCTTAACGGCGACCAGCCCGCGCGCTCACGAGGCGGGGCACCGGCGCTGCCGCCAGTATTTTTGGCTGCTGGAGTGATTGTGCAGCGATGCGAGCTCCTGGAGGACGGTGACGGTGACGGTGACGGTGACGTGTGCGGTATTTTGTAAATTGAGGTATTTCCTATGTGTTTTTAAGAGTTATTTGGTTATTTGTTTGTTCCTTGTCAGATTTCAAGTGTGGTTCGATTTTGTTTCCTTATTTCGTGGTTATTTTTTTTTGTTTCATTCAGTTTTCTCAGCAGGGTTTAGGCCTGAGCCTCACCACAAATAAAGATATCTCGCTGTCTCTTTCTCTATATCTTTCAATCTGTCTCTCTTTCTTCCTATCCCTTTTTGTTTTTCTCTTTTTCTTTCTATCTCTCACTCTATTTTTTTCTCAACCAGCTTGAGGTCTGTTGAGTTACACCATTGCAACTCCCAACAAAGAAATACGTGATACAGTCGGCCGAAATATCCGCCCCATCATTTCCCGCTGCCCGTCCGCATTAGCAGATGCGTGGGAGGGAAATGGAGGGGACGCGGGAGAGAAGAAAGCAAGGATGTCACACGTTTGGAGAAATATTTGGAGAGGTCTCCATCTCGGCCTACGGGTCTGCATAAACACGCGTGGGGAAGGTTCTCTAAACAATCTTCAGACGCATCTTATGTAAATACAACTGTTACGAAAGAGCTCGTATTGACTCTCAGCTGACTTTGCAACTTGCATGGCGAGACCGATTCGCGTTCTGCTGAGCAACTGGGAAAAAACGTGAGGCTGCTAATGTTGTTCCATTGCGGTTGACTAGGAAATGTGTGTTGTGAGAACTCGTGCCCGTTTCTTGTGAGTGTGTGTTCTTTAGTTAAAAGATCTTTCTCGAGCTGATTCTAAATAACACAATCGCACACTGCAAAACTCCATCTCCACGTGCCTTTAAGTCAATTTCATTGTATAAAAACCGTTTAAAAGAAGACACAGGATTCGTTTGCAATATTCAGAATGTAGATGTCAGAATGATAGTTTTTCTTGCGAGCTGCGGTCGGACAAGAGGCGCGTTTTTGGTTGAGACGACCACAACAAGCGCACGTGGCTAGCGGTGTCAACCACCAATACGAGATGAGGCCACAGGCACTAAGGAAGTGGGAGAACTAATATTTGACGCCTGCAGTAGAAGTCTAAGATGGAGCATTCAAAGATGATCCACTAAAAAAATACGTGTTTATTATTTCCTTTTTTGGTGATATCATCTTTGATATTTAATGAACTTCTATATAAATGTATTAGTACTCATAATTATTGTAATAAATGTTTTTGCGACCTATATTACATTGCATCTCTTTGACTTCTTTCACTAATTTTTGTTCAAGAACTTCATTTTCGTGTATTTATCTTACCTTTGTTTCCAAAAAATAAGCACCATATTAGAACAATTAAAAATTACACAACAGAACATACGAGTTGTAGTTGTGATGTCATTTAGTGCTACAGTCGGTATCATAACAAATTTAAGAGAAAAAGAATGATAATTACTATGAATGTCAGAATATTGACAAGAGTGCGATGTGCAGTAACTTTCAAAATCAGGTATGCTGGTATATGTTTTTGAATTTTTTTCTATTTATTTTAAAATTGATACGAAATGTTCATATTTTCAATTTCTTTGTCACGGTATTGGCAAACTTTGAAGAGATACCTTGTTTGCATTTTCGGATAGACTAATCTTTGAAACGTTGACCTTCAAAATAATAGAAAATTTTTAACTTTCTATTGAAATAGTTACTTTGTTTCCCAGCTGAAAGATATTTCTGACAGTATAGTAACGTTTTTCAAAACCCACATCTATAATTGCGTAACGCGCGGACGTCGCAGTCGGGAGGCCCAGTTTCGATCCCCGGACCGACTTTCCTGACCAGGTTTTCGTGGTTTTCCTCAGTCAAATAGGTGAATGCTGAGATGGTTCCAAAACGCCACGATCACAGCCATCGACATCATATCACCTCATAATTCTCAGGCTGGCATCCAACAGCTTTATCGATCCTCTTAGGAGGAGCACACGCGATCTAAGTATTAATATTACTCATACTATTCCGAAAACGTGTTACACAAAACGGTCATAAGGACAGCATGAGGTTGCAGAGGGCTGGAGGCCGCATTCGCCTGGGGCCAGGAAGCAGGAAATGCAGAGGCTGCGCTGGCGGCGCCGCGGAGTCTGACCTAACGATCTCGTGCGACCTTCGCAGCGTCCGCTGCGCCACGCCTCCTCGCCCTCTCCAAGCCCCTCCCCTGCCCCACCGCACGCACCTGCGAATAACATTGTGCTGAATAGTGGGCGGATTTTTATGACCTAAACATCGCCAAAACCGATCAATTAAATGCTCTTAAAATGTTTTTAAAATAACATAAAATCAAAGGAAACGGACGTAAAAAAAAATAAGACCAAAAGCAGTATACAACTCTTGTTAGATACGTTAGTGTTCTAATCGAGGCTTCTTCATTGCATTTCAAGTCAGTGCTTACAACAGTGCTTTGTGCGCATTTATTTTGATTATCAGTATGTTTAGATACTCTGCTGGTTTCTCTAACTCTCCTATATTATTTCAAATTCAATCATAACATGCGCGTTGCCAGGATTGAACTATTCAATTGCCATTGTTTTTGCAACATTGTGAATTATTCGTGAAGAATGCAGTTTCATTCAGTAGAAAGAAAAAGATCTTCTGGATTGACTAAATCTCCACGATGTTTTCCGCGTTCCTTTTTTCAGACCACTTCATCACAATCATCTACTTCTTCCGTAAGTGGTATTTCGCCGTTTCAAAGTCTTTTAAGCTCTTCCTCTGTATCTTCGTCGGTGGCGTATCCAATTCAGTGTGACAAAACCATGAAATTTCCATTATTAACACAAGGTTAATCTGTGAAGTTTTCCGAACATTGTTCACTTTCCATTTTTTATAAAATCACAATGACGCAACTGATATGAAAAGAATCGTCGCATATCCTATTTTTCTATTTATAATTCTTTCGGCTACCGGTACAATCATAGAGGAAAGGCTGTAGCGAACAATAAAACCAGCCTTTCCTTCTGCAAATCTTAAATTTTCTTTTATGTTACAGAATCTAGTGTTTTTCCTTGACAATTATTCATTTTCTTATTAATTGTGCGAAATATTTTTTATTCAAGGAGTACCCATAGCACTCTTTCAATTCGCGTCATTAATACTTAAGTAAACGCTGACGTTTTTCCATCTTTTCTCGCTCACCCTTTCACGGGGCCTCGGGCCGTGGGCCTCGGCCAGCGCAGCAACTCGAAACACGGGGCGTGGGTGAGCGTGCACCTCCGGGAAGCACTTAAAACGTCATCAACACCTCGCGAGTCGCTGACGTAACACCCCGCCCACCGCCGCTTCGGTCTCCTTTTGCTCCGCAGCCGGAGGTCTTGGGTTCGCGTCCGCCCTTATGCGGCCTTCATCAGATTTCCATAATAACCCGGCTGGTTATTGCTTCGTTCACACGTACGCTGTCGCGGCCATGTTTACCTCTGGTACAGACCTCCGTGAGTTGAGAACTCGTGTCCAACTTTATTTAAACATGATAGACAGTTGGGCCTCCAAACTTAAAATTCAATTAAATCCTAGCAAAACAGCTTCAAAAATGTTTACATTAAAACCTTACTCTCCTCCTCTCCCCCTCACGCTAAATAACAAGACAATTGATTGGTACCCCCCTCCAATAAACCCATTAAATACTTAGGTTTATACCTGGATATCAAGTTCAATTGGGGAAAACATACAAATGCCTCAGCTATGACCTTTAATCTACAGAAACATTCCAATATACTACAAATCACCCATAGCAATTTACAAAGCAATCTTAAGACCGCTAATGCTATATGCGAGCTCAATTTGGATCAACTTTGCCAAAACTAACATTCACAAACTACAAGTCCTGCAAAATAAATTCTAAAGAATAGTTGCTCATGCACCTTGGTATATAACCAAAAACCAACTCCATAATGAATTTAACCTGGAACCTATAGAACAACACATCACTATCTGGCCTCCAACTTTCATTTTAACCTACCTCAAATCACAGCCCTTTTACCCTTCAAACTGGCTAAAAACCCCTTGTTCCAAACAAGAATAAAAAACAAATATCCATACCACATATTCCTAAAAATTTTGTAGATTTAGATTCTGAGTGAGAACCCCTTAACAGGAATTCCTCTCCCTTGTAATAGTATGTAAGTTTACATTTAAGTATAGTAAGTAGATCCTTAAATACATATGTATAGATATATTTACTGAGCTATGTACTTCAGCAAATATAAAAAAGATAAAAAAAAAATAATAGAAAACGTAAGCTGTTGCCGCGAATAGAGCGCTCCGGGAAGTTTAAATGGAAGTGACTCTAACACCTTCAGAAGATGTAGTCCTTGTTTGAAGATGTAGTTCTTATAACTTTCTAGATATTAACAACCAAAAACCAATCAACCTTTGTTTTATTAAGTGTAGCGTAGAAATGTTGGGTTACCCCGAGCAGTGTCTGAGCAAGCACGCCCATCAGTATCCAACAAAAGGTAGTGTACAGGTGAGAAAATATACACACCAGTTTCAAATTAACGAACGTCAATAAATACGAGAAATTTTCTTCTCAATTCCAATTCTGAATGCATTGTGGGACAAGTTTAAAGAATAGCATTGGATTAAAGTATCGGTAATCTTCACTGTCACTAAAATTTCATTGGTTTTCTAAAAGCGTAATTCAAAATTTTTCAATTAACAGGAAGATATGTTTTATATTCTGCAGTATAAATGTAAGAACATTCAGGGCCCCACTTATTCTGGAATATTCTTTCTCATTCTCCCTGTTCACCGGCTTTTAAACCTTAGTTTGGGCACTGCACGACCACCACCCTACAGCCACCCATTACTCCGATGAAGTGCAAAGCTCATTACGTCGACGCCTTAAAATATCGATGCATTTATTGATTTACCGGCGCGATCTCGGGTGATTACGAAGCCGGGCAAGGCGCCGTGACACAGCATCGCAAGCGGCGCCTGGCAGGGGCCATGGCGCGGGCAGCCGGCGCTTTACATGGTTACGGCATGAACGCACATTAAGGCATTAGCCCGTGGCGCGAGCGGATTAATGAGCCGGTTTCTCACGCGGGGAAGGTTTACGAGCGGATTAAGAGGAAGTGGAGCGCTCTTGAGCCAGCGATGGAAATAGAACTCCGCGTTGGAGGTCCGAGGAAAGACGTGTAGGGCGCAACAAAGGATGAGCTTCTATTTGGAGCTGTAATGCGTTCGATAGTTAGAGCATCGATATTCTTGTGTTCGAAGTTACGAGTATAGATTTTGATATTGACATATCGATAACACCACGGTTTCCAAACGTAAAACCAATATCAATATCAATACTGAAAGATCTTGATTTCTGACGTTCAAAAAATTATCACGAAATTCAATGTTTGGTCACTCACTTCAAAGTACGTCTCTATAGTTTTGTCCTAGAGGAAAGAAACACGGAATATATCCCTTCTTAGTAATATAAAGGACTTCAGTATTACGGAAAAGTTATGTGAATAGAAACACGAAATGTTTTTTTTTCAATATTCTCAAAATTATTTGAGAATTAAAATGTTTTTAGAATGGCATATTATTTCCGTTCTTTAAGTGAAGACTCAGTATTAATTGATATTGAAAGCATCGATTCGTAAAGTTAGATCTTATCGTGAATAATGATTCAGAACTCTATTTTTTGTATCAATCGAATCCAATTAAGTATTGAATCATTCCCATTTACATCTAATGTCAACGTCTACCGCCATTTCTACTTCTTTTTCTTCTTCTTTTTCGTCTTCTTCTTCATGCTTAGGCAGTGAAGTATGTTGTTCTTATTGATCTTTCCATAGTGCTGGTAAGAGGTATCTCTTCTTTCTCGTGGTGCTCAGTTAAACCCAGCTCAAGGAATTCTAACTCTTGAGGTCCTGGGGGCTACTGTTTACGTGCCATGAGCCTATTCTCTCCAAATTTCGATACTTCTTATGACTCTATTTCACTATACACTCTCTTTCTATATATACTGTATACTCTCTTTCTATATTACTCGATTTCTTTCTGCTCTTCTGATGACATAATTTTAATTTTTTATGTTACTTAAATACGTATGAAATGTTGATTTTTTTTCAATGATAGCGTTACCGCTTTCTTCTTCGAAGATTCCCCGATGTGTTAAAGAGGATTGTTCATGAGTACCAGGTGCTGATGTGGTTACAGTCACTTGCTGAGAACGGTATTCAATGAAAATATCCATCAATTACTGAAATGTGTAATACAACTTACAATCAATTATTGTAATAATTCATAGTCGTAATTTCTGAGATATCTTACGTGTTGTGTACGTTGTCTCGGTATTCTTATTTACTAAGAAACCGAACATACATTCATTTCATAGATCAAAAGTTCTTGTAAAATTATTTCTTCCAAGGCAGAAGTCGCTTCGTTGTAGCAACAATATCCGCTGACGTTTATGTTCTTGGTGAATGTTTCCTTGCGTTATTTCTATTATCGATGTCAAGGGTGGAGGTTGTAAAATTCCTCTCTTTTTATTGGCCACAGCAAAGGAATTTCGAGGTCGCCGGCGCGACATCTCAGAGCTGGAGCAAACCGGAATTGCGTTGAGTGGTGCGAGTACGTGGTTTGCAGAAGCCCCTACGCCTTCTCTCGCTTCTGCGAAAGCCACCGGGGCGACTCCGCCGTCCTTACCACAGCAACCACGCTCCGCTCTGTCATCTCGTACGAAATAAATATAGCGAGTCGCTGACATACGGCCTCTTTCGTCACCGCCGCTATCACCGTTTGAATCACTACACGACTTTCTCCATCTTCGGGTGTCGTGCTAGTTTCGTGCGCCTAAGAAGGTGGGTTCGATGCGTACTTAGAGCAATGGACGGCCTGGGAGCAATACATTCTGCGAAACGATTTCTACGGATTGGGCTTCTCAAATCTTTTCGATACGTCTACGTCTGTAACGAGCCTCCAAATGCTAGTGCACTTAATAATGTACCTCGGCTACTCGTAGTTCATCCATGATGAAAAGAGGAAAACTGAATGTGCTGTAACATTTTTAATGTTGTCTTATACGACATATGATATAAGTGATTATATTTTTAATAGTTAATATATCAGTACTGATTTAATTATTCTTTTCTATACGTCTGAAATTTGACAGCTCAACTTCTCACATGATGTTCAGCCAAACCGAGTTTGCTTCGTGGATCAATGTACATGGAACTGCGATCGGTGTTAGAAATCCGTAATTGTATTTTTAACATTCAAAGGATTTCAGTGAATTCGCCAGATACACAAACATATGATCATGTTTAATAAAATGAAAGAGGGAAAACCAAAACGGTATAGTTGACATTTCATAAATACTGAGAAAACTGTTTTTACAATCCAATATCACTATAAAACGTGGTATTTGTGTCATCATCATTAAATATAGGCATTTAAATTGATTATTAAAACCACGAGACTAATATAAACTCGTTTTTCTCAAAATGTATAAAATGTCACATATACCGTTCTGGTTTTTGCCCATTCAAATATACACCAAGGTGATTTAAGACACTGTATAATCTCTAATTATGCACGGAGTATTATAGTTTTCGGCACCTCTACTCTTCTTCCTCCTCCTCCTCCTCAAAATAAACAATTTCATTTCACCGGATTACCTTCAACCTTCTCCTCCTCTTTCTTTTCCTTTCCCTCCTCTTCCCATTTCTTCTCATTCTCCCACGATATCCTCTTGTTTATCCTTCTTCCCTCTCCACCCCTCTTCCCTTCCTCCTCCTCCTCCTCCTGCTCTCATTTCCTCCGCCTCTCTCTCTCCCATTCACCTTTTCCACCTCTTCTTCTTCTTATCATCCTACTCTTCTCTCTCATTCTCCCTTGTCCTGTCGCTTATACTATCCCTCCCTAATCCCTCCTCATCTCTCCTTTTACACTCTCAACCTCCTTCTCTTCTTTCGCTTCTTCTCTCTTCCCCATTTCTTCTTCCTCTGCCTCCTCCTTTTCTCCCTACCTTCCCCCTATTTCTCCTCCTTTTAATTCTACCTCGTCCTCTTGCTTACTCTCCTTCCTCATTTCCCGTATCTCCCCATTCTTCCCATTCCGCTCCCCCTTCCTCGTCGTCTTCCTCCTCGATCCGCGTGGTCGCGCGCAGGGGCTCGTCGCGGCTCCGCAGCTGCCAGGAAGGTGTGGGGCGTGGAAGGGAGAGGTGGGAGGGGCGGGCGGCGCGCGCCCACGGCTGACGTCACCGCCTCCAAACACGGCCGCCGCGCCGCGCCGCGCTGCCCCGGCGGCGGTTGTGGCGCCTCCCGCGGCCGCACGGCGCACCACGGGCGCTGCGGCAGTGGGGTTGGTGATGGCCATTCTGATGACATGTAATGTTTTTTATTGGTGCATTCTATACGTAACCAACTTGTAAATGGCTGTTTATCACGTCATATAGATGATAGAAATGTATAGTTATTGGGGTAATTTTTGCCATTTTTTAATTTTTACGTTATTGTTTGGATATTTGCATCATTTTCGTCATTGTTACCCATTTTGTTTCCTTTTGATGTTTTTTGTCAGTGAATATTTCATGAATTTACAATAAGACACCGAAACAAAGTATACAATTTATTGTATCATCAGTTCATGACGAAATTCACTTCTGTTATGGACTGTTTTTGGAACTCTTATTCGATTCTCGATAAGATTCGATTTCGATACATCAACAAAATAATTTAGATTTCGATGAAAAAATACAACAAAGTAAAACGCCCAGTGTCTAATAAACATAATAGATAAATGTCGGTTTAATGTATATTCTGCCTTAATAGGCACGGTCACCTTAATTTCCTAATCAATATTCTACACAGCCAATGTTCAAAATGCAGTTTAACGATATTACAATGTTCAAAATCATGGAATATGGTAACAAAGTTTTTTATTAATGCCGATGATAATTTATTAATTATGCCGATGTTTCTGAAAAAAAAATATCGATGAAAAAATATCGAAAACTAAACATCTATGGTAATACATGGACATTTTATGTTTCGTGCTTAAAATACATCGATGTTTCGTGTACAAAATATCGTTGTTTTTTGCAATCACTGAGTGCAACGCCGCGGATGAACTTCTGCCTGCGACAAAAGAGAAGGGTGCAATGGTAGATGAGATGTTTTCGGAATTCTTTTAATCACATCCTCTCATGATATTTCTGTGGTGGTCGTCAGAAAGTGCTTAAGTCAAAAATAGCACCTCTTTATAAGAACGTGTAAATGCTTTGAAGATATTCCAAAATCTTTACAACTATTTTACAAATTATCAAAATTTCTAAAACGAGGTCATGGTTTCAAACCACACTAAAAATTTAACTGTACTGAGGGAGAATTTATATTTTTGAGTTGTTTCTTGTGTGTTAAAAAATGACCAATACCAGGATTTTGTTTTATTTGAGGCGTGGGAAAATCAAGCCGACTTGTTTCCTTTTATAAAGAATTTCTTTCATTTATGGGGTGTAAAATTTATTTTTAATTTGTTTATTTATAGTTATTTATACGTTTACAAAGTATTCGTGACTTTCCTTACAATAGAGGAGAAGTAAAAACCATATTTATGAAGATGTAATGTGTTATCGGCTTCTGGGATGGGTTTGAGAGGGGGTGGGGTGGGGTGGCTGAAGTCCTATGTGCTGACCTCCTTTGTTGTACTACTGCAAATCTGTAAATGACTATTGGAGTTTGAATTTTTGTTGTTAGAGGAACAAATGCTAATGTGTAGTTAACCGTATGTATGTGTTTTAAAGGAGCTTTCCTTCGACTATGATTGAGACTTATTTTTGTTAGTAAAATTGCGCCGTGGAGTTTATACGTCTCGGCAATAACTGTTCCGCACGCAACTGTTGATTTTGGGCCGGTGCATCCCGCAAATATTCGGAGCCTTACGTAACGGGGCGTGCCCCAGCGAGAGATGCGTGCGATTCGAGGAAACCGTGAAAACAAGGCGTTGGTGGAGGACGAGAAGCAATTTTCGCTCGTTTGCTTTTCTTCTTTTGGATAATAATCGTGCCAGCCTTCACGCCATTGAAGCATGGACCTTTCTCGATTTCTTTTTGTGATCTCAGGTTCCTCTCTTGCTACACACCATTCACGATACGTAGTATTAATTCAGAATATACAACTTAGCAACTACTACTTAAACTGCAATTATAAAATGAATTTCGATAAGTCAGGTGTCAGAAAAACCAAGCGAAATAAACATGCAAGATGTTATTTCTGGTTTCTGGACTTGGTTTTAAATGTTTTGGAATTGGTTTTAAATGTTTTGGAATTGGTTTTCTTGGAGAGTGATCGTGAAACATCTCAAAATGTGAGTTTTACTAGCCAACATTTGATTTATTTGAGTCTTCATCGGGGCAATGTTGCCCATTATTCTGATTCTCGATATATCCGTCATTTTCACCATATCATTGTTCCTATCTACAAAACATATTTTATTTAACGATTTCATGATTGCAGACAAATTCCTAACTCTTTGAAATTGGCAATTGAAGTTTCTCAACTTAAGAAAAATCTCGAGCCTCTCCTAGAAGTCTTACGTTGTCTTACACGATTAAATATTTTTGCTCAATTTCTCATGAAAAAAAAGACTGGTAAATTCTGATCTTACGACATATTGCATGTCAGAAATGACACACATAACGAACGTGTTTTCACACATGCGATTACTCAATTATCACAATAATTATCCTGCGGTGGCTGACACGAAGGACTAAAGAACCTGTTCACTTAAGTGCGCTCCCCGGTCTTCATGGCGAGGCGTTTGCAACCCTGCCCCGAGCGATCACTGTCATTCTACAGATAGTCATCGGCATTGAAGTCTCCAAGTTACGTATCCGTCTCAAGGTAGTATAAAAGTCGCTGAGATCTGTAGATTAACAAGAAGAAAGAGATGATAAACAAATAATGTAAAATTCTCTTCCTCTATACCTACATGAAATAATCGATTAATAGTGGTCTTAAATTCAAAGGCGGCCCTGCTTTAGAAATCAATAAAACTTCAAATAATAACACACATAAATACTCACACACTCACTCACACACACAGAACGTACATACACATACACACATATCTGAGGCTTTCGCAGCATTTGCTTTTCGTAACGTCATTTAATGAGTAGCGTTGAAATACTTGTAGTTTCACACCTTTAACAGTTGAGATTACTACGAACTCAACGTTAAAGGAATCTTTGTTGTACTCTACAACAACAACATAATAATAATAATAATAATAATAATAATTTTTGTTTTTGTAAAATTATAACGAGTCTTCAACCATTTTATTTCACTTATCCACTGCAATGGCAAAATCTTTCGAGTTGTATAAATTCTGTGCTGGCAGCAAAGATATTGTGAAAATCCATACTGATTAAGGATCGAGAAGTAATCAACCACAAAGTACATTACAATATAATTTAACCAGAAGAATTAAAAGTTATATAACAGAATTTCGGGAATAATTTATACCATCCTCAGTGGCTCTAAGTACCATGAATTGCACACGCGGAACTTAACTCGGAGACATCTTGTATCTTACGAGTTATGCGTGCAGGTCAGGTTCATTTTCAGTTGGTGAATATACCGTGGAATGCTGAGTCATTTTGTGTCATATTTAATCTTCTACTTCCTTCTTCATTTTATTGCCTAGAAAATCTTTAAAATATTAGTTCACAGTACTTCATCGACAACACCCCGTAAGGAATGCCACTACAAAAAGCATTGATTCCAATACAAGAAGAATAGGAAAATAGACCGTGATTTCATTTCATTGCAACATCTCTGCGGTCTAGTACGTCTGCTTTCCTTGCCCTGCAGACATTATCACTGAGTTTCAACTAAGCCTTCGTGCAGCCCGATGTTTGTAATCGGATATTTCTCTCTCTCTCTTTTCACAATCATCAGATTTTGAACGCTCAGTCATGAAAAGTAGATTAAATGTTTTTTGCCGAGGCAAAGCCACCACAGAATGGCATTAGAAAGTCGATGCAATGCCCAAGACGGTGTGTGTCCCATTGATCTCATAAATCGTATCCAGTGATAAATGTCCTGTTTCAAACAGTCAATGCCCTTCGAATTAACAATAGGGAGGTCTATTTAAGAATACACGCGATTGATTTCTTAGGCGATGTCATTCACGTTTGGACATTAAAATACTATTTATTTTCGAATAAAAGTATCCGCAAAGTCAATGGGGCTGGGACAAGAACCATTATTATCTTATGTTGAATACTTTCATTGTGCGTCACACATGTATATTTGAATGTTATCATTTAAATAATCCATGTATCACTTCTTTATTGGTTAGGAAATCCATATACTTCCCTTCCTTGATTGGTTAGGAAATCTCCTCTCTGTCCCTAATGACAATCATCCCGTGAGAGGATGCCCGAAAAATTAACTGAAGAAAACGAGATTTCTTTTTATTGCAACTGCACTGAAATCCATATTTTCTATTTTTCTTCTCCGGTCATTTTCATTGATTTTCAACTAAGCCTACGTGCAGCCCGAAGTTGGTAATCTGTCATTACTCTCGTCACAACCATCAGCATTACAAGGCGCTGACGTGAAAACGTAGGTGAAACGGCTCGCGTTAAGGCGTAACCGACACAGATCGGCGGAAAGTGCATGCAACATCCAAGGCAGCAGGTGCGCCACTTGGATCCATTACGCCTTTGCACTCGCCCAGATCCAACGGGGCCACGCTGCTATCGCGCCGCCATTATCTGACTCAAAGCTCCTTCTCAGACGTGTCGATGGCGGCGATCGCGAAGCGAGCGGTTGTTCCCTGCGCGTGGTGTGTGTGTGGCGTCGCAGGGCCGCAATTTGCGGATCCGTCACGCGCCTGGAAAGGCGACGCGTGGACGGCGCGTGGACGGCGCGTGGACGGAGGCGGCGGCCGATCGGGCGGAGGAGGAGAAATCGCTGAGTGAGGGGGCGGGGTCCCCGGGGGCAGTTGGCTCCCTGGTGGATGTAGCGCTTTCGCGTTTTCCTTGATACTTAAACCAACCAACGAAATGTTCCAAATTCGACTCGAAGTTCCAAACGTCTCATTCGCAGGTCTCTTTAAACCAACCACCAAAATATTCTACATTCTACTCCAAGAAATGTGAAGGTTGAATTCACATTCAAGGTTTGATTATACACAATTAAATAAATATCTTGAACTGTAAAACCTTTTTTTCTTTTCTCCCTTACTTTCTTTGGTTATATTCTGGTTAATTTAAGTTACTGATAATGTCTACCTTCTTTAAACAAATCATTTAAATTTATTCAGAACTGGAAGTTTGCTTAAGTTTCACGCACTCGTGGAGTCATATTTACCATAAACAAAGCGTTGAGTTTAAATAGGAGAGAACAAAAATTGATCTACTTTTATTCTAATTAATTCTAACTAATTCTTTTTGTTGAAATATAATATATTGCATCATTAATGCATAATGATGTCGTCACTTACTGCATATATAAAATTTCACCAGATGTGTTTCTTCAACTCGAAAAAATATCGATATTCGCAGTTCAATTTCATACCTGTCAAATCATCATCCTGTCATCAGAAAATATAAACATAAAATATTGAATTCAATATACAAAAATGTTATATGACCTTTTATACATTTCATGCACCAAGGTTACCATCTATTTGGAATTCCAGACCTAGGCAGATATTAATAATAAGAGTTATAATTTTACATTTTCAATTAGTTTCTAGAGTTTAACAACTATGTATGGTACGAATATAGCTTATTACTTTTGAGCATCACAAACAAATTAAAAAATATGTTTGACTTCTTTCTTGCATTCTATTTTTCAAAACACATTCGTTGTTTTTCTTTTGCTTCAGGAATAGGAAGAAAGATACGTAAATTTATTGTATTAATATGTACAAAAATATGCCAAAATTTAACATTTGTGTGAATTATTATCATACATAAGAACTTGCACAGTAAAAGTGAGCAAAAAGGATGTAAAAATTAATATGTGTTTAAAAACTATGCTTTGTGATTTTCGTATAACTTAAATTTAAAAAAGCTTGGAGAAACTTCCGTATTTTTGCGGCATATCTTACGCAGTGAGAAAAACAATATTCATCGAAATTCGCGCGGGACACGAGAAAAATCCAAAGCGGGCAGCCTCCATATAAGGAGCGTTCGTGCGCTCGCAACTAAAGGAGGATTCGCGGCGCTGCCAAATGCAAGTGGCCGCGCCTGCGACTTTTCCCGTCGCGGCTGAGATGTCGCCGCTTGCGCCTGCGGTGGCCTTGCGGTTCGTGGAAGAGACCCGGAAGCCCCTCGCCACAGTCGCCTCTGAAGTTCACCACAAGCGCAGTGGGTGAACAAAATGAAATTCCCAAGAAAAGCCGCACAGGCGTCTTGGTTCGATCCAAAAACGCAAATGCACAGAGACAAACATCCAAGTATACAAGACATTAGCAATGCATTTCTTTCTCCGCTTTTCCACTTCATTTTTCTATCCGTATGTGAAATACATAATGTAGTGTGTTAGGAACAACCGTCGTAAGATGATAGAAACTTACAATAACTACTCTCGGATATTCTCTTAATTAAATTGCCTATTCCATTCGTCAAATTCATACCAATTGACATTTTACATTACATATGGTATGCCCCAATCAGGGCAGTTGATCTCAAAAGAATGATCCCTCTTTCTATCCATTTTTTCGTAAATCTTCTCTCTACTGGCCCATCACATGCTGTGATGTATCAGTCGTATGAGATAGCGTGCGAATATGGGGTGGTTGAACTAACGACTTATTGAAGGAATGACACTCATAATAAAAATTTTCGCATTCTAAAATTCTGATGAGTCTGTTGAACATAATTTAATTCTTGGACCAGTCTTACTAAATACCACTCATTGACTACTAATTCTCAAAAATATTCTTTCATCCCTTCGTGACAACTCGTAGGAGTTCTTTGAAAATTTTCAATGTACTAACAGAGAACGGAAATTTTCAATGCTATAATATTTTCAATCTATAATAATCTTTACGGTTTATCAGAGTGAGATCGTAATGGAGTGTTTAGGATTTTAGCACGGGTACCTGCAGTTAATTTTATTACTGCTTCTCCGCGGATTATCGCTTCTAAAGAGTTGTGAAACTATCGCTATTTTAGCAACCCATTCATACTCTTCAACGTAATCTTCAAGGTTCATGAGTAGCTCGTGATTTGATCACTACTACCTGAAGGCCTTTCTGGCCACTTGATCGCGGATGATCCCCACTGAAGTGTTGCGCAACTATCTAGTTTTAGCAGCCCATTCAGTCTTCAACGCCTTGTCCGCAGTTGATATTGGTTGTAATATCGTGTCCTTACATGTAACCTAGCTGTTAGAATATACATGAGCACCTCGTAAGGTTATTTTCTGTGCACGAACAGGTGCTTGGCAATAGATCGTTAGGGCTCTGTTCCCCGTTATGTGGAGACTACAAGGAGGCATTATGAATAGATTCTTATGTGAATGACTGGCGGTAGAGAGCAAGGTTTGGTGAGGCCTTCGCTGAATCCTCGGGTAGAGAACGTCTCGAAGTGAATCGGTGATTCGGCAGATAAACAACCGTTAGTGTTAATGAAACGACAAACACACCGGAGCAGCCTGTGAATTATGTGTTTGCACTCGTTAAGAGCCTACTCTTTGCTCGCGCACAAGTCGTTATTCGCACATTTATGCGGAGGTATTGATTTCGTTTCGCTGCTGTGCATGTAATGGGGGTAACGAGTCAGTATTTACTGTGTCTAATCAGAGAGTGGAGTAGATCTGGTTGCAGTAAAAATGCATAATTGTTTGTTTTTCAGGAACACCGTTGTGTCATGTTTTTCAATGCTATATTAAAGTGCATTATCTCTTGCAATTTCAAAATCTGACCCACATCACGAGGTGTAACAAGTGCATATTAGCGTATTGTCGAAACAGTGTAGTAACTTACACTTACAAGAATTATGAAATAATCTCAACATCACATTGCGATAACAACATGTATTTCAAAATATTTTACTCGTAAATTCCAAGCTAGAAGGTAGAAAAGGAAGTATTTAAAAAAAAGAATCGGTAAATTAGATCTACGTTTTCAGTGACCTCTGCGAATTCGATCCTACTCTCTGAATCCGGGAATACTTGCCCCTGGGAGAGGCCCTAAAGTGCCAATTTCCATCTTAATGCGCGCCTTTTTACTTTCTCACTACGAAGTATACAGACATTGACGTTATACGTTACGTTATAAATTTTGGCAGAAAAATTCTGGTAATGCATCAGAGCCCTGGTAACGAAAAGTGGATGATTCCAATTGCTAAATTCAGAAACATAATCCTTTGCGTGCTGTAGCCGGAATCTTTTTTATGGGTCCTTGCTACCGAAAAATCGAATGAAGGCAAATCATCAGTCTATCCGCATTCGTCAGCAGATAAACTGTTCAATCGATTTTCTCCAAAATTGTTATTCTTCAATTGATTTGGTTGATGTCACGACCCTTGAATTTCAAACCGAAATTTAAATTTTGCGGTTACTTTACATGAAGCCCCTGGGAAATTTTGAAAAAAAAAAAGATTCCATCAATTGTGATTAAACTTTGTAGTTAGATAGTGTAAATGATGTTTAAGAGAATGGTGGTTCAAATTTTTTTCGCCGACTTCCTACAACTACAATTACGAAGATAGAGATTAATAATAATGAAATCGTTTTTTAAGATAGATTTTGAAACAAGGTCATGTACAACTTTTTGAAAATGTGAGTGTTTTTCGTGTAATGTGGCGTGGAAATACAGGTGAGGAAGTGCTTGCTGGTTTAGCACCACTAGTTGTTCTAATCCGACGAGTGTGCACGTCCGTGTTGCTACGTTCCACTCTCGCGCTTTGAAAACGACCGACTGAAGGCTGCGCCCTGCGTCCCTCAGGCTGTGCTATTGATGGGCAAGACTGCGTGTGATATCCACTCCGCTCTCCTCAGTTGCGTTCTAACGTAGATTCACAAATGACACACGCTTCCTTTGACTTGAAATTAATATATATCCCGTGCGTTTGTGGACTAATTTAGACGAAACCGATGTAATTTAATCATTGGAATTATCTGGTCACCTTGATTTCCATTAGTATTGTGCAGTCTTAAAGCAGTGGATTTCAATAAAATTAAGTATCAATACACATTTTGTATATTCATGAACAAATGAAATTGTTGTTTATAGTAAGAGTTATTAGTAAACTTTATAACGTGTATTATTAATGTAGTTGTTTTGTATCTTTGTAATATTAATGTAAGTTGTTTTCCTTTTACAGGTGAGTTGCTGACAAATGTGCATTGGTCCTTGAAACTCCGTGTTAAAGAAAACCTACAGGGTCGGTGAGTTGACGTTTATAACAGGAATGTCTGTAAGTTTTTAGAAACAAGCTTAAGAATTCTTCGCAAACATTTTTCTACAACACCATCCAAAATAATTTATTTGTACAATTTTTTTTCATTTTCTTTTGTATTTTCTCCTGAGTTGAGTTTCTAATTTTAAATGCATTATCGTGTTAGAACGCAACTGTAATTTATCGATGAAAAAGTTAATATCAATTTTAATATTAATATTCATTTTCCCGTTCATTCCCGTTTTTGCGCGCCCGGGAATCGAACCACGTATCGCACCCCGGAAAGCTAGTACGCTGCCCACGATCCGTGCCAGGGCTGTTGGTGGTACTGACGCGCTCTAAATATAATACATCAGTTGCATAGAGGGGCAGTTTACTATAGTGTTAAGGATCGAAACGAAATATTGGTGTGGCTGCTCAAGAAAAGTTACTCATTTCAAAATTTGTATATTTCAGTAAAAAAAAAAAGACGTTGAGAAATTGGTATATTTTTAGTTGTCAAACATGTAGTCCTTAAAGTCCTGCTATTCTAAAACGTTTTTGAGCGCGAAATATCAACGCGACGCCAGAAAATGACACATCTAAAAAATGTTCATTTTGGAGAAGGGTTTCAATCCGAATGGAGATGTGTACTTTATAGGCAAAAGTAAAGTGTTTTAGTGTGCACCTCAACAATTTTGTAAGCTTTATGTATTTTTACGCGTAAGAATTGACACAGTTTCTAAATGTAATGCTTCACGTAACAAAAACAGATGATTTTTCAAATGCGACACTTTTCTTGTGCTCCTATCGATTAGAATTCGGTTACCTCAGGGGAGCCAGAGGAGGTTCTGGTTTCAAAAACTCGATTTTTGTTCTTTTACTTTAAAACATTCTGTGTAATTTTATATTTTACACAAACCCATATTTTATTTACCTATGTCCATCCTAAGATGTTTTTTTAACAAAGGAATGAAATTTAATTATTTGTTAATGAATTTTAATAAAAAATAATAATTATTACATAGGAATGCAAAGTAGTGTATGTGTTAAACACTAATTCAAAATCCTGGCAAGTTTCAACTTATCAATTTTTAGAAAAAATGATGCTTGTTAGCGAATTAAACTTGGGAAAGAGTATCCGTTCTCGCTCCCGATACGAAAGGCGTCTTAGAATGCAAAACAAAAGCGTCGTGGTGGCCGGCGGGGTGGGGTGGGCAGTGGGGCGCGGCCCACGACCGAATTAAGACCAAGTGGCTCTTTCCAATTCCGCTCCGAGAGGCGGAGGGGGTCACGTGGATGGGGCAGGGAGAATCGCGACTGCCCACGCACCGACGAGTCGCTCCGCTCGCTGCTATGGCGCAGGTCGCGGCAACGAGGACACTCGTGCTGGGGCAGTCATGGGCGCGGCCCACGCGCCGCGACAACGTGCAGTTTTGCTGTCAAACTCGCCGAAAAGGATGGGAGCGATTAATGGCCGGGAAACGGACGGGATGTAAATCATCCATGCAATGGAAGACGTAAAATGTTAAAAGAAGAATATTAAAAAGAGGAGATTAGTGGGAACGGGCTCGATATGAGGTCATCTATATAAGGGACAAGTCGCCAATTATGCCCATTTCAATAATTTCTGAACCGTTGGCCGGGCACATAGTCCGGGGCAGGATTTAGGGGATTAATAGTTCCCAATGTTCGAAATAATCCCATTGCCTCCCGAACACATTTCGCTCCACGTTGCGCGCACTATTGTTGTCACTACATGCTTGTGCATGTAGAACCTTTGTTGGAGCTATCTGTTAACAGATTTTGTATCGTATTGTAGTTATTATGTTAAATTATATTGAGGATATTAGTGGGAACTTGCTGGATACATGAGGTTATGAATATTTTAGAGATCTCGACAATTGTGCATTTCCAAATAATTTTTAAACTGTTGCCAGGAGAGAACTTGGAGCTGTGGGTTTCCCTAATATTAATAATAAACCATGCTAATAAGTGTTCTTTTCATGATAATGTTGCTAATGTTAAATGTATGAATTTTACATGTACAGTCCAGTAGGAAAGTTTCAATTAAATTACTATGAAAAACGTACATATCTGATAGAGTTAAAATGATTGAAAACTTTGTGAAACTTTTTCGCTATTTGAGACTATTTCGTGAAAGAGTTTCAACAATGATAATTATTGACACATAATTCTCAAACTTCCATTTGTATTTAATAAGAAAAGAAGAGCGTTTCTTTTTTATTTTAATTTTTTAAATTATTTTATTCGCCGAATGTTCATTTCGGTGAATGTTCACCTATCGAGCTTCTTTCAATGGACATATTTGGTTTTGTACCGATCTACGTGACAAAAAAATTAAATTTTTGCACAATATCTTTTTCTCCACAATAATTTAATGAATCGTTAAGTTATTTGTGCCATAAATAATTTTTTCGCCTCCAATGTATGTATCTTGAAAAGAATTAAACAACCACTTCTTGTATGTTAAATTTAGAAGAGCAATTTTGAACGGAAAGAGTTAAATATTGTAGTGTTGAGTGAAAACTTCATTTCGATGTAGTCATCGGTTGAGACATTATGTGGGATGATAGTAGCTGACGGAATGTTCTGTATAGAGGAACAGGGAAACGTTATTTCTTGCATCTTCTGTAAATTTTATTATACTTCTCCGTATCTATACCCTTTTGGTTTTACCTGAGCTGAATGGTTTGGTGGAAGGGGGTTGGTGATGATGCAGAAATTATTAAATGTCAGGCTGATGAATCGGGAGAAACTTGACTCCACTTTCTCCCCCACATTCTCCAAGTTCGACCGAGATTTGAACACAGGTACCGCTAACGTCGCCCAAAATGAAAAGAAAAAATATTCAAATTAGAGAATAAAATTAAATGTAAGCAGAATATGAATTATTTTTCACTATTTGTTTATTTTATACTACTTTTCTCATGTTCATTCTGTTGCGCAGTCATCGGGTGGTCATGTTTCCACCATTTCTCATTTTTTCTTTTTATGTTTCTTCAGCCCATGTATACTACTTTTCACAGCTTTTTCATTATCTTCAATGTTGTATTTTCCCATCTTTTGCTTTATGTTTCATTCTCTGAATTACTTTTGCGTTTGTATTGTCTAAATGCATTTCTGCTTATTTCTTAATCGCATATCTCTGAAATACGGAATAACAAAAAAGGAGAATGAAGGCTGTTACTGATTCTTATTCATTTGGTAATTATTTATCCATAAACGTTTGACTTTGAAAAACAAAACATATTCAGAACATCACCAGCACAATGAATGCAGGTGCATGCATTCATACTTCTGTAAGAAAGGACGCAGTAGGAAGTACTACCTAATAAATGGCTTTACCTCAAAGCAACTAGCATGACGTAATACCTGTGACCTTTCTCTAAATGGAGACAAACAAGCAAGAGAGTCGCCACTTTAAAAGGCGCAGCACTGCCCACGTAAAAATGTCATATGACTTTTTCACATCGTTATCTCTTTCTGCTACAATGAAATGCATTTTACACCCATTATTTAAAATGATGACTTTAATTAATTGAAATGAATTGACAGCTATAAACCTGTATAAAAACCTTGAGATTTGAACACGATGGAACATTCATAATTATTGTTTACTACGACTTTCGTGTCAACGAATACGACTAATTTTGCGTTGTAATAACGTTTAAAAACATTTGCGAGACACACATTAGAAATAACGCGGGTGATAGTAACTGAATCTATTGTATTTACATAACGATTGTGAAAGTTATATTGCTACAGTAACAATTTACAATGATTTCCGCGTGTAATCGTTCAAATTCTTAAATTTCACGTTAAACGCATTCCTATAAACTATGCGTGCTTTAGAGTTTTTTACAAACGAAAAATGCAAAACATATTTGGAATTGTAGTGTCTAGTCGGTAAAAATGTACATTGCCTGGCTTATTTTTGTTACTTCATTTTCTCTACTTGTTTTCTTTAGTTTCGAGTTTCATTTCTCGTTTATTCTCCTTCTACTGCTTTTGGATATTGCTACGTAACGATTGTCCGGCACAATATCCTGATTCAGCCTCCTCGGAAGCGCGATCCTTCGAGCTGTAATACACACTCTCCATTGTTTTTGTACTTTTAGAAATAGATGAAAAAGCTGGCCTGTTTATTGCATTGACGATCAAAATTATTTAACTAGTAGAATTTCAATGTACAAGATGTACTTTTAGGTACACGTCACACACTTAAATCTCTTTGAGGCACTTCAGAGCAATTTACGCGACGCTGCTAGAGCAAACCATTTCGCAGGGCAGCAAATTCACCGTTGTATGTGTCAAATAAAACTCTACATCGAGACCTTCAAGACACGCAAATAAATTAACTAATAAAAAATCAGGTGCGAAAAAAAATTGTACATATCCTCCAGTCATCTAACAATCATTCTTGTCGGTAAGATTACAGCAATGTCTCTTCTAATGACATCATAGAACGGAACTTGTTATGTAAACAGAACATCGGTGAAAATATTGATACATTTTAGTTTCTTTTATCGTGTATAAATCCATAATATATGAACATAGTATCAAAAAAGAACATATTATACTATATCCACATTAAACAAGAAATATATGCTGAAAGTAAATGCTTGCAATAACATCGCACCAACCGTATGCATCGTAAAAACCCCATTTCGGAGTTTTCTTTGCTAACAAATAGTTTAAAGGAATTGTTCTAAAAGTGATCATTGAGTAAATATCGATATGAGACGACGGTTAATTGACACGCCCGCCAACAAACAAAGAATCCTGTAAAATCTTCCTTTCGGTTAGTTCTGTTCTGAGGTAGCTGACTCGTGAAATTGAATAAAACGATATTCTAAAACGAGATTTTCCATTAATTTTGATAATTAATAACCCGATTTCTGTGAACATACGTAAATTGTTGAAATAAGTTTCATCGATTTTATCATTTTCATAATCGATGTTCTGCGCACAGTTCAACAATCATTGTTGAATGCCAATAACCAATAGAGTCAAGTTCATATAGATATGAAAATTAATTTCCCAATTGCTGGTTACGTTGCAATCGTTTTCAGAAATAGTACCAAAATAGAATTCAAATGAGGTAACATGTACTTTGTCATTGGTAAGATCCAGATCAATCGAACGACATTTTAAGCATGAACATGTGGCCCATGGGACAGTTATTGAATTATTTATTAAATTATTATTAATTGAATTAATAAAATTAGTTTTATTCACTTTCTAATGTGATTTATTTATTTTCTAGTACGTGAAATATATAATACGCGTCCAGAAATGCAGGTGGCCCCCATCTGTTTTAGTGATAGCACGCCTACGAAATCCACCTCTGCCCGACACAACAGGCTGTGTTTGCCCTCGCGTGTAAGGTTCTCTCCGTTGTAAGGTGTACTCGCCGCGCGCGCGTTCGCGTCCGCGTTCGCACACAACGGCGTCCATTTCCGGTGCTCCGCCTGCCTCCGCAGCGCCGAAGGGCAGGGACGGTGGAGGAGGAGAAGGGAAGCAAAATAAAAGAGACGGCGTTCTGCCCGATGGCCTCGCCCGCCACTGCTTATGTAAGGGTGTTGCGATGGACGGCGTGTGTCTTGCCTTCTCACTTCCGCTCGAGACGAGAGCTGTTCTTCCTGGGCAGGTATTCGAGATGATGACTTCAGGAGTTTTGTAACGAGCGGGCTCGGGTTAGATCGTCAATGGGTGTACTGCTCTGAATTCACGCTCCTCTGATTGAAATATCGCAACGACTTTTCGTGAGTGGAAACATTTCCTGTAAATCAGGATTGATGACTTTGTATTTCTTTTCGTTCTCAGGAATGACCGACAGAAAATTTTGGGCAGGTATATCGTTTTCTCTATTGATTGATAATTATTTTCATGTATTGATAACAGTGCACTCAAAGAGATGAGTTGTACATATTTACATATATATGCATTCCCGATTCAAATTTTTTCTGGTATACTTCGATCCAGTTAGTTATTCTCTTCCTCATTTTATCCAAGTTCCATAATAGTACGTTCATCACTATTGAGGGTTAAAGAGAATTTTGTAATGATTAGGGACACTTAAGATAGTATATTTTGTATTAAAAAAACAGTAATTAATTATGCATTCTTGCACATAGATCCTGCAAACGTTCATATTAATAAATTGGAAATAATCCAAAACAAATTTCTAAGTCTGTTTGCCAAAGCTTCCTGGTTTACTCCCAATGCACAAATCCAAAGAGAATTAAACGTTAGTTGCATTAAAGTGTGCATAAATAAACTATCAATTTTTTTAATTTAAGGCTTGAAACTTGTCCTAGCAAAAGAACTTTCAACCTTGGCCGTTTATGGATATCATCCAGGATATTGTCACTTTCCAAACGAGTGCCTGAAGCCGCCATGAATTGCTGGTGAGAAGGTTATAAACATAATATGTGATTGCAATAACTATATATGATTTTATTCAATGTTATATTTTTGTATTAAATGTAAACAAGAACTGTATATAGATTGAAACATAAGCTCAAGCAAGTGTGCTCTGATGTAACTGGAAGAAACTAATATGTTCTTCAAGGCTTGAAGGACCAAACTAGTAGAAAATTTTAAAAAAGAACTTGCACAAATAAACAATATCAAGTTGTTGGTTTTATTTATTATACAATGCCTAGCAAAGTCTGTAGGATATTTTTTATTTATGAAACTTCGATTGGACAGTTGCCTAGACATGGTTGCCTTCTTCAGGACGAAAATCGATATTTATGACCGAAATGCTGGCGAAATTTTCCGTATACAGCGCCTGCCTAACAGTTAAGACTTCGACTATTCTGGTTTTGTGCTCATTGCCTTAGATTCTCAAGGCCAAATCCGTTGTAAGGTCAGCCATTCACAGACTCTTGTTATATGTACGCGAACGTGACGTAAAAGGAGCCTAAAAGAGACAGCCTTCAGATTTCACAAGCGGCCACCCCCAGACGACACGAGCTGAGCTGAGCCTCCCTTTGTGTCGCGAAGTTGCACCGCTCCAAACGTCGCGACGTGCTAATCTGCGAACTCGCGCGTCTTTGAAAGCCGGAACACACACACGCTGTGACGGGCTCTGCCAAAGCCCCCTTTTTGCTCGTAACCCGAGTCCAGCGCCCACGTATGGTTAGCTGTGTTGTAAAAGTAACGCGAAGAAAGACGCTGCTTTTAACGACGAGGAGAATGGTTGAGGTGAGGAACACGATGATGCAATAAATGACGGACGCGGTAAATAAAGGCGACATTTCAAAATTATGGCATACGGGGTTAACTTAGGATTTTATGGACGAAGCTAGCTATTTGGCACCGAAAAGTATGTGGTTCGGCTTCATAAAGTTTATTCTTATCTTAAAATGTTATTCTGTGCCGTCTTAAATGAAAAAAAACAAACTTGCATGACTCAAAATTTTGTCACTTCTTTCTGAACATCTAAATACGAAAGAAATAGCGTTGAGTGAATATTAACCATGATGTGTCCGTTTCCTCTGAACAATTTACTTAAAGACATTCCTGCATTTTAGAATTAATATATTAAATTTGTTTGGTTTCCTTAATATTTTAATTAAAACGATATTTTAATAATCAGCATTTAATTTTAATTCAATTAGTTTATTAAATTTAACTATATGAGTGTATGATTAAAATAAAAAAGCTGTTGGAATTTCAAATACACACTATGGTAGCTAGTGCAAACCTTCAATTATACTTAATATTTTGATAAATTTACTGTTTTAAATCATCACAACCTTATTCGTTTATTCGTATATCACTTTATTTCAAAGAATTCTTATTTCGACTCGTGTTTTGGCCTCTAAATAAATAGTAAATTGGGTCCCGGACTCATATCTTTTCTTTAAAATCCTCTCCAATCTTTTCTGGTTCTTTCATCTTTACTTCAGTTTTTATTATTTCTTTTTGGTGGCTTTTACTGATGTTACTTATTCGCTTGGGAGCTGCTGAGTGCATCTGAAATTTATTTATGTCTTTCGTTTTGCTTCATCCCTGGCATAAAAGTTAGCAATGTTGACGGATAATATCCATAAACCCAGGGCCTCACGCACAATTTTTTCACAGTGCGTGTCGGCGCGGTTTTGCCGCAGTTGACGTCACGGTCGTGCCTTCTAGGGGAACTTCGTATTTACTGCCGGTGATTCAAAACCCTTTAGTGATATTCGCATTGTCGCATGAATCATTCTGCTTACTTTTCCACTTCATTTCCAGTTCTGCGTTGGAGTGTTTGCGGCTCCGCACACACCGGAAGATTGGCGTTCGAGCTTCAGTATTACGAGTTGACTGAAATGCCTCCTAGTTGAGACAACTTAAGTTAGACTCTTCTAACAAATGTACTGATTTTATTTACTTGCAAACACAATGAAATTTCCTTTGCTATGTTAATAGTAAGATTTAATGTTATAGTGAGATTTTCAATCCAATTGTCATCCTATCTACATTTTATGGCTGTTTCATACGATTGTAACGGTAACTAAACAGTGTTTGTTGGATGAAAAGGCAGATTGTTAAAACACTTTTCCGAGTAGTCTTTAAGCTTAAATACAACTTCCGATGTAAATTGTTGGCGTAAAAAGTTCAACTTGAAAGGATGATTATGGAAGATGATACTAACTTATCAATACTTAGTACTACGCTAAAAGTGCTAAGCTATTTTGTCCAGTCCACATTAATTCCATGGGTCGGATTTTACGTCATTTTTAATTATTGTTGAAAACCTCTTTAAAAGGCATAGTGAAAACATTATGAATCGATTTATAGACTCGGCTGATGACCAAACTCTTATTCAGTGATATATGTCCATGTGTTGAATTTATTTTCTTATGACCAGACAGTTATGCAGACTTGCAGCAGATGCTTCAGTTTCGATCGCTCCTTCTTCCCCGGGCAACAAGAGTAGCTTCTCGGTTCGCACGGTCGAGCGTGCATCACCGTCATCATCTCCTTTAGACCACCCACTAGAGAGTTTTTAACTTCGGGCCCGCGCAGGCAACTGCTGTATCTGCAAAGCACCGTCGTCCTGTTCCTACTGCGCTTTCCCCTCCATCTTCGCCCACACACCCGCCTGCTTTGCAGTTGCAGCTACCCAAGCTGCCGCGTGATTGATTGGTTGTTAATGATCCCAGACGGGTCAAATGCTTCTTAGCTCCTTAGTCCCATAAGTTTAGTACATGTTTTACCTCGTGAGGTAGTGGTGATCTTTCTCCGCTGGATAGCGAGATCCGGCGCCAACCTATAGTCGGCTAACGGGGTTTTCCCCAACCAGGTGTCTCCCACCAGCGCAGCACCCCCAGCCGGGACACATTCTAAGCTACCGACCGATCTCCCGGTATGTCAGTTAGTGTAGTGCATGTTAGTGTATGTGTAAGAAAGGGGTGAGGTGGTCCTTGCCGGTTTGTTAGGGCACTGCTCGGGCTTTCTCCAAAGGAGAAA
>BOPP01000197.1:876870-891535 GCA_017312745.1 Gryllus bimaculatus | reverse complement strand
CACAAAGAAAACTACCGATCAGAGCAGCTGACTTACTAGAATTCTTCTACCAGGCTCAGCTCAACTGAATTCTACCCCGTCTGAGAAACGGTACTGACAGTGACTATCGTCACTGTGTCGTGCGCCCCTTTACCGTAACGTTACTTCCTCGCCGCACCACCGGCGCTCCACTCACCTCCACTGCCGTTCCACCACCTTCCACCGCCTTCCACTGCCTCCAACCGCGCCGCCTACTCGCCTCACCACCTTCCACCGTCCTCCACTGCTCCATCCGACGCCGCCCCGTCCTCATCCATCCTGCACCGCCTCCACTGCCTATCACCGCGCCGCCACCGCCTCACCACCTCCAACCGCCTCAACTGCCTCCACCGCCTGCACGCCTCCACCGCACACCGCCTCCAACGCCACCGCCTCCACCGCTACCGCTTCCACCGCCTCACTGCCTCCAGCCGCGCCACCTCCACCCGCCGCCAACCTCCACCGCCGCCGCCTCCCACCGCCACCACCTCCCACCCTTCGCACTGCCTTCCACCGGCCGCACCACCGCCTACCACCGCCGTCCACCAGCCTCAGCGCTCTCCACACCATCACACGCCTTCCACTGGCCTCCACCGCCGCGCGCCATCCACCGCCACCGCCTCCACCACCCTTCCACTGCTCTCCACCACCTCCACGCCTTCACGTGCCTCCACCGCCGCCGCCACGCTCACCACCTCCAACCGCCTCACAGCGCTCACACGCACGGCCCCACCCTGCCTCCACACTCCACTCTGTTAGCCATTCTCTGCCTTCCACCGCCGCCGCCACGCGCTCCACCACCATCCCACCTCCTCATCTGCTCCACCGCCGCCGTCCTTCCCCGCTTCACGCTCCACCGCACCGCCATCCCAGGAAACTTTTTTTGTCAAGTTTGCTATCCGTCTCTCACCGCCTCACTGCCCTCACTCCGCCGCCCATCCGTCCACCGCCGCCCACCTCGCACACGCCGCACGCCTTCCACCGCCACTCACCTCACCGCCTCCACTGGCTCCACCGCCGCCGACCTACCGCTACCACGCCTCGCACGCCAGCCCTCCAACCACTTCCACGCTCCACTGCCTCTTCGCCGCCGCCTCCACCGCCCGACGCCTCACACTCCTGCCTCCACCACCTCCACCGCCTCCACTGTCTCCACCGGCCGCGCCAACCGCCTCCACCACCTCCACCGCCTCCATGCCTTTCCACCGCCGCCGCCACGCCTCCACCACCTCCACCGCCTCCACGCCTCCACGCCGCCGCACCGCCTCCACCACTGCCACCGCCTCCACTGCCTCCACCGCTCCGCCGCCTCCACGCCCAACCGCCTCCACCGCCACCGCCTCCACCGCTACCGCCTCACCGCCTCCACTGCCTCCACCGCCGGCCACCTCCACCGCTGCCACCTCCACCGCCCGCCGCCTTCACAGAGCCGCCCACCACCTCCACTCGCCTCCACTGCCTCCACCGCCCCACCACCGCTACCACCGCCTTCCACCGCCAGACGCCCTCACCACTCCACCCGCCTCACTGCTCACGCCCGCCGCTCTCACCGCCACCGCCTCCACCACCTCCACTGCCTCCACCACTCTCCCACCGCCTCCACTGCCTCCACCGCCGCCGCCACGCCTCCACCACTCCACCGCCTCCACTGCCTCCACCGCCGCGCCACGCCTCCACACCTCCACCGCCTCCACTGCTCCACCCGCCGCTCAGCCACCGCCTCCACCACCTGCACCGCCCTCCAATGCCTTCCACCGGCCCCGCCATCCACCGCAACGCCTTTCACCGCCACCGCCTCCACGCTACCGCCTCCACCGCCTCCACTGCCTCCACCGCGCCACCTCCATCCGCCGCCACTCCACCGCGCCGCCTCCACCTGCCACCACCTCCACCGCCTCCACTGCCTCCACCGCCGCCACCTAGCGCCTACCCACCGCCTCCAACCGCCAGCGCCCTCCACCACCTCCCCGCCTCCACTCTGCCTCACACCGCCGCCGCCTCCACCGCCTCACGCCATCCACCACTTACCCACCGCCTCCAACTGCTCTCCACCGCCTCGCCGCCTCCCCGCCACCGCCTATCCATCCCGCACGCCTCCACCCGCTCGCCCATCCACCGCCCTCACTCCGCCTCGACCGCCGCCACCTCCTACCCTGCCGCTACCTCACCGCCGCCGCCATCCACCCGCCCCCTCCACCGCCCTACCCATCTGCCTCCACCTCGCCGCCACCACCGCTTTACACCCGCCTCCAACCCGCCAGCGCTCCTCCACCACCTCACCGCTCCACTTTGCCAAACTACCACCGCCGCCGCCTCCATCCCGCTCACCGCCTCCATCACTTTCTCTCGGCCTCAACAATTGACCTTCCACCTGGCGCCGCCTCCCCGCCACGGCCTCCCACCGGCCACCGCTCCACCGCTACCGCCTCCCCACCGCCTCACTGGGCCTCCATCGACGCTCCTACTCATACAATCCGCCAGTCTACTTACCATCAGCACATCCGCTCTCGACCTCTCGACACCTCCAGTCCGCCTTCGCTCCACTGCCCTCCACCGCCGCCACCATCCGATTACCACGTTCAGCTCTTTACCAACCGCCAAGATCCGCCCCTCACCACCAGATCCTACCCCGCCTCACACGGCCTCCACTCAGTTCTTCAGCCGCCTCCTACCGCCACCGCCTCCACCACCTCACCGCTCCACTGCCTCACCGCCGGCCGCTCCTCCACCGCCACCGCCTCCACCGAAGCCACCGCCTCCACGGGCCACTACCGCCTCCACCGCGTGTCCATCTGCTTCCACTCATCCGCCGCCACCTCTCAACCTGTGGACGCTCATCCACTCGAATCGCCGCGCCGTTCCACGCTCGAGCCACTCTCTTCACCGCCTCCACTGCTCTCCACCGCTCGCTCTAATCACTTCGGCTAATCCATCCTGCGTCGTTCTCACCGACAGCGACTCTCATCTCAACCATCCTCATCCATCCGTCCTCCTCATGTCCTCTATTCGCGCCCGCACGCCTCTCTTCTCTCACCGCCACCGTCCTCCACCACCTCGCCACCGCCCTCACTGCCTCCACCGCCGCCGCCTCCACCGCCACCGCCTCCACCCCGCCACCGCCTCCACCGCTACGCTCTACCGCCTCCACTATTTGCCTCCAGCACTCTTGGCCGCAGCACTCGTCGCATCGCGCGCCACTCATCTAAAACAACCGATGCCCGCCGCCTCTCACGCCACCACCTCCACCGCCTCCACTGCTCCACCGCCGCCACCACCCGCTAGCCACCGCCTCCACCGCCAGCGCCTCCACCAACCTCCACCGCCTCCACTGCCTCCCACCGCCGCCGCCTCCATACCGACCACACCGCCTCCACCACGTCCACCGCCTCCACTGCCTCCCCGCCCGCGCGCCTCCACCGCCACCGCCTCCACGCCAACGCCTTCCACCGCTACCCCTCCACCGCCTCCACTTGCTCCACCGCCGCCACCGTCCACCGCCGCACACCTCCACCGCCGCCGCCTCACCGCCACCAACCTCCACCGCCTCCACTGCTCCACCGCCCGCCCACACCGCCTACCACCGCCTCCCACCGCCAGCGCCTCCACCACCTCCCACCGCCTCACATGCCTCCACCGCCGCCGCCTTCCACCGCCACCGCCTCACACTCCACCGCCTTCCACCTGCCTCCACGCCGCCGCCTCCACCCGCCACCGCCTCCACCGCCACCGCCTCCACGACTACCGCCTCCACCGCCGTCCAACTGCCGTCCACCGCCGCCACCTCCACCGCCGCCACTCCACGCCGCCGGCCTCCACGCCACCACCTCCACCGCCGTGCCACTGCCTTGCCACCGCGGCGTCCACCAGCCTGCTCCACCGGCCATGCCACCGCCAGCGCCTCTATCACCTCCACCGCCATCCAACTGCCTCCAGACCCGCGCCGCCTCCACCAGCCACCGCCTCCCACCACTCACCGCCTCCACTGCCTCCAACCGCCGCGCCTCCACCGCCACCGCCTCCACCGCCACCGCCTTCCACCGCTACCGCCTTCCACCGCCTTCACTGCCTTCGCCGCCGCCACCTCCACCGCCGCCACCTCCTACTCCGGACACGGCGCCTCCACCGCCACCACATCACCGCTCTCCTCCAGGCTCCTCCACGACCAGCACCCCTTAGCACACACCACTCGAGCCATTTCTCCACCGCCAGCGCCTCCACCACCTCCACCGCCTCCACTGCCTCCACCGCGCCGCCTCCACCGCCACGCCTCGCACCACCTCCACCGCCTCCACTGCTCCACCGCCGCCGCCATCCACCGCCAACCGCCTCCACCGCCACCGCCTCCACCGCTACCGCCTCCACCGCCTCCACTGCTCACCGCCGCCACCTCCACCGCCGCCCACCCTCCACACCGCCGCCGTCCTCCACCGCCACCAACCTCACCGCCTTCCCACTGCCTCCACCGCCGCCACCACCGCTCTCACACCACTCCGTCCACCGCCAGGTCGCCTTCCACACACCTCCACCGCCATCCGCCGACTGCCTCCACCGCCGCCGTCTACTCACACCGCCACCCCGTCCATCCACCTCCTCACCCGCCTCCACGTGCCTCCACCGCCGCCCAGCCTTCCACAGCCACCGCCTCCACCGCCACCGTGCTCCTCATACTCCGCGAACCCGACCCTCCACCGCCGTCCCACTGCTCCACGCCGCTCATCCTCCACCGCCGCCACCTCCACCGCCGCCGCCTCCACCCGCCACACCTCCCCGCCTCCACTGCCTCTCCACCGCTCGACCACACCACCGCTACCACCGCCCTCCCACCGTCCCAGCGTCCTCGCTACCACCTTGTCACCGCCCTTCCCACTGCCTCCACCGCCGCCGGCCTCACCGTCCATCTCTCACCTCTAGCCGTCTCCAGGCGAATAGCCTCCATACCGCCAGCACGCCATTCATCACCGCACCGCCTTTTCCACCGCCACCGCGTCCACGTACCGACCTCCACCGGCCTACCACTGCTCCACCGCCGCACCCACCGGCCGCACCTCCACCGTGCCTTGCGTTTTCTCGTCCTCACCGCCCATCACCTCCACCGACCGTCACTGCCTCCCACTCCAAGCCCGTCCATCCAATCTCGATACCCATCTCCGCTCTCTCACCGCCAGCGGCCTCCCACCTATCCTTCTCCAACGCCTCCACTGCCTCCACGCCGTCGCGCCTTCACCGCACAACCGCCTCCACTGTACTCCTCCGCCTACCACTCTGCCGTCCATCTGACACGCCGCTCCTCGCCACCGCCTCCACCGTCCACCGTCACCTCACGTCATTAGCCGCCTCTGCACCCAATGCTCCACTGCCTCCCCGCCTCCACTCCACCGCTCGCCACTCTCAATCCGCTCGCCTCGCTCCACCGCCACCACTCATTCCACACCGCCTTTCTGTCTTACTCCTCACACGCACGCTTCTCTCGCTCCGCCTCACCCACCTCCGCCAATGCAGACCGTCCGCGAGCGTGCGCGAGGGCCGCGTCAGCGCGTGCCTCAGCCGCCCGCCGCCTCCACCGCCACCGCCTCCACCACCTCCACCCGCCATCCTACTCGCGATCACACCGCGCGCACGCCTCCAACCGCACCGCCTCCACCGCCACCGCCTCCACCGCTACCGCCTCCACCGCCTCACTGCCTTCCACCGCCGCTCACTCCACCGCCCACTACCTCCACCGCCGCCGCCTCCACGCCACCGCCTCAACGCCACCACCATCCAACCGCCTCCACATGGCCTCCACCGCCGCCACCACCGCTCCACCGCCTCCCACCGCCAGCGCACTCCACACCTCCTACCGCTCTCCTCTACTGTCCTACACTCGCTCGCCCCTGGCCAATCAGACTTGAAGATCGCCTCCGAGCCGCCCCAGCCGTCCGACCACCGTTCTATACGCGCCTCCACTGACCTCCACCCGCCGCCGCCGTCTCCGCACGCCTCCACCGGCCACCGCCTCCACCGCCTAGCCTACTGCCTCCGCCAGCTTCCTGCGCGTCTGCCTAGAATACCGGCCGCAGGCCATACCATCCCCGCCGCCGACCTCCTACGCGCCCGCGCCTCAAGACCACCACTGTCCCTCCGCACTGCCACTGCCTCCACCTCGCCTTTCCTCCTACCGCTCTATCTCACAGTTCAGCTCCACCGTCCACCGCCTACACAGCCACTCCACCGCCTTCCACTGCCGCCGCCACGCCTCCACCACCTTGCCAACCCGCCTCCAGTGCGCGTCCACCGCCGTCCGGCCTCCACCGCCACCGCCTCTCACCGCCACGCCTCCACGCTACCGCCTCCACCGCCTCCACTGCGTCCACCGCCGCCACCTCACCGCGCCGTCCACCGCCAACTGCATCCGAACCGCATCCTGTCTCCACTTCCGTCTCCGCCTCTGCCTCTCTTCAGCTCCACCCACGCCTTTACCCACGCCCCCACTCACCCCCCCATACCTGCCTCGGCTCTATGCCGCACTTCTCCTCCTCCGCCATCGCCACAGTCTCCACCGCCTCCATTACCTCCGCATTCGCCTCCGCTCACCTCTGCTGCCCGCTCGCGCACCCAGAGCAGCTTCCCGCACCGCACAGCGCAGCGCTGCACCGCGTGGCCGCCGCCGCAGGTCCCAGTGACTGCGTTGCCCACTCGCCTCCCGCAGATTCGAACCGGCAACCCAGCGCTTCGGCCGGCTGAGTCGCGCCCTCTCCAGCGCACCTAGAGTGGCGCCCTACAACAGCGTCCAAGTGCACCTCGGTGCGGCGTCATTGTGCTGATCTGAGAGCAGGCGGAAAGAAAATAAACAGTGTGGCTCTTCGAAGAGAAATAACGTAATCGGACCCGCAGCAATTACCACAGGTGTTTCCTCGAATATATCTCCCCCTCACGTATAATGCTGCCTGAGTATTTGGGCAAAATAATGGTCAACTTCAGTCTGTACTTCGTATATGTCAGCAAGTACTAAGGAAATTGCAGTAGGGATGTCATAAATAAAAATATATATCCATTTATAACAACGAAAAGTAAAAGTCAATTTTCTAAACAATATTCCACTTTGTTTTGAGATAATCGGATATTATCCTCACTCCATTTTTGTTGCCATATTTCTGGTGGAAAATTGTTTATGTTCGAAAATATGTTATTCATTTTTTTAGTAGTCTTACTTAGTAGTAGTCCACTCGGGGGAGCTTAGAGCTTGTCCTGGCTGGGGCGGGGCGCCGCGAGAGACCTGGCTAAGGAAGTCTGCACGCCTACGCGTCGGGCGGCGCCGGATTTTACCGTCTAATGGGGGAAATTTACTGTCACCTCCGCGATAAGAACATGCAGTACCCTTATGGGACTAATGACCTTGGCGGTTGATGCGCCCAGAATCATTAATCCACCACTCCAACGATTTTTCCACCAATACACATATTTGCCATATTTGCCTTGACTCGCTTCCCCCACGTCACTACAACCAAAGTACTGTTCTAGCAACCGCTGCGTTGCTTTCGGTGTTTGTCAAAGAAATCTGGCGCGTGCGGTAACTGTTCGAGCAGCGCTGCGGCGCCGAGGGGAGGCGAGGCGAGGCGCGATTGGACGCTGACGTCACCGGGTGACCGTGCGTGGGCGGCTTCACGCTCCGGGTGACCTCTCGGCCTTGATTGCCGCCCCCTCCCTTCCCCTCCTCACGCGCGCCCGGATATAAATACAAGCGGCGCCGCTCGCCCGGCCCTCGCCTCGGGGGGCTGACGGTGGCGGCTGCTCTGAGCGGTGGTGTGCGGCACAATTTATTGTTGGAACCTCAATAACTCCAATCTCTGGATAATTGGAATCACACGATATCGCAGATCAACTCATAACTCAAATCACTCGGGAACTCGGATTAGTAGGGATTAATTAAAAGGATGAGTAAAATTCTTTTGAATGAAGTTTATTAGAAAAAAATATTCATCCAGAATTCTGTACAAAAATCTATATATCGTCGTAGTTTCAGCGGAGATCGTGTGGTATATGTTCTTGTTGGAGTTGCAGAAGAGAAATTATGTAACCAAAATTTCACGATTTTATTTCAAATATCATAAAATCGTTCGCAAACTAGTGTAGGGGAGAATTTCCCTGTCTTTATCTAGAAACGTACATTACAAATGTATATTTTATAGATGTTATTGCTGTTTCATGATTATTTTATAATATATTAAATAGAATAGTTGTTTTGTGGTCAAAGAATTTCACATATTTTACTCAAAAACAAAATTCTACATGACCACGCAACTGCATACAGATTCCCTTCTCTACGTTTTTGAAAACTGAATTCTGTATCGTGAAAGCCCGGCTTTAGGGAATCCGTCAGTTCCGCCTTTAGCACTTGGAGGTGACGACAGAGCGGCAGCTGCGCGAGAAGAAGCTCCAGCGGCATTAGCGACGTCGGCGGCGTACTGCCGCGCTGCCCACGCGCCTGCGAAAAGTCGAACTCGTTAACCTATATCTGCCACTCGCCGCCGCCGCCGCGCCCCGCCCACTGCGCTGCCCAGCGCGGCTTCAAGCCCGGCCGTGACACATGCGATGACTCGGAATTCGTGAACTTGGCGATCCACTGAACTTGAGTCGGTGTGAAATGATATTCAAGGCGCAAGCGCAATCCAATTAACGCGACAGAAATCGCGTGAAAATAACAGGTTTTCGGATAAAGACGCTTCGAGTATGTGGTTACATTAGTATGATAATCGTCGCTCATTGACGGAGAATTGGTAACGACTGTCAGTGCATGCGGATGCCTACGACCAATTTGGTGACAGACAAGTTTTTTTAATTGTCACTGTAGGAGGTGGACTACTTAATGCATTCACTTGGATATTAAAACTTGAAATATTTCTCTTTAAAAAATACTTAAATCTTGTTCTAGAAATATAAGTATTTTTTGTGTTTGTAACCTATTAAATATAATAATTATTAGTACCTGATTTACAATATTTGAACCCTAATTATTCTGTTTGAAATTGTTTCCTCATCACATTTTTTATAAACTTACGATACCTAATATTCAAGAAATTTGCCTTTGAAATTTTGTGATGAACGTGTTCTCTGAGTGCTCTTCAGCGATCACGAAAGTATTATTCAAATCTTCGTTTACAAAAATATTACGTGAGAGGCAGGCCGAGGGGTGTTGTCCTGTGCACTAGATGTTTTGTAATTAATAGTATTTCATTAAGATTGGATACTTCTTGTGTGCAAGTACGCTCGATGTGGCAGCTGGAAGATCGAATGCAAAATATTTTCTCGCTTCTCCTTTTTTTCTTAAATATCGCGTACTTTTCAATTTGACTGTCATTTTCCCTCTTAGATACTGTTAATCTTTGCATTAAAATGAGAAAAAAAGCATTTCGACTCCTGTCTAGAAATGATCCGTAATGCAAATGCATCTTTAGATTTTGTGAAATTGAGTTGTAAAAATATTCGTAAAATTATTGTATCATTTAATTTTCTTATTTAACTTGATGTTTCTCTCCATCAGAAATGTTCTCCAGAAGCACACGTGTGCTGGTGTAAGAATATATGTTAGGCAGAATAAATGAAAATATTTATCCAATTCCTCGAAAATCTTACAGTTATTGAACGCCTAGCAAGACAAGTCATTCTCACAAAAGATGTATGGAGAAGCAATCAGTTTATTACCAATGAAGACATAAGGTATAGCGAGAACTTGTTAAGAATAACTTAGCAGTTATCCAATTATCCAACAACAAGTTTATCATGCTTTATGATTTCTATCATGTGAAACAATCGCTTGCTATCCGATGATTGTAGTTTGTTGAAGCACTAAACACTCCCAAAAATCACGAAAAGAAAACTTCAAAATCTTACTCATGTCTTTTAATATGAACAGTACTAGAGCCGGATCTGGTAATCTTTCTGGAGACATAATCATAACAGCAAATTGACAACAACTATGGTAATTGGTGTGTTTAAAGATAATAACCTAATTGAAAATCCTATTGTATGTTGCGACGAAAGAAGATTGTTCAATATTACGAAGTACCTTAATATTTTCGAGAACCTCTTGAATCCATCGTATCGCAAAATTGGAGTAGAAAGTTGAAAGCAAACCATCACCTTTCCCGGCTCGCGGACGGGACGGGGCGGGGAGAGAGAAGAATAAAAATAGGAATACGATCATCCGCGTGATACATAATTCCATTTGTGCAATAGCTCCTCCGGAAACTGCGGGAAAGTTAGTTTGACAGTTCGCAAAATGTTACTGAAACGCGGGGATCGGTTGGGGAGGAGGTAAGAGGGGACGAAGAGGGATAAAAAAAAATCGTGTTGAAGATCCATAATGTCGCCATTCCTCCATTGCGCCATTGAATACACAGTTCCTACAGGGTAAAGTTGAGAGGTCACGGAGCAATTGCGAGTGGACAGTGGAGTTGGGATCACGGATGCGACGAAGAGAGGAGAGAGAAATACAGGGAGAGAGAGGGAACAATAATACGATTTTTATAACTAAAACCCATAATTATGCCACTATAATTATGCCAAGCGCATAATTAGTCCTTGTAAGTCCTAAAGAATAGGGTTCACGGAATCACTAAGGTCATAATGACCCTAAGTGTATGGCTTTGCGGAAGGTGGTGGTGATTTCTCCCCTCTCGATAGTGAGAACCGGCGCAGACCTACCCGTCGGCTAGTGGGATGTTCCTCAACTAGAAATTTCTCATCAGCCGGACACCATCCTAGCCGGGACATGCTCTAAGCTCGCGACCTCGGCACGTGTGGTAGTGTAGTGTATGTCAGTGTGTTTCTAAGTAAGGGGTGAGGATAGAACAAGGAAGAGGAAGGAAAGATCGCGCACGGTCCGTGGCCCGTTTGTTAGGGTACTTCTCTGACATTCGCCTGGAGAAACTCAATCAGAGCAGCCACTAGAATTCTCCTCCAACAAAAGTCGACCTAGTGTCGAAAATCCTGGCACCGTCAGAACTCGATTCTTGGACCTCCAGGTCACAGGCTGTGAAGGGACAGCAGGTAGGGTTGGAGGGTCGCGGAGCTACCCCGACGCGCAGTGGCAGAACGCGGAGCGGGCGGAGGCGGGGAGCGGGGAGGGGAGAAAGAGAGAAGTAACAATGACATTTTATAATTAAGAGCACATCATCCCGTCTTGGCTCCAGTAAAGCCTAAGAACGTGCTGGGGGTATTCCCAGAGAAGAAGATGGCGGAGCGTTCAAGGGCGGGAGAGGGGCGAGGGCGCGGGCGAACGGGAGGGCGCGGCGGCCTAAAAAGGGATTAGGCGGCGAGCGAGGCGTGATGGGGGGGAGGGGGCTCGGAACCAGTTCCCCGGCGACGTGGGCTCGGGCCAGCCACCCACCCGCTCGCCGCCGCGTGACGTCGCTCCACTGCGACGCCGCTGTCCCGGCCGCCGCCCGTCGCCCGCGCGGGGTGGCGCTCGTGTCGCACGTCGGGGAGGCGGGGCTGCAGCGGCCCTTCTGCAAACACTTCATGTCGGAGGACGATGCAACCCTCTACCATAACATTGTTTTATTGAAATACAATAAAATGAAGAAATCATCTTAAGATATATTACACAATAAGCTGTAATGGGTTAGTACAAATCGAAGTTATAGAATTTCCTTACAGATCAATGAGATCGGTCTTGTTTTAAAGAAGTGTTTACTTACTAACTTCACTTATTGGGCACCTAATGGTCTCTATGAAAAGAAAAGTGCGTTGTGAAGCATTTATTTTGAGAAAGGTGCAATAATAGGAATCTTAAAATATGTAGTTACCTGTGGTGTAATTGATTCATATTTGTTATTCGCCCAAAACTTTCGTCAGAGCTTTTGTACCCCGCATTTCTTAATTAGTCGTCCAGTCAGAATTATCATGTATCAACTTCGACCGCTTCAGCTGACACTGTGCTCTGATAAAATTGACCCAATTCGTCAAGGTGCGTTAAATTGCCCCCCAAAGCGGAGGGCCCATTAGCTTCGTAATTAAAATTCCAGGCTGACGGGCCAGCGCTAATAACCTTATCCCAGCGACCGACTGAAGATGGGCGATAGGGCGGCTGGACGGCAATTGAATTAAAACAAGGTACTATCGGCGCCCTGCGATGAGAAGGCATGGAAAATATGTCTGAATCCATATTAAATAATAATAATAATAATAATAATAATAATAATAATAATAATAATAATAATAATAGCAGCCGCTGGCCGAGTTCGCGAGGTAGTAGAGCAGGGGCATGATCGCGGAATCAAGTCCGCCTAGGGCATAGTTGTGTTGTATGTGTCTATTTCATCGTTCATCATTTTCATCATCATCATCATCATCATCATCATCATCATCATTACAATTACACCCCATCCCCCAGGGCTAACTTCCCTGGAGTGTACAAATGGAATCAGCGCTAAAATGCTGATCCCCCCATACACCTACCCCGATGAACATGACTGAGTCCCGGTGGAATACACATATCGCGTTGTCCCATGATGGCCGACTCGCGAAAGAAAATAAAATATAATAATGAAGTTATAAATCATGTTTATTCAAACGATTCACCAACAATGACCAGGATATGCTTTTTTTTCTCGGGAGGAGGCGGAGATGTTTCCCCACTCGATGGTGAGATCCGCCATCGACCTTTCTCAACCAGGTATCTCCCACCAGAGCGGCTTTGACTCAGACGGGCATGTGTGGTAGTGTAGTGCATGCAAGTGTGTGTACAAGGGTGAGGATAGGACAAGGAATAGAAAGGAAAGATCGTGTAACCATGGAAAACTACCGATCAGAGCAGCGGACCGGTAGAATTAGCCTCCAGACAGCGGTCCATCTAGTGTCGAAAATCCTGCCACCGTCTGGACTCGACCTCAGAGCTTCCCGGGAAGAGTCCCTGCAGTGACATCAGTTGCTGCCCTGAGCCACCTCTGCGAAAGGCGGTAAACGGCGCTGCCGGTGGCGCGCCGCGTGTGTGAGTGACGAGGGGTGAGCCACGTGTGACGTCGCAGCGCCGCGGCGAGAGGTGCGGTGATGACGATGGGCCGCGTCGGGGCGCGAACCTGTCTGCCCACTCGGCGCCGCTCGCCGCGCCCACGCGCCCCGCGCCGCGCCGCGCCGTCCGGGCTCGAAGCCCGGCCCCCCGGTCGTACCCACGCGCCGCGGAATGCTCGTGAAACACGGCACGCGACGCAGTAGGCAGCATTGAAAACTTGCGCTCGAATGTTTCTAAAGGAGAGCATTTTCAGCGTCTTCTTGTTATTTTCCTCCGACTTCATCTTCTTCCTCTTCCTTCACAATCTACTCCCTCATCTTCATCTATTCTTCTAAAATTCTCCTCCACTTTCTTTATCTTCTTCCCCACCTCCTCTTCCTACTTCTATCATTGATCTTCCATTATCTCCTTATCTTGCTCGGTTTTTTCTCTCTCTCTTCTAATTCCATTCTTCTTTTCCCATTTTCTTCCGCTTCCTTACCCAACTTCTTCTAATGTCATTTTCCTTCCGTTCTCATCCTTCTTCTGCCCTTTCTACTTCTTCACCGGTTTCACCGTTTTTCCCTCTTCCTCCTGCTCCACGTCTTCTTCCGTCTTCTCCTTTTCTTCCTCCTCGTCCTTCTCCATTTCGTTCTGCTTCCATTCTCCACCTCCTACTTCCCTCCCTCTTCCTTTTCTTGCGTGGGGCAGAACTGGTGCATACGCCTCACACTGCCGGCGTTCGGGTTCGATTCTGTACCATGTTCATCGAATTGGTGGTGGACGAAGATAGGCTTTCTCGGGTTCCAGCTGTTTGTTACCTTCCATGTCACCATTTCTCCAACATCACTTACACCAATAACACTATTGCTATCATTCCTCATGGACCTCATTGCATTACCGTTTTGCATTGCAAGAATTCCGAAACCTCAAGTTTATTGTTCTCAACGCTAACAACTTTCAAAAGTGTCATTATTTTAATTTTCTTTTCACGTTTTCCCCAGATATTATCATTTTCAGTCTTTTCATATCTGGAAAAATTCACAATGAAAATAATTTAAAATAGCATATTCATAGTTATAAAATGGTTATGCATACTTTTACAAAATACTTATTTTCTCAGTCACTGTTATAACATACTGCCATTGACTACAACTAACCAGATATAACTTGCTGTTTTCTTCGAAGTTTGAGTTTCTTCCCGGTAACGGTTTATGCAACACGTTACTTATGCATACAAATGATATTTCTTTTCTGCCTTCTTGGAAACTATTATCCGCGAAATGGACCAATGTCATGGCTTGTTTTTCTCGTTTCTAATCTACAAAAAAATCTAAAAGGCGACGTTAGGTAGATAAATTTAATTATATGTTTTGCCTTATACGAACGGAATGAATTTACTTTGCGTAACACATAACAGCCTGCGTAAAACGACTCATTATCCAATTATCCGCCTAGAAATCCGACACTCCGCGAGAGCCTTAGGTCAGTATCTCGTTCCAAAACAGCCCAAAATAGCGCGAGTCATCGCCCGGAAGCAACAAACTGACGAGTCGAGTTCGGCGTCTTAATAACAGCTGAGCGGGGTATCCCGCTGGGTTATCGCGTAATATCCCCGAAAGCGGGAACAAAAAACGAGCGGGCGAGGCCGCGCGGTCCCGGCGCCTGGGCGCGGCG
>BOPP01000197.1:864561-876801 GCA_017312745.1 Gryllus bimaculatus | reverse complement strand
ACCCACGCCCCACCCACGCGCGCCGCTCTCACACGCCTCCGCTGGGCCTACACCTCGGAGAATGCCACGTCTGCGTTGTGCCCACCGGCTGGGGTGGCTCGGGGTATCAGTTGATGACACGGCACGCCTCTGGCCTGCCGCTCCTATGGTCCAGTCGACGGTGGCCGGATTTTGCTTACTACCAAAATAGCTAGGTCGAATTCAGCTGCTGTCTGGGGAAAACTTCTTGCAACTTGCTGCTCTGATCGGTAGTTTTCCGCTTCTTCTATGGACAAGACCAGGAGAATACCGGAGCAGTGCACTAACAAATGGATCACGGACTGCGCGCGCTCCTTTTTCTTCTTCCTTGTCCTTTCCTAATGCCTTACTTACACTCGCATGCCCCACACATTTGGGAGCTTAGAGCTTGTCCCGGTTGGGAGGTTCCCTGCTGTGGAGATACTTGGTTGGGGAAACCCCGAAAGCCAACGTGAAGGTCTGCGCCGGATCTCGCCATCCGCGAGGGAAAATTGCCATCACCTGCCACGATAAGTCAACCATACACTACACTTGCGGGATAAAGGATCGTAGTAGAATACGAGCCCGAAAACCCTAATCAATCAGTCAATAAAGCTTTGGGTCTTCACCGTCGCCTGGCCTTCACCTCTGTTTCCTTCAGTCTCTTCTTCGGCTTCTGCTTTACCTTTTCCCTGGAATGGGTCTGCGATTTTACCTCCGTCACCAACATCACCGCCTCCTCGATTGTATTTGTATTCGCCTAAATTTCCATCCACTTTGCCTTCCTCCCCGCATCGGTATCCACAACAGTCTCCGTCTCCAACTCATCTGCCTTTGCTTAACTTCCGCAACCCCCTCTTCGCTTTTCTCCGCAATCGCCTCCCAGCTTCTGCTTTCGCTTCCACCTCCTCCTCTACCGTCGCATCCGCCTCCGCATACAACTTCACCTCCGACTCCCGTCCATCTTCGTCTGCATCACAGTTTCCCCTTTCCGCTTCAGTCTTCAACAAATGCCTGCACCTCCGCCTACAATTCCGCCCCCTCCTTCCCCGGCCTCGCCTGCGCTTCCGCCTTCACATCCACCTCTTTTTAGTACCGCTTTCGCCTCCACCGCTGGTTATTTTTTCGATCCCACGTCTGCCTTCCCCTCCCCTTCCGACTCCAACTTTCCATCACATCTCCTTTTTCTTGTCCGGCTCTTCAATTTCCCCACTCGCTTCCCGTAACTCCCACGCCTTGGAATCCGCCTCTTCCTACACGTCCCGTTCCTACACGATCCGTTCTTTGTAACATCCTCGAATTTCTTGTCCACTTCTCTTTGCAGATGTCCAAGCACGGTTTCTTCTCTATAACTTGAAGGTGCCCTCTTTCTCGTCCTTCTTCATTTAGTGCCCAATCCGTTGCTTCTTCCTCGCCGCCACCGATGGGGCGGTCGGCTCCTCCTCAGCACCATTCTCCGCCAGCCTCTCCAGTGACCTCTACATCCGCCTTTGCGCCCACCAGCGCCTCCGTTTCAGACGTAACTCTCTGATATTATTCTCTATTGCGTTAAAACACAATGAATATTCTCCGCCCCTCCGCCGTTGTTGCAATCGCTGCCGCCTTCGCGGTCTTCCTCGTGAACCAACGACGACTCAGCCTCTCTCTCTAGAGTTGACTTCACTTCTTTCCTTGAAGACGTCACAGGAATTGCAGAAAGCGTTCTATCTCTTTACAGTTCTCCAAATTTGAAGGAGTTCCCAAGATTACCCTGAGTCCTTGTGTCAACCATCGGCTCTCAGCATTATCTTCTCCAGAACACTCTTATCCAGCCGACATCGTCTCCAGAACTCTGTTCCCGCTTCTACTTCAACTTTTATACTATCTCTACTGTATGTTATACTTTTTCCCCAAATCTTACTTTGAGTTTGTCTCTGACACTTTTCACAAACTCCACTGTGTAATCTGTTCCAGTGTTTCAGTATTTTTTCTCATATCATTTACGCAAGAGGCTTATACAATTTATAAAATGGAACAAACAATTAATTACGTAAGTGAACGACTTCTGCAAAGACGTAGCTCACCTCATATATTTAGCACAAAGTTCAAAACCCTAGAATATAGTAAATTATTCTATAAAGCATTTAGACGACAAACATCAACCCGCAACATTTACACTTCATCCATTATTCTTATGAATACCTAAAAAAACGTGTGTGAGGGCATTAAAACCCATTTTCGAGCCCTATCTATATTTCCCAATTTCGAATCTACGATGTTAGATAATATTGGCCCGATTACATTTTTAGAGATTTAGCACATCTGGTTACCTGTTCATTTACGCGTTCGCAGCCTAACAGAAGAGGGTTGTAAGTTCATTTTGCCATTGTAGGTTTTACTTACATACGACATTTTACTATTAAATAAATTAATCACACAATAATAATTAATTTTTGAGTTTAATGATACTTTTAATACAATTGATTTTGTGCTGAACTATTTACAGAGTTACCTGATTGGTTGGAGAGCCTCTTCCCCGAATGTTGCATAAGTATTCTCCAAATTGTGAAACTGAAAAGAAAATCAGAACATATTTACTTAAATAAATGTTTTATTGCGTAAAGTAGAGGCTCCTTTCCAAAATTTCCTATGGACCCAACTAGCAATACATTGTGAGCAGCCACCACCGAGAGCTAAAGCTTGTTCCAGCAGCTGGGGTGCCTTGCTGGGGGAGAGGGGGCAGATACCTAGAAGGGAAATTCCCGGCAAGCAGTTCTTATGTAAGGAGGTGGTAGATCTCACCACCGAACGGGGAAGGAACATCGCCACGTCCAGGGTTAAACATCAGTACACGAACGGTACAAATGGCCATAGCAGTTGACCATTCGTGCCCCAAAACTCAATTAATCAATCAATTAATCATATTATGAGCAGCCGCCGCTTTTCCTCTTGCGCTAGCGTCAACTACGCTTCGGTCTCTTCGAAACACGTTTCCTTTCCTCTCGCCTATCCACCATTATTCAAATCTGCTGCTGTAGTACATGTAGACGTCTCTACGTCCGCCATCACTGCTTCCAACGACGACATAAACTCCGCCCTCGGAACCCCACCTTCTCCTTCCCCGTACTCGCAACCACCACCACCACCACCTCTCTCCCTGCGTGCAAGCGTGTCACTGGCGCGCCGCTTCACTTCCACGCCCCATTGATTACTAGAGCCCGCTCCCGCAGCCACTTCTCTTTTGGCTTCCTCCACGACACGCGCGTTTACACGCCGGACTTTCCCTCTCCTAGGACATTGTCTGCGCCGTCAATGGCGACGGCCGTCGCGGCCCTAATCACCGCTCAGTGCAATCACAAATACCGGCTCAGACTTGCATCAGCTGTTGCCACTGTCAGGCATTTCCGCATCTTTTTCCTGCCTCACTCGTGTGATCGTCTTTGCCAACTTTTGTATCGACATGGGTGATATTTCACATCTCCACAATTGTGTATTATATTTATATTATTAATTCGATGCTTGTAAATAGAAACTAAAATAATCTTTCACAATCAAGCAAAATAAAATATATACCAGACGTGTTTCAGACTTTTGTTTCCACTTCCAGTGGTTTTAAAAATTAACCATAGATCAATTTAAATGTTATAGAATTCACAATTTAAAATACAATGAATCTTAATGAAGTAATATAGTATGAAATTTAGAAAAAAATACCAAAAATTAAATTTAACACGATTTTCCATATGAATATCCCTCCCCTCTTTTCAACTACAGATTGTCTTCTCTCATACATTCCTTCCCGGTTTTAAAATGGCGTTTGATCATATAAATATCGTGTTTGTGAAATTATCCTTTAAAGTTATTCCTCTTAATTTGTTCCACTTTACTTGGGAAAGAAATTTTCAATTTTTTTCTAGTTAATGTTTCTATTTACTTTTTTAAATCATGTGTTTGCTAAATTTACTTTTCTGTAAAATGTTTTTTTACATTTACACATTTTCGATTATGATTCATGGCATTGTAGACTAAATTTTATCACATTTTAATTGTTTGTGGTTTATTTACACTGCAGAATTTCTCTGAAGTTGGGGAAACAAATTCCTAAAAATAGTTTGGTTAACATTTGAATAGATTGTTTACGTATATTGAAAGGCTTTTGGCTCTAATCTATGAAATTTCACTGAATTTCCGCCGAAATCATGAAAATAATTCAAACTTTGCAGCGTTGCAAAAAAGATGTATGTTCTATATTTTTTCTAATCTAGACATGAAGAATCTAACTAACCTTTGAGAAACTGTATGCATAAAAATGTGCAACGGTAGTTTGTTAAATGAAAATTCACTTAAACCTAGTTTTCGAGAGTCATTGTAAAAAATGCTTGTGAAATCAGAGAAAACTCATAGATAAACCTCGCTCAAGGAGCAAAATCGTCCCTCATTCAAGAACTGTTAAATAAACTTATAAGTAGTTACGATTTTCATGTTACTCTACATGGAAGCTTTTTTAAATCCTTTTTTTAAATGCGCGCCATGAAAGATTCCTAAAGTTTTTAAAAAGGCCTGGAGCTGTCAAGCAAAGTAACTGTGACAAACACTTCTTAGCGCCTGCCGATGTAAGTCGGTCGACTCGATTGCAACGTGTCTCCGGTCGTTAGTGTCATGGCCGCGAGCGCTACCAATATGGTCAGCATCATTATTTCACTGACAGTGTGTCTAACGCTGTCGCGGTCTGCTTCGTCACGTCCTTCTGGTGACGATTAACATATCTCTTCGCCTCTGGAGCAATCCATTTAAAGTACGCGACCTCTTTTGTCATCGCCTCTGTGATCGAAAGTTTGAACAATAATTTTTTTCATTGAATTTTGTTTTACAATGACAGTACAACAGTCAGCCGCCAGGCTCTTCAGTTGACTAGTCCAGCAATTCTGTACCTGCAAAGTGTGAAGAGGTAAATAGCTGTCACTTCCCTGATAGTAATTTCGTTATATAAAACCGTCAACCAAGGTTATCGAGAGGATAATTTTAGAAAAATAGTTGGAAGGCGCTGCCAGGACTTTCGACAATAATACGGTAGGTGAGACGGATAAATGTAAGAAATATTCAATCCGTGTCTTTCAGAGAGATATTGAAGCAAAATATGAAATATGTGACAGTTTCTTAGACGAGACAATGTGGGTTGTTGAGTTCCTATTTCGTCAGTGACTACTCCTTGTACGTGATTTAAATTATTGTGCAAATTATTTCAATCCTAAAAAAATCTGTATTTTTAAAAAACAAAGGATTATTGTTTAGAAAGAGATATGAAATTTCTACTAAAGCAAATTTTGGTTTTTGTTCTTTAAATTAAAAGTAGGCTCTATATGTGTTGTCACTTATACAGTGTCATTAACATGTTATTAACAGTTTTAAGGTAAAAACCCTAATTTTAATAATTTTTAAAGTTAGTTCATTACCTGCCATCATGTTTTCATTCCATCGTTTTCAAAACGAAATTCAACACAATTTACTGGCTCTTGTCATTTTTTTATCTATCGTCGTGAATATGAATGCAATGCCCAACAATCGAGTTTATCGAATTCCTTAACAAAGAAATCAGTGGTTACAATTATGTGAATCATTAAGTTCTTAAATTACAATGGTAACAAGAAATCCTGTTTTATTCCTCTACAATATAAAACTATAGATCTCGGTAATTATAAAACATTCGAATTACATCTACAGATTTAATATACAGATGATTGAAAATGAATATGCACTCGATAATATACTAATGTACTTTTTGTCGTTATTTCTTACATAAGTAACTATCAATAAATGTAAAATATTAATAATGCCAAGTCATACGAATGCTAGATAAAATATTATATTAATTAAGATTTTTAGTGTCCTTTTCGGACTCTGTACTTTACTTTCTTTACTCGCATTACAAATGTGTCATTTTATTTTACCAGTATATAATTTTTAATTCTCAAAGCAAACAATGCAATTAATTCACCTCGTCGCCGTCGTGAATCTCTCTTTCTCTCTCTCACTCTCTGACTTGATTCTCTCTCTCTTTCTCACTCTCACTCACACACATACTCACGCATTCTCGTTTTCTTGCCTCACTACGTGCCCCCATTTCCACTTCCACCAGAGAAATCACAAAATACACCATCAGTGCCACGTTCGACCACCGCCATGTCATCAACCACAGTCCGCACACTTCACGATACATCTCGCCAATCACTGCACCACCGACCAACACATTACAAAGCACATACGTCATGGCCTCTCCCTCCCCTTTACCTTCCGTCCTCCAATGCCGCCTGCATCTCTTCCTTCATCTTCACTTCGGGTCCAACTCCACGAGTATTCTCGGCACCGCTTCGTGTGGAGTGGCCACAGCCTTGAACGTCAGCAGAGGACGCTGCGACGAAGGAATCGCCTCGCATGCACACGGTGCACACATGATATTTTCCTGGTACAAACTTTTACAAAGGGGCCGAGCAGAAAGCAACGTCGCCTGTCACACTTCATCCTAATCGTCAAATCCATTATTTCTGTCTTATACATCTCCTTTTATCGAATAATAGGAAATCTTCAACGACGAATAATGAACTGGAAGATCAGCTATTTTACCTTCTTCAATGATAGCATTCCGACTTTACTCAAAGTATACACTCGTAGCTCGCATGGTCGGCACGGACATGCTCCACGGTTTCAGCAATCCAAAACTGAATTTCAATTCTGGGTTTACTACTCGTCAACTATCAACCAAAATATAAAATCAGAAATAACTATCGATGCAATTATTGCTCCCCTCCAGACCATATAGTTTATTGCCAAAAAAGTACTCGAATATAATTGAATCTAAAGATTTTCAAATGACCATATAAAATCTGCACTCTCAGTTAATAGTTTATGATCTTCCCTTGGAGCTTAAGACGTGCCATTTAAAAAAAACGACAAAATAAAATTTTGTAATGAGTGAATTTATAGCTTCTTATACATAGTTTTCATGAGAAAATAAATTGTTCTGCTATTTATTTCGACATAGTCATTATATTATTTCCATGAAATATACATACGCTACATTAAGTTTTCTAACACAAATTTGGCAATATCCTTTTATTCTGATGTGATCGTAATCGTAAATTAATTGTTTTATAGAATAAGGAAATGTGAAGTAAGTTCATCTTTAGAGTAGACTTTAAATTAATGAACGTCTCGTATTTGGAACTCATAAATTACTTCTAATAAAATATGACCACCCGGTTTCAGGTCATCAAGAGAAAACTTTTAACGACGACTCAGGTCAAAGACTTAACTTTGTTTCACAAACTCACAGAAAATCATAACAGTTTGTGAAAGAGTTGGTATTCCTGTTGCTTCAGTAAGAAAAAAAAACGATATCCGAGCCATTTCATCAGACGTCGTAGGAGTTCGAGGAAGAACTGGACGTGTATTAACTGCACAAACCTTCTCGTATATTTGAGAAGTGGAGCAGCCTCCTATACTCGTTCAAAAACGACCCCGTGTCGCCCGCGTGTATCAGATACTTCGCGACACTAAGCTCCTCCCGTTTTCCGCATCGCGAGTCGCCGCGAGTGAGAGGTACCAGTCGGTTTCTGAGGAAACTGCGGTTTCGGAGACGATCGCCGGTGAGTCACCAGCGGCACCGATGGCGTGGAAACGCGACTCCATCCCCGCCCCTGGGCCCGCGTGGCCCGACCCTCTCGGGTTGTGCCAGCCCCCGTCGTTTCGCTGTTTCTTATGTGACGACGTGTGGGAGCGGAAATTTAGACGACGAGGCCTGAATGTGTTGAGAACCGGATTTAGTCGCAGGAAGATAAACATATCGTTGTCCTGAAAATATGAACGCGCGTGTGCCCCTTTCAGGGATGCGCAGTGATGAAAGTTTGGGAGATAACGTTTTGGACATCCATTTATAAACTTTTACGAGAAAGTAAAATTATTTTGAGAGCTGAAATTAAGATAATGGTTGTTAGTTAACGCCGTGGACTAATGTGACGAAAGCTGGATGTTGAATGTGAAGATTAGAAAAGTTACTCACGTAATTGAGACATCTCGACAACGAAATGGAGAAAATCAGTGTCGATGAGAGCGAAAGAAACAAAAGGACAAAACATTACCAGGGTGGGCGACGCTTATTGTTTGTGTTTTGAATTTGCATTTCACCCATTCTACAGACGAAAACCGGATTCTGTATCCTGGTTCGCGGAGCCATTGCTCTCATATAACCGGTTACCGCAAGCCTCCCCGAAGAACCACCCTAGACGCTCGGCCAGAAGAGGTCATGACGCTGGGGTCAACTTCAACTCCTGACCGTCTCAATCTAAGGCAGATTCCCCGCCAGATCCAAGTAAAATCGGTGGAAAACTAGAGCGATTTTTCGGGGTGTTTCCGTACCCTTGCCCCTCATCCCTACCTTCTCTATCTTCAAGCCTATAAACATCAACAAATGTTGTTTAGATCTCAATAAAAACTTCTTTCTGCGAGCACCCGACGCCGGCTATGTTCACATGTTGGATTCGAAACACGAACCTTTTGTCTCCCCGCTTAACCTTCCATGATAAATAATTGAAATTTTAGATTTTGACAAGGAAATTGAGTTAACGTTTGGACAAACAGCTAACGAGTGAATTACCGGTTATCGGAATTAAGTTACCCTGTTTGAGTTACTCTGTGTAAATTACCTTACCCATAGTGCAAATAATAAATTCGCGTGGCATGTTATTGTTCGATCAAACAATTGAGAAATAGCAGCGAGAAAGGTTAGAAAATGGTCATTGTCATAAATCCACAGCATAAGAACATGAATTATTATATTATTTTAAAAATAAAATGTCATTGATGTACTTCGTCAAAAAAATACAATCAAAGCACGTACTAACATTAGATAATAATGGCTAAAACGAACTTGCAGTAGAATATTTCTAAGAACCTCCTGATCTTTTACTGAATCATTCTACAATCTTCGACATCATAATATTAATTTAATATTTCTCAAATCATTAATATTTATCGTTCTTTCAAACAAATAACACATTCAAACCTTTACTGGCTCCAATAGTCAATAAATAGATTGAAAATATGTTTTCATAATTATCAGAGGTATTTCTGAATGTAAATGTTGCGCTTTATCTGTCTTTATGTTGTAATTTTTTTCTGGTAATTTTTCACTATTTTTTACGATCCTCTCCACCAAGGCGTATCATCGGCAACCTGAAAGACCCATAATAATTACAGATGCATAATAACAGTTTATAGTCCCTTACTGCTCTGTAATTGTCTCCTGCGCAATTCATGACGTAATAACTAAGTGCCACCATTCGATTCACTGAAACCTGTTACCTATTAAGACACAGTTTTAATCGTTAAGACTGTAGTTAGGATGATAATCACGCAGCGATAATTAGAGGAGGATTAGGAAGAAATGAATGCGGGTGGACAATGATGTATGACGTTAACTTCAATTAATTAACTGTTCTGATATTAAATTTCCTATTCATTAGAATTATTCTTGTATTAATTTAATAAACTCACAAGTGAAATCCAAATTCTGAAGTCTCAGTATCAAAGTGAAGTAAATTAGGGATAAGAACTGAGTGTTCATTAGAATGTATCAAAATCAAAGAGGAATACTCTTGAGTACATGAGGTCGAAATGAGGAACGCCTGAACTACGAGAACCTCAGCTCGAAAAATTGTCATAGGCATTCGTATTTGTAGTAGTCTTTAATCCTAGTTTTATCAATAAGGGATGAAATATGCCAATTTTCTTCTTTCCTAGAAAAGTATATAATAGTAGTAATTCTGAGAGTTATTAATAGCAGTCGGTTGAAACATCTGAATATATGTGATTTTGTTTGTGGTTCATATTCTAAACGGAAACATTATAGGTTTTTGTACATGGGGAAGTTTTACCCATCGCTGATAAAACGTGTAAGACATTTTAAAGACCACTGATTTATTTATATTTTAGTTGTAAATATCCATTATTGCAGCAGTGAAATGCAGCTATTGACTGTTGTACCAACTTGTACTGTTATTTGGCATGACTATCATTGGTTTACATGAAAGTAAGGAATTGAAGAAAAACATAACTTAGATAATACTTGGCACTTTTCGCCCATTGTTGGAGACTCATATTACAAAAAATGCACTTGTAAATCTTCTATCAAATCCTCAACCTCCCCCTAAAACATGAGTACTTAACACATTTTATTAAAAAGATTGTCTGTACTTTAGTGGTGGATAGTACTTTAGTCATGGCCCAAAATTGTTACAAATCTCTAAAAAATGAATAATTCCCATAAATCAATTACTCAAAACTACTGAATGCCTGCACAAGCATTGCCTCCCTATTGAATATTCACAAGTACTAGGTAATAGATAATGAGTGCGTGAATCGTGAGTGAGTATATAGCAATTAGACTATTGAGGTATGTGGAAAAGAAATATTAAACCTCCTGGCTAATGTTTGTTAACGGAACCATTCAAGAAATTTCAGATGGCTTTCCCGCTCAGAAGATAAATTAGAATATACTTTCTAGAAAGAAATATATCTATGGAGGTGTAGGTCTCAATGTTCTTCGTGTTTATTAGAATTCAGTTTAGTCCATTAGACCATTCAATGGTCATGAAAGAAAGAAATTATATGAAGTTATTTTTTTCTAGAGTACTGTGTCGTGAACCCTTATTAGGATTTCACATGCTCAATGCACATTTCACATCTCTACTCTCAGAAACCCATCCTAGCTGCAGCAGCTGCAACACATGGCAATCGCGCTCGCAACTTCAAAGAAATTCAAATCCGCACCTCTGCGAGTCTGGCGAGGCTGCAGCTGCAACGGAGGTGTTGCCCCGCTGCACTCCGCCTGGGCGGCCACTGCCGTTGCGCAAGGGACGCGGCCGCGTTCCGAACCCCCGCGCCCGGCCCCCCCCCCCCCCCCCCCCCCGGCCGTTGCCTCCCGGGCATCGCCCACCCCTCCGTCCGTTGCTCTGGGTAGCAGACTCGCGTCCGCTCGCCTCTACACCCCTGCCACAGTGTTGAGTCCAGATGGGGCACGCCGGGTTAGAAACCTTATTGTCTACAAAATACTACAAGTAATATAGGTATCAGTAACAGAGATAATTATCTGTGTTACTAATGGCCTCCTTCGGACATGTAAGTTGCGTTAGATACCCAACAACTGTAAAACTCAAGATAAATACAATCACAATCAACAAACTCAATATATCAACAAATATATCCATTTACAAACTTCCAATGTGTGAAGAAACTCAAAGAAACTATGCTACCTCCGGCCACCTGATAGATGTTTATAGTTTTGTGAAATACCCAGAAGCTTGGGGGCAAATCCAAATGAAATGAAATATTTTTGATTTTGGCTACAAAATGTAACTATTTGAATGTTATTCTGCTTGTTATCATACTTCGCGTACCGGCTGGAGTCTTGTACCCAGTGTGTCACTTCTTACGACCCAGCTGACGTCAAGCAACAGCAAGACTCCTAGGAAGAGAAACTCCCTATCTCTGGTACTGCCTAGGCGAAAGGTCTTATCATTGCCACCACAATGTTGGTTATATAACAGGTATATTCGTATATTTATATCCGTATTTTTAAAATGAATAATATTTGTTCTGGGGACAAATACATATACCGACGAAAAGCAAAATTTCATTTCGACCAGGTGTACAGACAAAATGTTTATGCCTTGAACCTTTAATAAGATTTTTAGTTTGTCATAAAGAAGGTGACGTTTTTCGTATATTTGTCTTCTTACAGGTACCAAAAAATATGTTTATGGTGTTCTGATATAGTCCGGCATAACATAAGTGCACCCATTATTGTTGCTCTGGCAAAGAGTTGCAAAACGCGCTTTAACACGCAACGTAACCATTACTTCTACGCCGTTAGTCTGTGCATTATTTGCAACGTAGCATTTACTTGTACGTCTTTACAATTTTATATAATATGTACAAGCACAACATGCTGTATGGCTGTATAAATAATCATTTGTAACCCATTGTATTCATGAATTTAAACAGAGGAACTTACTTGTGTTTTCGAGGCGCAGTAAACGTGCTAACCTTTATGTATCGTCAAATCCTTATAGCGTATGTCATTCAGCCCTAACCCGCCCCACCTTGACCCGTGGGTTCAACAACCCCGGTGCAACTCTCTTTGCTCCCTTCCCAATTGTCATTCTCGACGTTCTCCACCGACAACTCCAGGCCCTCGGGAGCCACACACGG
>BOPP01000197.1:836740-864536 GCA_017312745.1 Gryllus bimaculatus | reverse complement strand
CGGTGTGCGGTTGCGTGCGCGTCATAAACGATCTGCAGACGCGGTTTCTCTCCCCTTCTACCACCCCACCACCACCACCACCACCACCACCACCAGCCACCAGCGTGTTTCACCGACACTGCTAACGCCCCGTCTCCATGCCATTCCCAATCACCCTGCCACGTAGTCGATGGCTTAGTGCATACATATTGTGCGTCCAGAATACCTGTTTGAAAAAAAAGCAAAATTGGAAAGTTGTAAGATGCAGCTTCGTTATGGAGCGGGAACAATGTTTCTTTCTGAAGGAAGCATGATTCCTCAAATTGAGCAAACAAGCTTCGGTTCTCTTAGGTAGTTATGAAGGGGAGGGTCTGCGAATAAGATATAGATCATCAATTAAATCATAATAATAATTATCAATAATCATGCGATATGGTCTTTCGACCAACTTCATCGCTGCCTTTGTTACGACCGTCACCATCCCCACGCCCACTGCTCACGCCACCGTCATCGTGCCCCGGCCCAAAACCCCTCGTCTTTTTCCCGCTGCCACCGCCTCCGCCAGTTGCCGTAAATAAAAACCGCCAGGACCCCCACCACTGCCATCATCACACGCTTTGCCTTAGTCACCACTTTTTACCGCCATCACGGCCCCGCTGACCTGGACCAAAAATCACCCACCTTCCCCGCGGACACCCCTCCGCTATGACCATCGATGCACCGAACACCATCCCCCCGCTTTGCCCTCATCACAACGTCGCAGCCTCCGTCACCCCTTCTCCCCCACCACCACCGCCTCCACCATTACCATGGATTGCAACGCCAGCATCTCCCGTTGTTCTATCCCTGGCCACCGCCGCCGTGCGACTGAACCCACTTCCAGGCCATCACCCGCCCGCCACCGCGGGCAAAAAAACCTCACCGCCGCCGCCGTCCGTGAATGTCGCGCCACCGCCGCCACAGGAGACGTATAGGCGCGACCCAGCGTTTCCGCAAAAAGGCCGCCGAGGCGGGAAGAGACGCGCTCGTGGACGTTAGGGCGCGTCCCGGGGTGCGCATTGCCGAAGATCATCGGCGGACGCACGCCCCAGGCCAGCCGCCGGGCACGCGCAGCGCATCCAGGCTCAATTCCAGGGCCTTCCGAGGAGGCCGCCGACGAGAGGAGGGAGGGGAAGAAGTGCTCATTCATCTACGATGCCCTGCAACCCCAATAGGGTTTAGGCGGCGAATCGTAGGCTGCTACAGCTCTAAAGGTTATAAATCCTGCCTTTCGGAAAGGCCGCCCTTCCGAACTGGTTGATTAGTAGATGGGATGCCACTCATCTCACTGTCGCTGCTGTCGCTTTGTGTTTCTCATGGAGTATTAGAATAATAGCAATTATTTCCATCAAATTTCCTATCTTAAACAATATTATCCCAGTTTTGGCTTAGGTTCTTTATATTGGGACTGCAGTATGAAAGTAACTTGTCTATTACTGCTTTTTTCCAACTCTGCCCTTCGCAGGCGTCAAGCTCGTTGAGAGTTTCATCCAAACGTCACTCTGGAGAGGCGATCACTATGGTACCGAATGGATGCATTGGGTAGTAAAAACTATCAGAACTAAGGGACCCCACACTTTTCCTACCCTAACTCTGTCCAAAAACCAGGTGCTCTATGCGGACGAGTTAACATTTTTTACTGCTCTGAAAATGTTTACCTCTTCTTTTTTTCATATTTATAAATTTAATGTGATGTTGATATTTAAAAAATTCCCACATCGTCCAAACAGCTAACCACTACCCACTAAATATGCTGTATGTAGCAAACACTCGTCGGTGTCAGCTTAAATTATGAGGCAAGCCGAGACTGAAACGCGTGGTCGTATAGAAAGAAGTATACGGGGGATTGGCTGAATGAGCCTGCTGTCCGACCGACGCATCGCGTGCACGTCAAGGACATCCATTCTTTTCCTTTTCCTTAGAGCAGACTCGTGATTAATGAAATCCTATTAAAAGCAATCGTCTTGGATGTTTCTGAAATTTGCATTAAGAAACGAAAAGATTTTTGAGTTTGATGTATATTCATATCTCTTAAATTCGAACTTTTTACGTGTCCTACTTGCCTAAATATTTTATAAGGCGATTCCTTCTCTATTGAGTTAGAACCCGTACTGTTCTGCAAATAAAACATTACAACTTTTTTGAAACAAAAGTGGTTCTCAATGCGACATAATTTCTTCTGTAGCTGTAGAAAGTAAAGAATTCTCAAGCATACTTAGGAAAAACATTTTAGGTTTCAGAAGCAAATGTAAATGCAAACAATTTTTAGATGAAGTGGCGCCTCCTTCATTAAGAAGTTATATACGTATCAATAGTTGTATTCACCAACCTCCTTTCCCAAGAAAAGAAATATCTTTATATTTATGCACTGCCCCACATAATAAACAAATTAGAAAGGTTAGAAATGATTTCAAGTGTACGTTCAAATACCTTGACAGTAAACGTTCCTCAATTGGAAAATGGGTTTTTTCTTGCTGAACACTTCATTTCCATTACAGCCACTTGCATAGAGGTCTATTAAATTTATTATCCAGCACTATGTCGATATATACAAAAACAGAATGGCTTTTATCTTGCAAATTAATACTTTTAAATTGTGTGATATTGGTTCATTAGATGTTCAAGTAAAGACGAAGGCACTCGTTACTTTTTTTTCTGTTTTTACTCTTGACTTTCAAATGCATAAGTAGTATTCATTTATCGCCTATGTTCCCGCCTGGAAACAAAAAAATATTATATTTCGCCTTGCCTAGGGTAAAATCATACATCAACACAACTTACAAAAGTAAAAAACTTGCTCTTTTTTAACACAGATATAAAGATCGGATATGTAGTATACGAGAAAGTATAACAAAGAAACTGAAAAATTTTCTGTGCCAATGTTTTTATCAGTCAGGAGGAGATGGTTCAAAATGCTCCTGCCATGAAAAGCAATCTAACAAGTAATACATTTCGTTTTTCCTATTCCACATCCATGTAATGATCTGTTCTTGGAACTGAGTTACGTGGGAACCAAATCACTGCGTCCTGTGACAATGTTGCCTCCTAGAGGCGCAAGTATCGTCGTACGTCCTCTTGCCCTGGTTCCAGTGGTATGTCGACATCCATCTGTCTCTTGGGGGACAGAATTTCCGGTGCAAGCCTTTCCTTTCTGGGGCGCAGGCATAGGAACCAGGCAGAACCCCGCTTCCGTAAGCGGCCGACTTTGCGTCGAGAGGAAAGGAAGCGAGCGTTTACTTCCGGAAAACGTTTATTTATCTCATCTTTCTCGTCCAAATCTCGGCGAGCGCTCAAAACGGCAGCATGCAAACTTCGCCCCCCAATGCCGATGATTTGTAAACGTTTTATGAGTCGCTGGAGGGAAAAATCTTCACGCGAAAATGGACTTGGGAGACAGCAGGTACGTGTTTGCGAGGACAATGCTCTTTTGCCCGTCTGGCAGTGTGTGCAAGTTGCTCTTCATGCTTCCAACCGTTTGTAACTAAGATGTTGATAATTAAAAAAAAAAAAGTTTAATACCTTTATTATATATCACTTCGAAATTGCAAAACGAACAAATCTTCGAAAAAGGAGTTGTTTTGAAATTAAACCAAAGTAGAAATACTTCCTTTCGACCTTTCTAAGAACCCTGTCGAAGTAATAAAAATTAACAATAGTTAATTGAACTTGAAATCAATTTATAAAGAAGCTCAAGAAAAATAAATAACAGTTATATTGTTTACAAATGTGATGCTTCGGAATTTAATAATATTTATTTTTGGAGCAATTAGTTGTTACAACCGTTTTAACAACTCGAAGAAGGCCTTCTGTGTAGGAAACGAAAAGTTAACTTTCAATTATAGAGTTAGAGGTATGTCAGAAAAAGTTAAATTGAATTATTTGTTGTTATTTGCACTTTCATGATGAATTCATGTTAAGAATTGTTTTAAAATAATTCTAGTTAAAATATATTTTATCTACTTAAATATCACAATATAAACCATCGTTGACTTGAACTTGCACCCTGAGTTCTGAGTTTATTTAGAGTAACTTCAACACTCAGTTCTGAAAAATCTTGTTCGCTCAACCCTATATTGTAGTTCGAAAACGTGATCTGCGGGAATCTCTCATCACGAAAATTATATTCAATTGTTGCCATCCTGGATTCTGCTAATAAAATACCATTGTCCAATCCGCATTGCTTATAGAGTAGTGCCGGTCGTCAACTCGCCTCCGTTCGACGTCCTACCACCGACCGACTGCCCCACCACCCAGTGCTTTGCTGCTCGACTACTTCCACAGTGGGCCCAACTCGATAATTATTTAATCATTCTTGAAATGTGGAATACCTCTTAAATTTACACAGTACAAAAGTAAACTTCAATGTTGTAATAAGTGTAGTTCAATTAATGCTTTAAATAAAAATGAAGTGACTTATGAGCAATGCAAACATAAATACTTAAAATTTGCAACAAAAAAGTTTAAAAACGAGTATATTCTTCATTTCTGTACATTTCCTTCAGTTTCTCATACTTCAACACACACGTTAATTAATATGAGGATGCACGGTCAGGTACAGTATCACATATTCCACGGGGTCATAAAAAATACATTAAGCAGGGTTTACGTGACAGGGGCTTAATGCTGCCGCCCCCACCTTTGATAGAGGTCCCCAGCCATTTTTAACATATTGTATATATCTAATTGATGAACATGTTACATTACTCTTTAGCTGTTTATAGCATATTATTTTGAAAGCCTTCTGCCATAGATTAAATGAAATTTTAAATCACAATTTGAAAACGTAAGAATGCTCATATTAAACTGGCGCAAACGTGTAGCTGATAGTTTTAAATATACTGATCGATTTTAAATAAAATGTATACGTATGTATTTATTGTAGTTCATTTAATATTAAATTCGATCGTGTTTACTGTTTTATTTCCATATTATATAAACGTTCATGTTGAATATTGGAGTTTAATAAAGGAACTCCGTAATGCGTCTTGCCTCAAACACATTATCTTGTCCCGCTGAAAACCGGATTGTGATGTTTCCGGGCAACGTCAAACTGCTCGCTCGGAGTCCTCCGAACGTTCATCACGGGAGATGGTTCGGTGATGGTGAAGCCTAGCGCCGACCTGCACGTCGGCGAGCGGGTGATTTTCCCGCAGAGCACCGCCCCCGTCTAGACACACGCTAAATCTCCCTGACTGTCCTGCACTGTGTGTGGTGGGGTAGTTGTATGTGTTACTAAGGGGTGAATATAGAACAAGGAAGAGACGCAAATTACCGCGAGTGGTCCCATGGTCGCGTTTGTTAGAGTACTGCTCCGGCATTCGCCTGTGTATTATCCGAGACAGCACAGAAAGCGGCCGCTAGAATTGTCCTCCAGAAGACAGCGTTCTGGACATCGTATATAGCCTGTATTACGAGAGGCGAAAATTCTCTTCGTGGCAAGACGCAAAGCATAGGACTCGAAGCGTAGTTTAGAGTCTCCTACGCCACCCCATCCGTTGGCGTATCCGAAGCATGCATGTGCGGAGTGGCTGCGGGTTGTCGAAGCCGGTTTCCGCCCCGCTCGCGCGCACTGTGCGCCGCATACGCGCGCGCTGAGCGCAGGTGCCCGGAGTGGCGGCGGCGGCGTGGCCGCCTTTGCGCCGCCACCCCGCAGTCGACGCCTTATACGGGAAGCCGCGCCGCTCCGCTGGCACGTCGCCTGCCTGCCCCGCTTGCCTGCTGTGCCTGCCGCCGTCGCCTTCGCTTGCTGCGCACCGCCCGCTGCGACTCCCCGGCCGGCGACCGCGCCGATGGCGCACGTGGGAGCACTACCCTTGACACTGCAGCGGTCTGTGGCCGGGACGGCTTGAGTTTGCTTACCGACGGCAGCAATTTTTCACAAGCGTAAATAGCGACGTTGAATGCAAACCCCTGCCTGGACATATTACTCTGATGCCTGATATTCTCCCAATCATATCAGGTGAATGTTGGAAGTAGTACTATACCAAAAAAGCTCATACGTGTTCCCCTCTTCTCCCCTCATACCTGACTCCAAGAAAATATTATTTCTTCTGCCTCAAACTTTGCCCTCCCTTCTCTTCCACACACACACACACCACACACATACCACACACACTTTCGTGCGCTTACCATCCACACAAGTCAGACGGCTTACTCCACCGATCTTAGTGATGGTTCCCGACAGTATGATGCTTCGATGAGGGAACACTTGGAGAGAAAAACTTGACATGTGTTCGGCTCCGAATCTCTATCTCCAGTGGGGTGATGAAACGGCCCCCATCGCGTTACTGCATCTAAGGATTGATGATTCCCCAGAAACTCCTCCCTTATTTGCGGTCGCATTCGCCCTGCGTGTCGCGCCACCCCACGTCGCGTTGGCAATTGTCAGCGGGCGCCGATAAACCCTTGGGATCTGCAGTTGCAGGGTTTCGGCTAAGTACCACTGCGCCCACAACCATTTTGGAAGATTGACCAGAAGTTCCTCTAGACGTCTTTCCACGAATTTGCACGTCCACAAAGGAGTTCACTTCAGTTGCTCTGCTTAAGTAAACCCAGAGCTTAACTAGATAAAAGGGCGTTCTTTAAATATTCTCACATAAACTTCATTATGTAGCACAACTCAGCAACACACCATTTCCATGCTTTCACGGGCAGAACCTCTCAATCAACAAACTCGTCTCCCACGAAATCGAATTTAGCTTATATGGAACGATTATATAAATTTACCTCTCTTATGCAATAGTCTGGTCTTAAAGAAACGTTCAAAGTGTTGTCAAAATATTTATAGAACGCAGTACCACTTGATATATAATTTTTAAAAAACCGAGTTTTTAGTGGTATACGGATGTTTAGAAATTACCTTTGTTTGAAGACTATTTCATCCTGTTCATTGCACATTTTATTGCGTTCATTTTTCAACTGGCAGACCAGCATTTCCACCGATCGTCCAAGGTTTCCCATTTGCTCATACAACCGTCTGCCCAGTGGTTTGCTTGCGTCATTGTCGATTCACCTTCGTCCCAATCTCTCGTCCACTCATTTGGCCCAAGATGACAGGCTCGACGTCCGTCTCATCTCTCAACGTTCAAGCGAACACCACATCCGTCCAACCGTTCTTCCAACCATGTCTTCAGTCCGTCTTTTGTAGTGGGCGTAAGTTCCATCTAGAATGTCTCCCGATCTTTTCAGCAAACTCCCTACCACGAAAATGTAAATGCTGTTTTATTTTATCGTATATTTCTAAACCGTTCGCTGATAATAATATGAGTTAGTACTTTCGAGCTAGAAGCAGTATGATTCGTTTAGCTTGTTAAGTAATACGTTGGCCTCGCAGTGCTCTGAAACATTACTCGTAATTTTGCTGATTTTTATGCTGATATTTTCTTGGAACAAATTAGTGTTTCTCGCGTTATATGAATGCCACCAGTATTTGAAAATTAGTTTAATGTAACAGTTTCTCGCTCTTTTATGTCGTTGGTGAATTTCATAACTTGAAGGTACCTACTACATTTTGTTAATCGATAATGTATGAATATAAAGTTGTTAACATTATTTTAGAAGTACACGTGTCTTAAACTCCTCTAAATATCATCTCATGGTTCGCTAGACAATTGAGATCGAACATTTGATTAATATCGAGAGATCTACGTCATTTCTTATTAGTCATGGGGACTTCATTTAATTCTTAACCTTCTACTACCATCTTCGACTTGACGGATCAATAGCGTGGCCTACTCGTCCTCCACGAAGTCGATCCACGTGACCCATTCTTTTATTAAGCCCATGACGACAACCCACTTCAACTTAAAATATCATTTCTTGAATGAAAATAATACATAAAATTTGAATGAAGGAATCCATTATCACATATTAGCAGTACAGTGATAGTTACTGCCTTTAGAAAGTACGATCTCTATATGCCAGGAAAAGGTTAGCCGAAGGAAACAATTGTTGAAGTATATTCAGATAATACTCTCTCTTGTTGTGCGTCCAGAATACCTAGTTTGAAAAAAAGCAAAATTGGAAGTTTGTAAGATGCAGCTTCGTATGGAGCGACAATGGTTTCTTTCTGAAGGAAGCATGATCCCTCAAAATTGGCAAACAAGCTTCGTTCTCTAGGTAGTTATGAAGGGGGGGGGGTCTTCAATAATGATATTAATCATCAATTAATATCAATAATAATAATTATCAATTAATCATCGATATGGTCTTGTCACCAACTTCATCGCTGCCTTTGTTACGACCGTCACCATCCCCACGCCCACTGCGTCACCGCCACTGTCATCGTTGCCCCGGCCCAACCCCTCGTCTTTTCCCGCTGCCACCGCCTCCGCCATTGCCGTAAATGAACCGCCAGGACCTCCACCACTGCCATCATCACCGCTGCCTTAGTCACCACTTTTGTACGCCATCACGGCCGCTATCGCCCAGTCACCGCTGCCTAGGACCAAAATCACCAGCTTCCCCGCGGACACCGCCTCCGCTATGACCATCGATGCACCGACACCATCTCCCCCCTTGCCCTCATCACCGCTGCCTCCGTCACCCCTTTCTCCCCCACCACCACCGCCTCCACCATTACCATGGATGCAACGCCAGCATCTCCCCGTCTGTTCCGTCGTGTCTGCCGCCGTCGCCGGCGACTGACCCACTTCCAGGCGATCACCCGCCGCCACCGTGGGCAAAAACCTCACCGCCGCCGCCGTCGTTGAAATGTCGCGCCACCGCCGCCACAGGAGACGTATATGGGCGCGGACCAGCGTTTCCGCAAAAGGCCGCCGAGCGGGAGACGGCGCTCGTGACGTAGGTCGCGTCCCGGGGCGCGCATTGGCCGAAGATCATCGGCCGGACGCACGCCCAGGCCAGCCGCGGGCACGCGCAGCGCATCCAGCTCATTCCAGGGCCTTCGAGGAGGCGCCGACGAGAGGAGGGCGAGGGGAAGAAGTGTCATTCATCTACGATGCCCTGAACCCAATAGGGTTTAGGCGAATCGTAGGCTGCTACAGCTCTAAAGGTTAGAAATCTGCTTTCGGAAAGGCCGCCCTCTGAACTGGTGTGATTAGTAGATGGAGTGCCACTCATCTTCACTGTCGCTGCTGTCGGCTTTGTGTTTCTCAGTGGAGTATTAGAATAATACAGTGATTTCATCAAATTTCCTATCTACAATATTATCAGTTTCTGCTTAGGTTTCTTTGATATTTTGATTGCAGTATGAAAGTGAAACTTGTCTATACTGCGTTTTTTCCAACTCTGCCCTTCGCAGGCGTCAGCTGTTGAGAGTTTCATCCAAACGTCACTTTAGAGGCGTCACTACGGTGACGTTCATGCTCCCGAATGGATGCATTGCGGTAGCAAACTATCAACTAAGGACCCCACACTTTCCTACCCTAACTCTGTCCAAAACCAGGTGCTCTATGGGACGAGTTAACATTTTTTACTGCTCTGAAAATGTTTACCTCTTCTTTTTCAATATTATAAATATAATGTGATGTGATATTTAAAAAATTCCACATCGTCCAAACAGCTACCACTACGCACTAAATATGCTGTAGCAACACTCGTCGTGTCTGCAAATTATCAGGCAAGCCGAGACTGAATCGCGTGTCTTATAGAAAGAAGTTACGGGGGATTGGCGTTTTTCTATTCCACATCCATGGTAATGATCTGTTTCTTGGAACTGAGTTACGTGACAAATCACTGCGTGCTGTGACAAGTGTGCCTCCTAGAGGCGCAAGTATCTCGTACGTCCTCTTGCCCTGGTTCCAGTGGGTATGTCGACATCCATCTGTCTCTTGGGGGACAGAATTTCCGGTGCATTGAGCAAGCCTTTCCTTTCTGGGCGCAGGCAGAGCGAACGCAGGCAGTAACCCCGCTTCCTAAGCGGCCGCTTGCGTCGAGAGGAAAGGAAGCGAGCGTTTACTTTCCGAAAACGTTTATTATCTCATCTTCTGCGTCCAAATCTCGGCGAGCGCTCAACGGCAGCATGCAACTTCGCAATGCCGGATGATTTGTAAACGTTTTATGAGTCCTGGAGGGAAAAATCTTCACGTGGAAATGACTTGGGAGACAGCAGGACGTTGTTTGCGAGACAATGGCTCTTTTGCCCGTCTGGGCAGTGTGTGCAATGTTGCTCTCATGCTGTCAACGTTTTAACTAGATGTTGATGAATTAAAAAAAAAAAGTTTAATTACCTTATTATATATCACTTCGAAATTGCAAAACGAACAAATCTTCGAAAAAGGGAGTTTGAAATTAACCAAAGTAGAAATACTTTCTTTCGACCTTTCTAAGACCCTTCGAGTAATAAAATTAACAATAGTTAATTGAACTTGAAATCAATTTATAAAGAAGCTCAATAAAAATAAATAACAGTTTATATTGTTTACAAATGTGAGTCTTCGGAATTTATAATATTTATTTTTGGAGCAATGTAGTTGTACAACCGTTTTAACAACTCGAGAAGGCCTTTGTGTAGAAACGAAAAGGTTAACTTTCGAATTATAGAGTAGATGGGTATGTCAGAAAAAAGTAAATTGAATTATTTTGTTGTTAATTTGGTCACTTTATGATGAATTCATTTTAAGAATTGTTTTAAAATAATTCTAGTTAAAATATATTTTATCTACTTTAATATTCACATATAAACCATCGTTGACTTGAACTTGCACCCTGAGTTCTGAGGTTTATTAGAGTAACTTTCAACACTAATTTCTGAAAAATCTTTGTTCGTCAACCCTATATTGTAGTTCGAAAACGTGATCTGCGGGAATCATTCTCATCACGAAAATTATATTCAGATTGTGCCATCCTGGATTCTGCTAAGTAATAATACCATTGTCCTAATTCCGCATTGCTTAGAGAGTAGTGCCGTCGTCACTCGCTCCGGTTCGACGTCCTACCACCGACCGCTGCCCCACCACCCAGTGCTGTTGCCTGCTCCACTACCGTTCACAGTGGGCCAACTCGATAATATTTAATCATTCTTGACATTGGAATACTTCTTAATTTACACATTACAGAAAGTAAAATTACAATGTTGTAATAAGTGTAGTTCTAATTAATGCTTTAAATCAAAATGAAGTGAACTTACTGAAGAATGCAAACCATAATACTTAAAATTTGCAACAAAAAAGTTAAAAACGAGTATATTTTCATTTCTGTACATTTCCTTCAGTTTCTCATACTCTCAACACACACGTTATATAATATGAGATGCACGGTCAGGGTACAGTATCACATATTCCACGGGGTCGATAAATACATAAGCAGGTGACGTGGACAGGGGCTTAATGCTGCCGCCCCCACCTTTGATAGAGGTCCCCAGCATTTTTAAACATATTTGTATATTTCTAATTGATGAACATGTATATTACTCTTTAGCTGTTTATAGCATACATTTTGCAGCTCTGCATAGATTAAATGAAATTTAAATCACATTTGAAAACGTAAATAATGCTCATTTTAAACTGCGCAAACGTGTAGCTGATAGTTTTAAATATACTGATCGATTTAAATAAAATTTATACGTATGTATTGTATTTATTTCATTAATATTAAATTACGACCGGTTCTGTTTTATTTCCATATTAATATGAAACGTTCATGTTGAATATGTGAGTTTAATAAAGGAACTCCGTAATTTGGTCCTGCCTCAAACACATTAATCTTGTCCCGCGGAAACCGATTTGTTGATGTTTCCGGGCACGTCAACTGCTCCGTCGGAGTCTCGAACGTTGCATCACGGGAGATGGTGGTGATGGTGAGACCTAGCGCCGACCTGCACGTCGGCTAGCGGGTGATTTTCCCAGCAGAGCACCGCCCCCGTCTAGACACACGCTAATCTCCCTACTGGTCCTGCACTGTGTGTGGTGGTGTAGTTTGTATGTGTTAGTAAGGGGTGAATATAGAACAAGGAAGAGGACGCAAATACCGCGAGTGGTCCATGGTGCGTTTGTTAGAGTACTGCTCCGGCATTCGCCTGGTATTGATCCGAGACAGCACAGAAAGCGGCCGCTAGAATTGTCCTCCAGACAGCGTCTGACATCGATATAGCTGTATAACGAGAGGCGAAAATTCTCTGTCGTGGCAACGCAAAGCATAGGACTCGAAGCGTAGGTTAGAGTCTCCTTACGCCACCCCATCCGTTGCGTATCCGAAGCATGCATGTGGGAGTGGCTGGGGTTCGAAGCCGGGTTTCCGCCCCGCTCGCGCGCACTGTGCGCCGCATACGCGCGCGCGAGCGCAGGTGCCCGGAGTGGGCGGGCGGCGGCGTGGGCCGCTTGCGCCGCCACCGCCGCAGTCGACGCCTTATACGGGAAGCCGCGCCGCTCCGCGTGCACGTCGCCTGCCTGCCCGCTTGCCTGCCTGTGCCTGCCGCCGTCGCTTCGCTTGCTGCGCACCGCGCTGCGACTCCCCGGCCGGCGACGCGCCGATGGCTCAGTGGGAGCACTACCCTTGACACTGCAGCGTCTGTGGCCGGGACGGCTTGAGGTTTGCTTACCGACGGCAGCAGATTTTTCACAAGCTAAATAGCGACGTTGAATGCAACCCCTGCCTGGACGAGATATTACTCTGATTGCCTGATATTTCTCCAATCATTATCAGGTGAATGTTGGAGTAGTACTATAACAAAAAGCTCATACGTGTCCCCTCTTCTCCCCTCATACCTGACTCCAAGAAAATATTATTTCTTCTGCCTCAAACTTGCCTCCCTTCTCTTCCATCACACACACACACACACACATACACACACACTTTCGTGCGCTTACCATCCACACAAGTCAGACGTTTACTCACGATCTTAGTGATGGTCCCGACAGGTATGATGCTTCGATGAGGGAGACACTTGGAGAGAAAAACTTGACATGTGGTTCGGCTCCGAATCTCTATCTCCAGTGGGGTATGAAAACGGCCCCATCGCGTTACTGCATCTAAGGGATTGATGATTCTCCCAGAATCTCCTCACCTTATTTTCGGTCGATTCGCCCTGCGGTGTCGCGCAGCCCCACGTCGCGTTGGCAATTTGTTCAGCGGGCGCCGATAAACCCTTTGGTATCTGCAGTTGAGGGTTTCGGCAAGTCCACTGGCGCCCACAACCATTTTGGAAGATTGACCAGAAGTTCCTCTAGACGTCTTCCACGAATGCACGTCCACAAAGGAGTCTCACTTCAGTTGCTCTGCTTGAAGTAAACCCGAGAGCTTTTAACTAGATAAAAGGGCGTTCTTTAAATATTCTCAACATAAACTTCATTTATGTAGCACAACTCAGCAACGACACCATTTCCATGCTTTCACGGGCAGAACCTCTCAATCAACAAATCTGTCTCCACGAAATCGATTTAGCTTATATGGAACGATTATAAATTTACCTTTCTTATGCAATAGTCTGGTCTTTTTATAAACGTTCAAATTGTTTGTTCAAAATATTTATAGAACGCAGTACACTTTGATATATAAATTTTAAAACCGAGTTTTAGTGGTATACGATGTTTAGAAATTACCTTTTTGAAGACTTATTTCATCCTTTCATCACATTTTATTCGGTTCATTTTTCCAACTGGCAGACCAGCCATTTGCCCACCGATCGTCCAAGGGTTTGCCCATTTGCTCATACAACCGTCTGCCCAGTGGTTTGCTTCGTCATCCGTTCAACCTTTCGTCCAATCTCTCGTCCACTCATTTGCCCAAATGACAGGCTTCGACGTCCGTCAGCCAACGTTCAAACGAACATCCAACATCCTGTCCAACCGTTCTTCCAACCATGTCTTCTTCCGTCTGTTTGTAGTGTGCGTAGTTCCATCTTAGAATGTCTCCCGGATCTTTTCAGCAAACTCCTACCCACGAAAATTTGTAAATGGCTGTTTTATTTGTTCGTATATTTCTAAACCGTTCGCTGATGAATATATGATATTACTTTCGACTAGAAGGCAGTGATTGATTCTTTAGCGGTTAAGTAATACGTTGGCTTCGAGTGCTCTGAAACATTACTCGTATTTGTGCTGATTTTTTATTGCTGATATTTTCTTGGAACAAATTAGTGTTTCTCGCGTTATATGAATGCCACAGTATTTGAAAATTAGTTTAATTGTTAACAGTTTCTTCGCTCTTTTATGTCGTTGGTGAATTTCATAACTTGAGGTACGTACTACATTTTATTATCGAGTAATGTATGAGATATAAAGTGTTAACATTTATTTTCAGAAGTACACTTGTCTTAAACTTCCTCTAAATATCAGTTTCTTCATGGGTTCGCTAGAGCAATTGAGAATCGGAACATTTGAAGTACTCGAGAGATGCTGACGTCATTTCTTATTAGTCATGGGACTTCATTAATTCTGTAACCTTGCTACTACCATCTTCGACTTTGACGGATCAATAGCGTGGCGTACTCCGTCCTCCACGAAGTCGATCCTACGTGGACCCCATTTCTTTTTTGAAGCCATGACGACAACCACTTCAACTAAAATATCATTTCCTTGAAGTGAAAGATAATTACATTAAAATTTGAATGAAGGAATCCATTATCACATATTAGCAGTACAGTTGATAGTGGTACTGCTTTAGAAAGTACGATCTATATGCGAAAAGGAAGCCGAAGGAAACAATTGTTGAATATATTCAGATATTTTCTTTTAAAAAAACTTATCTTAGATATGAACAAAATATTAAAGAACTACTATTTTTCTCTGAGCTATTGTTATTTACTTACATGTTTTTTTCAAATTTATTTATTTAACATACAAACAATTAAAATCTCTCTGACGTACTGTGGGCAGAAGTGCGAGTACCTTCGAAGTGAAGAGTGCAATAATAAACTTAAACTAAACGAGACTTTATAAAACATTATAAAAAACAAGAAATGGATTGATATAATTCTATATCAAACATCCCATTTTTTTGAAAATATGAATTAACATACGTTGTTTATTTTAATCTTGTGAGATTGTCTTGGTCTGTTATTGTGAGGTTGAAATGGTCAAATTTGTCCCGATAATAATGTGTGGTGCTCGCGTATCTGGGGTCCATAAACATTTTTAAAGGGAAAACAATTAAATCAGTATTTTACAAGCTTTTTTTGAAAAAGAGAAAGTGGCTTCTTTAGCGTTTTTGTTTCAAAGAAATGGGTATACGAAGTCAACGTGTTCCAATCCAGACTCATCAATCTTTCTAGTGACTTAATTATTTGTGTATCGGGCGTTAATTCTAATTTCGTTTATCCAGTTTTTCGAATTCTTGTTTTGCAGGCTATTTGAAGGCAGGGAAATCTATTTTATTTTACAACTCTAACTTGGAACTGGAATTCTACATGTGCTCTCACCAGTCTTTCAATGGCTCTGTACTTAACGCCCCTCGTTATGTACGAACATAACACTCGTACTTCACATTCACTCGCCTCAAGAATTCATAGATATAAATGGCCGAAATGTACTCAGTAAGTTCCCTGTTGCTCTAGGATATTAATACCATACGACATACTTTGGACGTAAATAATTATTTGGTATAATGAACGTTTAGAATTTTCGTTTTGCAGAATCTTTGAAGAAAGAGAAATCGGTTTCATTTCTCGTTGTGAGACTTGAAAGAGGAATTCCACATGTCATCCTCAACCTCATCAATCTATGCAATGGCTCCGCACTTAGCGTCTCTCGTTAGTTCCCTCACGTTCTGTCGCCTGTCGGCAGTCAACCTCCCCCGGAGTGCAAGGAATAAATAACTCCTAGTGACAGCACTGGCACCCGTCGCCTGCGCCTGCGGACTGCATGTATGTGTGCGTAGTTGCTGCTTTCCCTGCATGCGCGGAGAAACTCCGCCTGCACGGTGGCACGAGGATGTGACTGGGTTCATTGCGTCTTCTGATTGTATGAGCGAAATGATGGAAAGACGAGTGGGACGAACAAAGATGTGTTTGTATTTAAGATGTTGAATGTTCTCTCCTTCTAGAACGCCATTACTAGTACTATCCTTCTCCACGACGATTTTAGTAGATTATAAGGGATTTTTTGGAGTTTTGCTGACTTATCTCGCTACAGTCCGAAGAGGAGAGACATTTTAGGCGCAACGCGAACTCTCAATTCAAGCGAAATGCGATTCACACCAGCTAATATTAAATACACTTTAAAAAGTTTACAAATTCCAGACAACCGATAAAGATTACAGTAGCTACTTGGCTTCTCGGGAGACGCTGCGTCCTACACATGAGTGCTTCGATGCGTCTTGCCCTGAGGAAGGTCGCAACGTTGGCAGCTGTTGCTAGGATGCGGCGTCTCGCGGACAGCCAACTGACTCCGGCCGCGGAAGCCTACGCTCTCGATATAGTCCTCGAAACATAGTCAAACGGCCAACTGTGAAGGATATACGAATCACAGACAAAAGTGCAATGAAATCTTTCCCTAATTCCGTCCCTAAATAATACCTGTTTTTGCCAAATTCCCTTTTTTGGAGAAAAATGTACATCCGTACTTTCCCCGGCATCAAAGGCCTTCTGTGACGTGGTTGTAAATGAAGAGGTGAGAGTAGAGATTGCAATTGCTGCCGAACTGGATATGATAAAACGACTTGAAGGAAAGCTACGTATCTCCGTTTCTCGAAAGGTACTTCTCTGCGCAAAGCAAACCGTCGGTCATATTTTTTTTATTTAATAGCTTTCTGTTAATTCTAAAGTGGTTAAACTACTTAAACTCAAGGCAATAACATTGTTATTGTTTTAATCAATAATATGAAATGAATCATGACAAAAATCGGGAGCTTCTTGAAATGTCCTGCATCATTTCCTGTCCTCCAGAAAATGTCAGAAAATATTGGCATTTGGAAATGTAATCATCTGAAAAGTAAGATAAATTGATGCGTCTTGATACCTCTAAGAAATAAAACTTTTAACAAACGACGTCAAAGAGCGTGGGTTGAAGTGCATCTCAAACAAAGAACACTTGCCAGACTCTGACCGCCGAAATCTACGACTGTACTAAGGCATAAAGATTGATTTGAGCTCGCTTATTATATCCAATAATGAATATAAAATATCTTTAATACGGACGTAACTTAAATCCGCTTTAGCCATATTTTACTTCTAGGATCCTAGATAGTTTATTAAGGAATTTAAACCGGGCATCTCAATTAATTTCATTCCAGTTTATACGGAACGTGAATTTAATAGATTGGTTTCCATTTTCGTGACGTGCCCGATTGGCCGGTCGAATCCGTTTGGCCCCCCCGGAGCTGCGCGAGAGGGAGCCGCGCGGGCGCCGCTGCGGAGGTCGAGTTGCGAGCCGTAGAAGCTTCTTGGCGCTGCGGTGTCGCTCCCGTAAAGAGGCCAGATGCCGCGGCCGCGACAACGGACCGACTTGTTGGCGCACAGAGGACGCCTGTGAGTCCCAAACCCCGTGTTTACGACCGCCCGCCTGCCCACTCGCCGCTCTGCATCCGCCTCAACTTTCCGGCATGTCCACCCATCTCCCCACTCGCCCACCGCCCATCCTCCCACCCACTGCTCTCGGCTTCCGCCTCACACTTCGCTCGCCCACCCATCTCCCCACCCGCCCACGCTCCCGCGCGCTCATGCAACTGTCTGACAGGCTGAAGACAGTCAGAATAGCCTCTGCCTCTCAAGCGACTCTCACTGGGGGTCCTAGACTCGACTTCGGCGGATTTTCAACTCTAGCTATCTAGAGCGAATAGAATATCTCTAGATCGAATTCAGCCGCTGTCTGATGGAGAATTCTTGCGGCTGGCTGCTCTGATCGATGGTTTTCCGAGGTTACTCTGATCCAGGAGAAATTCCGAAGTATTATTCTAACAAACAGGCCACGAACCATGTAAATATTTTATTTCTCCTCTTTGTTCTGTCGTTCTATTTTCACATCTTTACACTACATGCTCTCACCCTCCCTTTCGCCTGCTATGTCATCTGCCCTCTCACTCACCTAAAGTTTTAACGGCTCTCACTTCAACATATTACTCATTATTCAGTCTGCCCTTTCACTCGCTGTCATGACGTCGTACCCGCTTGCTCGCCCTCTCCTTCTCCTCATCCAGCCAATGTCACCCTACGTGCCAATCTCTCATCCAGTCCTCTGTCTTCCTTTCTATCGCTCACCTTTCCATCCGCCTTCTCACCTTCTACTCCATCTCTAGGGCTCTTTTGCTCTTCCTCCCTGGTCTCATCTAACCTATTCTCTTTCCCACTGATCCTCTCATCTACAATCATTTAACATCCCATCTCGGTACATCGTAGCTCGGTACAGCTCTCCCATTTCTTCATCTCACCAAGAAAATGTTGAAAGGCGATCACAGCCAGTTTAGACTTCTCGTCTGAAATTTGTATACTTTGTATATGTTCACTTCTGCAATAAACTCAGTGTATTCCTACTCTTTGAATTTCATTTCACTAAGTTTATTTGATACTTCGTCGACTCGCCAACGACAGGAATTTTACTCGCAGAAGCAAAGGCGACCGTGTGTCTGTCCGCCTCCGCCAGATTTCGGCGATGGGAAGCCTCGTTTGGGCACCTGTCGCCTGTACAGCCCATCACTGCGGTCGCCACCGTGTAGGTTTTATAACATGGTTCGCTTTGCCTTAAGGCCAAATTTCTGGGCGAAAATGAAGTTCCGATACAAATTGTCGTGTTCTGAGAATGATGAAACAGAAAAGAGTCCATAAACAGATAAAATCCTTCTGAAATCACTATAAAATGTAGATGTTGACTCTACAAGTTGTTCCCCCCTTAAAAGGTTGAGTTAGCATTTTAGACGAAATGGAGGACAGATTTTTGAAGTTCTACCGTCTTTATTAAGAGACTCGTAATCCGGTTTGGGAAGTAGTCATTTCGACTGCCGAAGACGAAATACATTGAACAGTTTATTTATAAAGTTGATCATGTGACTCCAATTAAGTGATAATGTGAATTTGGAATGATACTTCTACACAGCTATTAAAGACAGATGCTATTTCAGAAGAGAAGTCTCTTTGTACATTTATTCTGGGTGGTCTGAGCGTCTCATGTGGTACAAAATGATTCTCGAAGGCCGCTTTTCATGAGCTCTTCTGTGATTATGCGATACTTTTCCCTATCGCCAATGAAACAGCATTCCGATTCATAATTGGCTGAATCTTTCCGTTCCATTTCGTAAGAAACCACTGTAAAGCATCCGTTTAATGTTAATTGTAGATAACGTTTTCTAATAATGACGATTAGGTTAATATAAATGTTGTTTAATTTTTCATAAAATATCTGACTAATATTTGGGCAATACTAATTCAGTATTTTTATAACATTTTCAACGTGTTTAATTAGTTGCTTAATTGCATGCGTACAAATTATTATGAAATGTATCCAATACAGTATTGTTTAATACTGCGTTGACTAGTAATTTAAATGAGCGGCACTGCAACAGCATTTTGTTCGAGAGACTCTCACACAGGTGGTTCAGGGCATCAATTGATGTCACTGCAGTGCCTCTGACCAGGAGGTCATAGGATTTGAGTCCTGGCGCTGGCAGGGTTTTGACATTAGTTAGATAGCTAGGTCGTGTCCAACCGCTGTCTGGAGGAGAATTCATGCGTCGACGGCTCTGATCGGTATTTTTCCGCTGTTTCTCCGATCAACACCAGAAGAATGCCGGAGTAGTATCCTAACAAACGGGCCAAGGACCGCGCGCGGTTCTTTCCTTCGTTGTCCTTTCCTCACCCCTTACTTACACACACGCTTATATGCAGTACACTATGCACTTGTCCGGAGTCCAGTCAAGAGCTTAGAGCCCAACTAGAACGGGAGATACCTGAATGAGAAAAAAACAGCAAGCTGACATAGGTCGGCACCGGATCTCGCCAGCCAGCGGGGGGAATATCACCTCCATCTCCCGCGATATAACGTGCACTACACTTACGGGACTAATGACCGAAGGAACTGTAGCGCTTGGAATCACTTATCAATCAATCAATCAATCAATCGAGTGATCCCCACGTCTCATAAAAAATAACCATTACGATTTCTCCCTGGAGAAGAATCCACTGTCGGCAAATTCTTAAATAGAACGTGTTTCCCCTCATACCGACCCTATCAGCTCGGAGTCTTCCCCCACCGCGCCGCGCCGCCCGGACCTGCAGGACCGCCCCAGATTGCCATCGCCCGCGCGCGATCGCCCATTTGACGCTCGAGCGCCGCGTTAGGGCGCCGCAGGGCGCTGTGGGCCGGAGCCACAGCGAAGACGCGCCCGGCGTACAGGACGTGTGGCCAAACATTTCAGCTGTTGCGTGGTATATACACACGCAAAGAATAAGTGAAGAATGTTGGCCGAAAATAGTGTGGAAGTGGAAAATGGATACCGACCGATGAAAAGGAAGTAGCCTTGCGCGGGGAGGAGTAGAAGAAGCGATGGTGAAGATAGGATTGAAAAATGAAGATTACAGCTATAGAGAAAAATGGAGGCTGGGATACGAGAGACACTCGAGGGTGTAATATATTTCGCCATCGTTTTCTTAAAAAACGCAGCAGGTGTTACCCACCATCTCCCTTCACATTCTACTGCCCTTCTCCCTTGCTGTTGTTTCGGCCCGTTCTTCCGCATTGTGCGTCGGCGGGATTGGGCGTGGGCGTATGGGCGGCGCTGATGGACGGGGCGGGGCGTCTTAATCCCGCGCCCGGCGCTGCTGTGGGGCGGAGGCGGGCGACCGGTTGCTCGCAATGCCCCTCTGCCTCCACGGGGGCGCCCGGAGGCGACCTGGATGCGCAGCAGGCGCTATTCTGGAGACTGACGCCGCGCCGCGCCGTTGACACGGTAGGCGAGAGACGAGACGACCGCCCCTGGTTGCGCGGTATCCTGCTCATGCCCCGGACACGTAATAGAGATGGATTTTCTGCTGGAAATTCTCTGCAGGAACCACCCAACGTCTGTAAACAGGGTTACAGACGGTTAGCACTCATCTATAATTTACCCTTTTGAGTTTCAACAAATCCAAGGCCCTCTGTAAATTAACATGTCAGATAAAATCTAATAGACTACATTCTGAACGTGGGAGGCGATGGCGTGGCAAACGCCATTCTTCAAGCGGATATTATCAGATGTATTGCAAAATGCAATTAAAAAATAATCCTACATTACTTGAAACCCGTCAAAATTTGATAAACTCGGTGATCTTCGCATTTGAAACCACTAATCGATTTTAAAAACCTCGCAATCTTTGCTTTACTGACTATAACCCTGCAGTCAAACGCTTGCTTGCGCCAGAAGTCGAAACGACAGTTCCTTTCGATAGGTCGACTGCCTCTCGCACAACAAAACGACGAAATGAATGAAGGACAGGATTTATAATATAACACCGGTTAACCTTTCTCTGCTCGCCTTCCTCTCTGGCATGTGACTACTCGAGGGGCGTACTAACCTGTGCTAACGAAGAAACGATTGTTTATTCACTAACAATACCTATGATTGACACAAAATAATTATATTTATTCAGAAAACGAACGTGTTGCTTATAAACAGTATTTAATATTCAATTATGTGAACCGTGTAAAATTTACGAAGTGAATTGCATTGTGTTTCTAAATCGCTGATCGAGTACGAAAGAACAATTATTATTATTATTATTATTATTATTATTATTATTATTATTATTATAGATTTAAAGAAAGTGGGTGTTTTATATAAACGATGTATTCCGATAGTAAGATATTACTGAAATTTAATGAAAGATGTGGAATATTATTCAAAAAAGAAGGTAAAAGTACGAAATTTTTATGGGGAAAAATTCTTTCGTAATGTCTCAAAATCTAATAAAAATATTTGATTGTTAAGTTGCTTTAAAATATTGTTAAATTGTTATTAGAACGTATAGGCCATAGCCTAAGCAATCCATAACCTAAGTAACCCTATTTTCCATTGCAAAATTTAGATATTTTACGCATTTTGCAAATTTAAAAACGTATCAATGATTTTAAAAATACGGTAATAGTATTTTGCGTAATTTTTTATCCACATTTCATAGTAATTTATCCACATATAATAAGTAATAACAAACATATACACTAAATTCATTGACGAGAAATCATGCCGGCATACACTTTATTACTACGCGACACTCAAAGAGCGCCGAATAAGTTCTGGAAAGAATTCATCAACCTACTCTTGACACTGGCAAGGGAACATTTAAAACTCGCATTCAATTTGTTGAAGACACAAGATAGATTATATGGGACGATAAACCGATGTGTTCCAATTTTTGCCAAGAACTTCGTGCGCCTACGCGAGTAATTAAGAAGAAAACTAAAATGTCTTTTTAAGCTAAAGTTCTCAGTATTTTAAATGAATAGAAAATGTAGTAATCGAGTAACATGCGTCTGTCCGTCTGCTACTCACGGTTAGACTTCATCTGTCCCACCATTCGGGCAACACGAGGTGCTAAGACTAACAAAAAATAAAAATACGTATTTCTATTTTCTGATGATTCCGCGTTCAACTCACTTTGTGACTCTTAGGGTTGTAAGACATTATTTTCAGCTGGTCTGTGATTTATGGCTATCCTTCGGGTGCAACTACGTTTCCTTGTTGCCTCTTTATGTTACTCGTACTGTATCTCCTATAACTCTCCAGTCATTTGTTCAGTAAATATGTGAAAGTAATGGTGATGGATTGTCTTTGACTTATGACGAAGAAGTGATGGGATACTATAGTCCCTGACATTTATGATATAATATCAATGTCAAATGGAAATGATTTGACGTATAAAATTAAACATCTGTATCCATATTTCAAGCTAAGATAAGCCATCTGTAGAAGCTTACGTTGTGAAGTGCATAACCTTGAAATTAAGTCTAAATCTTAATTAAGTTCTAACCTTGAAAAGAAATTAAATCTTCAAAACTTAATAAATACAATGCGAATTTTCGCAATAATGGATATAAAATTTTAGCGAGAGATAATTGAATCCAACATCAATCATTTTTTATTTACTGAGGTGGCTAAGAATATTATCTGATATCACTGCAATGTCTCAGACCGGGAGGTCGTAGGTTTTAAATCCCGACGGTGTCAGGATTTTGGACACTAGCTAGATAGCTAGTTCGAGTTCAGCTGCCGTTTGATGGAGAATTCTAGCGGCCTACTGCTTTGACCCGTTTTTTTCGTGGTTTATCCGAACAACACCAGGCGAATGCCGGAGCAATACCCTATCAAACGGGCAACGGACACAACGCAATCTTTCTTTAATCTTCCATGCCCTTCCTCATTCCTTTCTTACTCTTACATGCACTACACTACGAGTACCACATATATCGGGAGATCTGTCGGGAGCTTCGAGCGCCGGCTGGGGCGGTGCCGCGCTCAGAGTTTTAATCTATTTGCGCACTCATTCACTCACTCACCGATTCACTGCTGGGCGCGCTCTTTGTTGTGGCGTCGCGGGCAGGGGCATTGTTGCATCTATTGGCAGCACGCTTGCAACTTTTATAGCCAAATTTTTATTAAATGGACCACGTATTCAATGCGCGTATTTAATTAAAAAGAAATAGTTTACTAGTTGTTACGCGTCGGAAAAGAATAAACATAAACAGTATCATTTCTTCGGAAAAAATTCTTTTGAAATTTTACGATTGTCGGTCTCAAGGATCGTTTAGACTCATTGCAGAGTAGTGATGCTCTAATTGAAGAGTTTAGAGCTACGTAGTGGTATTAATAATTTCATTTATGCAATATAAATGTCTCGAAAAAACTCCGAAAAGTTTATAATCGAAATGAAATGTCAATAAACAAGTATGTTCAAAATGCTGCCCAATCGTGTATTGAAAGTAACAAGCAGTCTAAACATAAAACTCAAACACACTCATATTTTAATTTCTACGAGTAAAGATTTTCTTTTCAGCTGGCGTTCAAAAATTACAGAAATGAGGTTTTTCACTATAGACTTCCGACTTCTTCAATTTAAACAAAAGTACAAATTTAAAGGCAAGTATTTTCAATGTGTATTTCTAATGAAAATAAATCATTATCAATGTGTTTTGTGATATTGATTCCACATCGAAATATCCAATCCTGCCAAATGATTCAAGAAGGATTTAACATTGGCCATCACTCAGCTGTGTATCCCAATAGCGTTGAGAGCTTGCATGACACATTATTAAGCGGATTCTGAAAGTTCAATTAAGCAAATGAATACGTTATTGATGACGGCGATGATTCGGGTTGGAAAATAAATGAACTTTGGAGAGGCGTGCAAAACTCAAAGAAACAAAAAGAAAAACAAAGAACGCTGAACGACGAGTCTATAAAAAGCGCAGCGGAGAATGCCTTCCACAGCCAATTTGATCTGGTGCGGCCGGGATGCGAAGCGCGGACTCAGCGACGGATCTAAAGCAAGCAATTTGTCCCAGTCCCAGTTGCGGAGCGTTGATTGAGATAGGAGAGGGGAGGAACGTTTCGCACCTCCTAACAGATAGCCCATACGCTTTCAGGCGCCCAAGATGCGCCTAGGGCCATAAGTTCAATTATGTTCTTATTTTAACATTTAACAACAATCTTTTAAATATTATTTTAAAACATCATTACCCTCCCGCTTCGCAAATTGACTATATATCTCATTTTTCAAAATGTATTTATCTATTATTGGGTTACCGGGTGCAAAAACTGTTAAAATTATTCGTCTCCCTAGTTTAGTGAATGTTTTATCGCGAGAGGTGACGAATGGTGAGATCCGGCGCCGACCCACACGTCAGTTTGGGGTTCCCCCTATCCAAGTACTATCTTCCACCAGCGGAGCACCGCCCCAGCCACGCGTGTCGCAATCATCCACATGCTCTAGCTGTCTGTCAAGGACGAAATATCCTCGCCGCCGGGGTGACCCCTCGCCCGCGCAGCACGTCGCGCAGTGGGTGGCGGCGGTGACTGCTCGCGGTGACCGCCCGGCCCCGGGCCCACATGCGCCGGCGGCGGACAGGAGGCGTGGCTGCTTCGTTACGCCGCCGCCTTCGTGAGGTCAGCGGCGAATCCAACCTGCGCTTATGCAACGCGCGGGCGGTGGGCGGGCGGTGGGCGAACGGGGACCTCGCGCGTGGAGAATCCCGGGGGGCGGAAGGCCGCCGGAAGTCTGCAAGTGGACGCTGGCCTTTGCACTTTTCCGTGCTTGTAAAGTGCCTGGAGAATGTTTGCACCGGCTCAGGTGACTCGGTGGCAGGCTTCGTTACTCCTGCTGGGACGCTCGCCCGATGTCTTAGGGTGCTGATCCCGACGGTGGCGGTTTTTCAGCAGGAGATGGCTGGGTCCAATGGAGGTTTTCTTGTGCTCTGATTGGTAGTTTACCGAGGGGTCTCTGATTAATACCAACCGAAACATGACGAATTTAGGAATAATAATAATAATAATAATAATAATAATAATAATAATAAAGTCATTTTTATTTTATTATAATGATTTTCTGTCCGTCAATAAATTAACACTCGTTAAAATCAGGTTTATAATGAGTGGCATCATCTAGATCTAGTTATCTGGCATCAACTAGATACCCAACACTATAATACACCGTCTATGACATCGTAATCCCTTTTTCTCGTCAAAATATAAGTAAACGATTGCTTTAAGGTAAATTTAATTCAATAGATTCAGAACGTCTTTCGTCTTTATGGGTTTCACACCAATTAGAAATTTCGAAGATAAACACATTTAGGTGGTGCTGAAAATAATCTTGATGGTGGAGATATTTTCGTGTAAATTCCCGTTCGCTTTGTCAGTTTAACCTTTACCTAAGATGTTTATGTGACCAAAGGTATTACTGAAAAAATACATATCAAGGCAGGTTTCGACATGATACGGCAGTCCCTGCCGTTGTTAGTATTTAAAACGTAACTCGATGTATTTACTCCAATCCAGAACGATGTCAAATGAAAAATCAAATCTCGAATAGTTCGAATGCCATCGCTGCCTCAATAGGTGTCCACCGTAAATTATTCTTCCCAAGTCTGCTCACTCCACGTGCACTCCCGCCAGCCGCGCCATGCGCGTCACATCAGAACGTGTGGTGAAAGTGAGGCTTAATCTTGAATGTTCATCGTTCCTTTACGACGCCAAAGAATGCAGTGTAACCCACTTACAGAATTGTTACCCAGCCAGTTCAATCGTCCGTTTCAAACAACTGACAAAAAGCTGACTTCTGGCACACGAGAAAACTTGTTCGAAAATCAATCTCCCTCTTTTTCGGTGACAGTTGAAAGTGTTTGGCTTTGAAAGTAAAAACGTTAAAGAACAATAAAATCTTGCATGTTTTACTTGCTTTTATTATTTATTAGATTGCTGTTATTAGCTGATGCCCGCTCCCGGCTGCTTCCTGTCTCAGCGGGTTCAAAGTTCGTAACATCTCGTCATTCTTCACAACTTTCTCTTAAGCTTTTTATACCTTCCCAGCCTCGTCTATCACGTTAGGCCCTTCTCTACCGGTTTCCATGTCATTATTATTGTTATTATTATTATTACCGAGGAACAACATGGACCTATTACAGCAACATTTAGCCTGATTATGGGGTAAGTATTCGGAGAAGAAAAAGATGATTGAAAGATGTTAAATTGAAGTTAGGGGCGCTCCACCATGCCAAAACTGACGTCACCCTTCAAGATGGGATTTGGTGTTTCATTATATTGAACAATTAATAAAAATACCTAATAGAAAAAAATGTCTAGGTCGGATGGCATTTTATAAATTTGAAGTTTCTATGAGCACAGTCGGTTATATTCATAGTTTGATCCGAAGTTGATTACCTTGTAAATAATTGAGGTATGAAAAATGTAAAAAAAATATTCCATTTTTGTTCAAACAAAACAAAAGGGTTTTATTAAGTAAAATTCGAATATATATTATGAAAAAATGCCACAATATGTGTATGTCTTGCCCGAAAAAATAGGCATTAACTTACCATACTCGTAAATTACAGTTGTTAAAACATGCTACGAGTGATCAAGGATCATGTCGTGTCGTAGCGTCTGAATATACGAAAAGCGAGTATTTCTAAATATTACGGTCTTACAAAACTGCCACTTCTCAAGCAAACACACCAGTCGAGTATGTAGCTCAACCTTTCTCTTACTTCCAGGACATGATGAGTTATCGAAACATCACATGGAAACCACAGAATCGGTCAATAGTACATCGTATAAAATATAATTTGTATAGAGTATGTCACCATGAATGATGATAATTGCGTTACTATGGAACATTTCCTATAAAAATACGACTTTGTGATATAGGGGAGGTATTTTGTAACTTGTTCAGTTGAGATTCCTTTTGTTTCTCGTTTATCTCGTGAACTATTCGTCTGATTGGAGTTTGCTTTGCACCTATGAATTTCTCTTAAAGTGTTCTACTTGTATACAGAATTTCAGGTAGCAGTGCTTAAAATAATATTTTTTGAAATTTGGCACGTAATGGGCGGGGGTATTTTGTAACTTGATCAGTTGAGGTTCCTTTTATTTTACATACTATATATTGCAGAAACAAAATAAAACACGGTAGCGAAACCGAGATATAACATTCGAGGTGGTATTGCTCCATTTACATAGCATTTCCTTGTAAGGCTGGAATAGGAGTAAGAACGCGCGTCAAGAATCCAAAGAACATCTACGCGCGGTGAAGTCACGAGCAAAGTATCCGGGGGCGGGGGCGTTTGAAGCATCGGAGATTGTCACAGGGCTGACGTGAACGTATGCTCATGCGGGTTGACCGCGGGAGGCCGACGCCACCACCTCTGCCTCTTCACCCCCTGTGTCACCCCCCCCGCGACCCGCGCAGCGCGCCGCACCACCCATC
>BOPP01000197.1:795427-835630 GCA_017312745.1 Gryllus bimaculatus | reverse complement strand
CCCTTGTCCCCAAGCGCCCCTTCCACTGTCGCCTCGCCTCGTCTCCCCTTTACCTCCCCGCCCCGCGTAATCACGCCTGCGACGCTTTGCTTCTCGTCGCCCTGCGTTGCCCCGCCCTCATTCACCCCGCGTCGCCTCACCCCGGGTGGCCACGCCTCGCCTCTCCTCACTTCACTACACGCCCCGCGCCCAACCACACCCCACCTCGACCTGTGTCGCTCCGCTCCTGCGTTGCCCCGCCTCTTATTGCCTCTCCCCGCTTTGCCACGCACTCATCCAGCCCCACCCGCAACGCACGGGGCGAACCGCTGTGTTGTGGCGGATCGCTCTTCTTGTAGTTCTAGGCACCAGTGTTTAAGTCTATACCAATTGTTCAATTCGTTTTATTTCGAACTAGTGGGAAAAGCAGGTTCGCCGAAGGATGTATATGGGTGCTCCCGTTTTCCCTGTCTGTCATTGCATCATTGCTCTAACATCAGCCCGCATCCATCATACTATTCGGATGTGGCTGGAAATATTGAGTGACTGAGGAATCCGTATCATTGGAGAAAATACTTCCCCTGTCTCCGTTCCCTGTTATCACCCGTCCAGTCTCTCAGAGCATTGATCCATCTTTTCCCGCTCCCCCAAAGACCCCACACGTCCCAGCCTTCCCCGTATCACTACACTCCCCACAGCTCCGATGAGCCTCAACATACAACATACATATGTCTGGACTCGCTCCGCACGAGACTCAGCATGGTCTGCCACGATTCCAACCGCCGCGTTGCGCCCCGTCCAGAGCAACGCGACCCGCCGCGCCTCGGCCCGATACGACACACGTAGAAACATGACATCGCATTACTCGACACGCGCGCTCTTCCTCGCCCAAACGCGATTCCACACGACGAAGAAACAAGTCTAACACCATCCGACATGAGCCGCGGCAACCTGACTCGACCCGACCCCACCCAACCCAATCCACCAATTTGACAGTGTCCGACCAGACACGACGAAGAAACGAATCCAACTCCTCCCGACACGACCCTACCCAACCAAGCAATTTGACAGTGTCCGACCGGGCACGACGGTAAACGATAGAATCAAACCCCCCGTTTCTTCCAGCCTGCGGCACAATCCTCCCCTCCGTGTCGCAACCACGACACATGTTCCGTTCCGCTCCATCTGTACGCGACCCTCTCCAGTCGTCACCGAGACGAGTTGCCTCGCATCTACGCCGATCACCGTATCTTACCCAACGCTATATTTACACCACTCCATCTACCCCGTTCTCGTCCTTTTGTCTTCCCCCACCCCCACCCCGTCCCAAGTTTTCCTACAGCCCTTTACATGATCTCTTCCGCTCCACACCATCTCACGCCATTCTAGTCAGGTATTTTTACGCCTTGACTTTGCTTTCGAAGCTTTGCGTTTCCTTGCCGCTTCGCGCCGCTCAAAACCATTTCGTCTGTCCATGAGTGTACAGACACTCGACCCGCATGACCGAACCGACATTCTAACCTAACTCACCTCGACCCGATCATGACACGGAATATGCTGTTCCACATGTTCGTCTCGGATGTTTGTCGATCTCAAAGCACCGAATCGTAACCAGGCAGTTCCACGTCGGATTAACACCACAGTATGTACAGCCCCGACCCACGTCTTCCTAAACCCCAAACAATCTGTTCCACGACAAATCACGCCAGTCATCACCGCCTCTGTCCACCGCAACTTGTCTAGAGGAACTGTCTCCGTTCTTGCCGCTCCGCAACCGCCTCTCTCCGAGTCTGCAGAGACATAACCCAATCCGACACGATCCGATGTGCTCCAACACACGATCCAATATGGCCCGACTCGACCCGATCCGATATGATACGACCTCCCCGACATAATCCAATCAATACCGACCTAGTTATAACACACGTTCTGTTCCACTCCGTCCGTGCCCTTTCGCATGTGACGTGTCTCGATTTAAAAGCACTTACCTGATTGTAACCAGGCCGCCCAACATCACCACCGTGTCTTCCTACGCCCCTAGCGTGACCCCGTTCCACCCCTCTCTGTCGCGCCACTCCTCCCCGCTCCTCTCCGCCCAGACCCCTCGCGAAGCTGTGCCTGCCCTTGCGCCCCGCGGCGCTCAGAACCACTTCGCCCCTCCCCGAACGCAGGCCTCGTTGCGTCACTGGTCACTTGCTCCCGGCCCATTTGCTCCATTTGGCCTGGTCCTTGGTTCGCTCATTAAGCACGCTTCAAGGGTGCTCGTGCGATGAGTTAGCTCGAGAGCTCTAATGAATGCAGTTGAACGAGAGGAGGTACTCAAAGAATTGAACAAAAGTACTGCCAATTCTTTGAGCATTCATTCACGGCCTCGAGTATTGCGAGGAATTCATTTTCGGAGAACTGGTTTGCCATTCTTATGTGAGGTACTTTTAATTTCATTCTATTCTAAATTGTTTTCTTCCCTATGAAATATGTTTTCCAAACAACAAATACCCACACGCAACACCAGAGGTCAACTTTGTAATTACATTTTGCTACAAACGTTTATCTATTTTCTTTTCAATGTGTGACACTTAGAATTTTGTTCTAAATATGTATGTTTTTACAATCTTAGGTGTTTTATATCGTTCTCCGTATTATACTGTTTACTGATCTCTTTTGCTGCCAAATCTCCTTCCTTTTCTTGTCATCGTACAGGTCAACGCTTTATCATTCAAATCCATTGTCATGTTAACCTTATTACTATAATGATTTAATTAAGTGTTAGCATTTCGTAACATATTTATTCAGTGTTCTCTGTAGTCCTGCATACAAACCCCCAAGTGGGAAGCAAGTTACGACCGAGTTCATTTTTAGTAGCTATTAGTTCGACACCGCCGAAATAGGAAGTTGCAACATCGATACTATTTCATGGTAGCGCTGGCTTCGATTCATTCGAAATGAGCGCCGAAGCTCAAAGAGTTATGAAGGAGTCCCCACTGCTCAGGATCCCAATGAGCTTCTTTCGAGAAGTGGTTCCAACGGTGCTTTCCACAACGTCCCACAAACAACCGCCTTCGGTCCAGAGATAGGCGTATGTTAGCTGAGACCAGGGGGCTGCGATTTTATCTCGCAGTTCTGGGTATTATTGAATCTTCAGATACGTAACACATTAACATAAAATAATTATGACTTTTAAAATGTTACTATTACTATAATAATAATAATAATAATAATAATAATAATAATAATAATAATACCGAGAGACGCGTGCAAACATACCCCACTTCATAAATCTTTGTTTTGAAAGTGAAAATATATTGAAAGTTAACTTCGAAAGTGACAAGCCACGAAGTGGTGCCGCGAAATGGGAGTACCCTTCGAAAATGCAATAGAACGTCGAAAATATCACTTTTGTAGATTATGAAATTAAAAGTAAATTTGTATCCCGTAAATGACCCGAAAAAAATTATTTTCAAAGTTTAAGACCCGTTGTTTCCGATATACACCGTTAGTAGCGTATGCTGATGATTTCATGGGCTTATTGCGATATCTGCGATCTATTTATTTCATCTTAAGATGATACACGATGACTAGCGGTGATGCCCTTACCAAAAGTAGCACAATCATAGCGTTTTGTGACAGTTGTCTTATAAAAGGTACCAAATAGTCAATTTGCGTCGGCAAATTATATGGAGAGCAACGTTAATTTGTTATGTATAGAAAAGAGACAATAAAAAATGCGAGAGGAGTTCGATTTCCATTCAACGAATGTATCGTGAAGCCTTTCTTGGAAGCGCCGCGTCTGAAGCCGTGCAGTGGGGACGAAATGCCTCTGCGGGGACATTCCTGGGGCGAGTGAGTCGACCCGCACCGACTTCAGACGTATTTAAATATTTTGACCACATAAATAAACAGATATATTTCATGCAAATCTATTATAGAAGTAATTGTACAGCTGTAGACACTGTCTTAATGTATTAATGAAATGGTTCATAATTGATAATTAAAATATTTGATTCATAACTGATTGTACCAACCATGCAATCTTAAACGTGGAGAGAATGATGTGAGTGTAGGTGACCATGATACCATGTGGTGGTTCCGCTTTTTGAAATATTCTTCAGTGTACAACTCTAGTAAGGTGGATTTCATTACAGAGTCTACCAGAAATTATTTTCATTTTTATTTATGGTGCTTCTTTTTCATGTACAATAACGTAGTATATCAGTTTAAAGTTTGTTTGTATGTACTCTATCCCATTTTGTGACTTATCTATGTAGTAATAGTGCAATTATATGTCCCATAGCCCTGAGGAGAGATTAATCAAATTCCAAAACGTTGGCAAACTAGGATTTAATTAGGTGATCAACACCCATTACCTTTTCCTAGAATTAATAGTGTGATCATGAAGTCAAGATGAAAGTCCATATTGTCGATTGAAACACATTGTGTCCAACTATTAATATATTATAAAATGAAATATATAATAGCATACGGTACCCTCGGAGTAAACATATAGAATGACACATGTTTGATATAAAGTTGCTATAAAAAACACAGGTTAACTAGCATCACTTCTTTAGTACTCAGCTAAGTCTTGTGTTGCAAAATTTATACTCGTTTTATTCTGATTCTATAGCAAATATATTTTTAATAACTTAAATATTTACCTATCATGTTTCATAACAGTATCACTGATTGAATGAATTTTAAAGCCTTCAATCAACTGATGAAGGATGATCAAATGATGAATCACTCCAAAATTACACTCCAATCATACACTCCAAACTTACATTTCGAACTTACTCTCCAAAAGTTACACCCATGTCCTCGGCAGTACTGCTTCTCGATCGCCCGGTTCTTAAATATGTAGTAAATCACAGGTCAGCGCCTTTGTGGGGCGAATGGGCCAGCCTCTCTCGGAGCGTGAAATTGTTCTTGACTTCTGGAGCCCATGCTCGAAACCCGATAGCTCGAGTGTTCTTATTTTGTTTGGCTTTTCGGCTTCTTCTTACCTTCGGTAATCGAGTTTCATGTGGCGTACGAAAGAGAGCTTCGACCTTAAAATTACGTATTACGTCTTCAATGGGTCATTTTATATGGTCGTGACTCGTAATACGGAGAAGGTTAGGGAGAAAGAGAAAAAGGAAAAGTATGCTGTTATTAGAGTGACTGTTAATAATTATAAGTATTTAAATAATAGTTTGTAATGGGTAAGAAAGCATTATCTCTTAATTGGAGCAAGTTCTTAATGGTGCTGTAAAGAAGACAAATTTGTAATTCCTAACAATTTTCATTTTATTTATGGAAGTTGAGCCTCTACGCAGATACATTACAAGAAACCTTACACGTTATGCTATCTCACTAAATTTATAGAACTTACTGTACTCTTGATTGCTTTAGTCACGGCTTGAACATTCATATTTGCATTTCTGCATAAACGTTACTCGAATATCATGCAAACACGTTTAAGTTTCTCGGGCAGTGAACCCTACGCAAACTTGTGCTTTTTTTAGATATTTGCGTTAGATATTTTGGTTTCTTTCTTTCGTACGTGTACATCTCTGGATCTGTTCCAATTCGCTACTAAATTACAGTTTTAAATATAATGAGAATTGCCTCTGTAATGAATTGCTAGTAAATAACGGAGACCAATTTGTATCGTATAACAACTCCTGTTTTAATACTAGTTCTTCTTTCTGTAGTAGTACTGCCGCATTTCTGGTGAAGTATTGGCGCAACTTGACGTCAATTTTTCCAAGGACCAATTGCAAAGTTAGTGGGCTCACTTTCTCCCCGCTGCAGTCCTTAAGAGAGCTCCTACCTTATTCGTGCGTTGAAATCTCCATCCTTAGACATGGGCTTATGCGAACCTGTTTTCTGCCGCAGGTGAGAGGCAGCCAACATGGCGGACATGAGCGACGTCACCCTCATCCAAGATGAGGACCTGCTGCGACGCATGGTGAGTGCACGTTGGCCGAGGGCCAAATGGCGCCTGCGATAGGTAAATCCTTTTGATTTATGCATTTCCTGCTCCTATATTTCGAGTAAAAATACTTTTTGAGTTATTTATCTTATTTTTCGTAATGTACTGAGAATTAAAACAAGGTAATAACAATAAGCCGTACACGTTTATAAAGTACTAGACGTGATAGTCCATGGAAGTTTTCTCCGCGTTTGAGAGCGAGTCGAAGTCCAGTTGTGCAACCGCCAGTAGTTGAAACGTACTTTATGTTCTTAAGTGGATGTCATCGTAGTTTCTAGAAAATTTTGGAGGAGAGAAAGATATAATCTTTTGTTATGCAGTAGTAGAGTTGATTTGGAGAAGAAATTCCCGTTATCATCATTAAGTAGACACATGGCACGTAACAAGAATGAATGAATGAATGTTAACGACACTTCCAATTCAATTTTCCTTTCTTGTAAGAATGGTGGAGGTAAACGTGTTCAGAATTCTGATGATTTAAATTTCTTGGTAGTGTGGCACCGTTCTTTCTTACTTGAATTGGTTTAAATTAGGATCCCATGATAATAAATGAAAAGAAATATATTGTTCTAGCTTGAATATTGTGATATTTTAGTTTTCTGACAACAAATGATTCTGCACTTTACTTCTTTTCTCAATTGCCTTACACCGACTGCTAGACCGTAACCTTTCAAACGCACTACATTTGCTTTCTTTAATACAATAACAGAGGTAGTTGGACGCAAAATATTCACCTTCAATTGATTTGCGCATTTTCAAATAGGATTTAAAACATCTGATTAAATTTAGGAAAATCTTTAATTTTGGAAACATATTATCCTTTAAAATTTGTGGATTTTTTGTCATTAATCAAGAAAGCATCGTGCATTCCATCGATAGAGTTAGCTTACGCATCCACCACAGTCTCTAACATGGACATATTTTGTAAATAAATTAATTTTTATACAATTTTAAGGTTTAATGTTGACTGCTTAGCGATTGAAAATATTTAAGCCAATAAACTCTAAGATAATTAGACAATACTTGTTTATTAATTTATACGAAGATATCAACATAACCAGGAACGTATTAAACGTCATTACTGACATATTATGGAAAATAGAGATTACTCGAGTTTCGGAAGATTGAAAAGATCGATAACCGTATAAAAATCGAATTCGAGAGAATTTAGGATTTGTCGCATCTCTAATAACAATTGTAATATTCGTTTAGTATTCAATTATTATTCTTGTCGTTTTTCTTTGAGCAAGTCCTTGTAAATCAGTTTATACAATATTAATGACCTTAGCCGGAGATATCCTCACCCTAGAGCATTGCGTTCCGGAAGGCGCGAGCATCGAGGCAATAGGTGGGGCAACGACGGTGGCGCCCATAACGGCCACACAAGGAAGATATTGCTCAGGAAATGTACATGCATGGAGACCACACTTTTTACGTTTTCAATACGATATTTGATTCTTGTAAAACTATAATTTATTGAAAAATTCACAATTATGTTATCGTCGCACATTTCCTCCAAAATATAAAATATTACGTCAACTTATGGTTCTTAATTTTATTTTAACAAGATTTGTTTAGATTCGAGTTTTGGGAAAATCTAGGAATTTAAACGTATGATATTTGTATCGTATTTGAAGATTTAGTTTAGGATTCGAGAAAATTCGTTCATCGTTTTGAAATTCAAGATTCGTAAAAAAATACATTGTGAGCTGTTCTTAATGAAATGCCCATTCTCAGTGTGCTACTTCCTCACACGAGATGCGTTAGGGCGAGCCGGTGCACCGCGGGGCGCGTCAACCACTTAAGTCTTTTGTTCCGTAAGTGTAGTGCATGCTTTTATCGCGAGAAGTTGTCGTGACCTTCCCACGCTGTATGGCAAAATCCAGCGTCGACCTACCCGTCGGCTTGTGGGATTTCCCCACCTAGGTATCTCTCACAAGCGAAATACCGCCCCAGCCGAGACAAGCTCTAAGCTTCCGATGGAACTCCCGACACCTGTGGTTATATGGTGCATGTAAGTGTAAGTGTAAGTGTAAGTGTATGTGTATGTAAATAAGTGAAAGGGGTGAGGGAAGGGAAGGAAAGATCGCTCGCTGCCCGTGTCTCGTTTGCTTGGGTACTTCTCCGGCATTTGCCTAGTGTTGATCGGAGAAACCACGGAAAACTACTGATCAGAGCAGTCGACCGCTAAAACTCCTTGCTCTCTAGGTAGTGTCAAAAACCCTTCCACTGTCAGGAAGTCGAATCCTTGGCCCTCCCGGTCAGAGGCACCGCAGTGGCGTCAGTTGATGCCCTGAGCCGGCGCGGGGCGTGGAGGCGCCGAGCGCACCGCACAAGGAAGACGGTCCTCCTCCACGCATCGGCTGCGGCGGCTGCGGCGCGCGTGGGCCGGGCGGCCGGCCGCCCGGCCGAACAGCGCTCTCCGCGGATGACTCACGCGCGACGACGTCGGAGGCTGCGGCGGCCAGGGGGGCGTGGGCCGCGACCAGCGGCCTTGGCGGCGGCGTGCGGCTGCCAGCCCACGGGGGCGGGGCGGGCCCACGCGGTCGCACGTCACCGCTCCCAGGTGTCTTCCGCCGCCCCCGCCTCCCGCCGCCGCCCCCGCCGCCGCCAGGGTCGGACGTGCGAGAGCGCACGCGAAGACGGTTTAAAGCTCCTCCAGCTAGAGAGCCGTCGTGACGCTGCGTTTGGATTTAAATGCGAAACAATGACGTGTAAAACGCCAGTGGTTAAGTTTAGCCTGAGCTATTGCGCTACTGTTCTGGGGTACCGAAGTATCAAATGTAAGAATCGGTTGCCCAAAATAGCTGTGGAGAAGATAGTGATAAATGTCGGTACGATGTATGTCTTTTCTCGACGTTAAAATTCTCCACACACTCCCTGTTGAAACTTTCTCTCTGATTTATTCCGCTAATCTCTCTCACTCGCTTTTGATTTTCCCTCCAATTATTTTTCTCTGTTGCTTTCTCTCCCCCTCTGTCTCTCTTTCTCTCTCTCTGTCTCTCTCTCTCTCTGTCTCTCTCTCTCTCTCGCTCTCGCTCTCGCGCTCTCTCTCTCTCTCTCTCTCTCTCTCTGTCTTTCTCTCTCTCTCCTCTTGACTTCTTTTTATGAAGAAATGACATTGATTAATGGTAATTAATGAAATAGTAGGTCTGCATGCAACGAAATCTGTATCTTTTGACATGAAATTGATTTTGAAAAACTGGGAGCTTAATTTTTTTAGAAAATCTATCACAATATTATAAATACCGAGATTTTGCATTGAAAAACAGAAATTTTACGACATTTAACGTATAAAGAACGTACGTAAGATAACGAATAAATCAATAACCGAATTACCAAGCCTATTGTAAGCGTACTGTATTATAAGCGTAGTGTAAGCCTATTGTATTGTAATTGCACGGAGTATATAGTATAGTAGTCGAGTTCCGAGAAGAGGCGTGGCTGAAGGAGTTGGCGCCGTTGGGCGCAGTGCGGGGTTCCCAGGGGGACATGGCAGACCGCGGCCTTCGCGGTGCGCAAAACATGAGAGACGCCCCCTCGTTTTGCGTTTCCTCGTTAATTGTCGAGGTGCCTCCGCAGCCCGAAGAAAACGCACGTCTTTCTGCTTGATTTTGCTTCCATTGGGTGCTCGTAATTGAGGATGTAGGCAGGTGGAATCACGCATCGGAAGAGAGTCTTTACTTCTAATTATATGCTGCTATAAATGAACTACAATGAAAGTTTTTGCTTTGAAACATGTGCCTTCTTGAACTTCGAACCATAATATATTTAAAGCGAGGTAAATTGTATGTTTTTAATGAAGAAAAACCGCCTTTGTTCGTCTTTATTCGAGAGGGAAGTAGAACCAGTTGTCTCGTGTTGTATATTTGCAGCGTGTAAAAGACACTTAACCCTAAAAGATGTTTCAGATCTAAATTCAAGAACATTCAATCTCCGAAAAAATAATTTATGTGCTACTTGAACGGCTTCTGCTATAAACGAACAGAAAATTGTCTAATTTATGTCGCTGTTATTAAAGGTACATTTAGTAAATAAATGCTGAATAAATTGTATTCTAAAATAAAAATAAAAAGCTGTTAAAACTACACTATCATTATTACTTTGACTCACTTTTTCTCCGAATTTATTGTGAACGAGTTCTGATCTAAATATAAGTACTAACACAATATAAATATTAACACATTTCGTATGTCTTTCTGTATCGCATGTGTCGTGAAAATTACAGTTCTTTCTCAAGTAATACTATTGTTATGCTATAACTACTGGGAAACGTTTGGGAAAGTACGTGTACGGAAACAAGTATATGGAAGATGCTCCCACAACACCTTTCTTCCTTGGTTTCTTTTCACAACGCCTTAGGTAACTGAAATGATTATGTAAATGATAACTCTGATTTATTTACGGCGAGTTCCAGAAAAATATTATTATTAAATTAATGATTAGGGATATAACATTCCATTTTATAATACATTTACTATTATATTAAATTTTATCAATTGAATATAGCAAAAAAGAATGTATAATGGAAGACGGAATGACCGACCTTTTCAATAATTAAACAAATGTTAATTGCAGTGTAACTGGAGAAAACTTTGTGCATTATTAATGAAACTAAGACTTCGGTAAATATTTTAACTGCCTCACTTACATTATATGTAATTTTCAAATAGTTCCTAGTATGAGATTGAGGATACAGTTTCATTACAGGCGAATTATATTTCCTTTAAATTAAGAAAGAAATCACGTTGGTAGGAATATTTGAAAGATCCGTATAGTAATTACATTCATTGAGCTATAGAAACCTTCGCAAGCTTCATGTTAATGAATTGGAAGCTCTTTCCACCTACTGAGCAGCATTTCTTAACCGGATTTATTTAGCCAAATTGTCCGTTTGCTTAGAGGTTGACTCAGAATAAATATTACTAATTTTGAGGGAATCTAGAAGTGGTCGATGATACTCACATTTTGACAATGAACATGTCGGAAATCTCATAATAGGAAGATAACAAAAAGAACCACATTTTGACCAGACGCTCATGTTTGATTGACAACCCATCCTGCACTAGTGTTTGGCACTTAAACGAACTCCCTAATGAAAAGGTTCCCAATCAGTGACCAATCAGTGAGTTTCATTCATACGTGATAAAAGCGATGCATGTTGTATTGTAGTCACTGCTTAACAATAATAACAAAATTCTCCATATTCCCTGTGTGCAGTTGTCTCCTGAAGATTCATTTACTTTCTATACACCAGTGCAGGATATGTTGCCTACCAATCAGGGGCAGAAATGCCACGTGTGTAACTTCTTTAAAATAATGAGGTACCCCAACTCCACTCATGCTCATTGGTAAAAAGTAATCTTTACCCCACCTGCATGCCCTAGACGTATGTAACATGTTCCTCACCGTCAACCTCGAAGTGTTCTACGCAACATATGTGTTTTCACCATGGAATATGGCGGCGAGGGATAGTGGCGGGTGGTAATGTTGTCTTGACGGTAGCATTGAGGCAATGACGCAATGGCATGGAACACTGGCGGTGGCGTCGAGGTGCCAGCGTCGTGTCATGGAGTAGGGTGGCATATGGCGGATCCCAATAGAACCGTCGCGACATCGTATTGGCGGTGGCTCGGCGGCGCATCGAACTGACAACGAAGCGGTGATGCAGTGATGAATCTGGAAACCCTGGTGGTGGTTTAGTGTGGTACGCAGTGGTCTAGTGGCGGCGCCGCAGTGGCGAATTGCAATGGCACCGCAGTGGCTGCTTCGCCAGGGCGTGGCGTCGTGGGAGTAGTGGCGGTGGCGGAGTGGCGAGCCGCAGTGGCCTAGTGGTGTGGCATCGTGGCGGTGGTGCAGGCGCGTAGTAGGGCGCGATGGCCGCCTCTCGCCCGCGCGCGCTGTTGCCGGGAGTCGAGTCGAGCTGAGCTGAGGTGAGGTGCGCGGCGCGGCGCGGGGCCGGGCCGGGCCGGGCCGGCGAGCGGACGGGCGGGAGGGGTAAGTCACCTGCGGGAGGCTGCAGACCTTGAGCGGGTGCCTCTCGCTCCGCTCCCCGCCCGCCCGCGTCGCGCCGGCCGCCGCCCGCTCGACGGTTACCCGCTCACCCACTCAACCACCCAGCACCCGCCGACGCACCACCGCCCACCCGCCTCGGGCTCGCCCGCCCTCCGTCTGCCCGCCGTCTGCTCACGAATCGCCCGCCTACCGTTTAGCCAGTCCGGTTCCTAATCTCCTGTCTTCTGTTTATCCACGGTCTGCTTCCTGATCTCCGAAGTGGCAAGATCCTCCAACCTGCGATCTAATCACCCGCCATTCGTCATTTGCGGTTACTTTTCCAATCACCCTCTGACCGTGTGTCTACCGCCTGCTCCCTACTCATCCGACTTCCGTTTATCTGCAGCCAGATTTCTAATCAACCGTTTATCTGCAGACTGTGCCCTCCGTTCCTGCCTTCTCGCCACCGTCTAACCGCCGCTTCGCTTCTATCCACAGTCTGCTTCCCAATCGCCCGTTTCCTCCTATTCACTAGACATTCCTCACGTATTATCTCCATCTAAGTATCTCAGCCCGCTCCGCCACATCCTTGCCTTTCACCTATGCACCCTTCATCCACGTATTTACTCAATCATCAGTCTTTTATTGTTCACCATTCATTCCCTCTCAGAGCGTGCTCCCCACCTACCTGACACCCTCTCGCACGACATTCGTATACTTCTCCACTCACTTCACTCACTTACTTCCCTCATCTACCCTGCGGCCCACTTAGTACGTCCTATCAACCCTCCCTTGGACTCTCTCATGACCCTTCACTCATCCTCACTTGTATATCTCTTTCCAACTGATACTCAGCGAGTACTTACTTATGAATTAGAAGATAGTTAAGGATGATGATTGAGTTCTCAGGGGCGATAATCAGGGGGACGTGAATGAATGTCATGGTATTTTGACATCATACTCTAAAATTGAACGGAGTGATAGAATTTACATCGACGAGAAAATACGAGTAGTTTGCGTGTCACTAGTCGGTTCCTCTTTCTGTTTCTTGCTTGCTGTTCACCCTCTCAACAGAGACCTGCTCAGTCGTCGTCACTTCATCCTTGCCCTCCGCACGCCCACCCGCCTCCGACTTGGCTTCCTTCCCTTTCGCGAGCCACTCACGTGACCATCCAATCGCTTAGCTACCGGCTTTGCTTGAGCCTCACACCCACTGCTCTCTTCAGTCAATCGCTAGTTGACTAGCTTTTCTGTTTGCAAAATGACTGATCGCATTGAGAAACTTCGGATAATCTCCGGTATTACCACAGCTAATGGTCTCTATGACCGCTCACCTACCTACTAATCAATTCTCACTCGTTCATAAGCTGGTATATCACCCCGCTGTGAACCGATCTTCCACCCTATGATAATTTCAGTCTACGATGCTTCCTATGTACCCTACGATTTCAAGTTGTGAAAAATTCATAATTCGATTGACCTGTTACCTATCCCTCTCTCAACTCCTCCTCTCTCTCTCTCTCTCTCTCTCTCTTACGTCCCCACTCTGGTATCTTCATCTTAGTCTCACCGCGGGGTCAATAGGGTTCCCTATCACCGTGCTATTGCCCATCAAGAATCGCTTGTAAGCCGTTCAATCACCGAGTTATCATCTCCTCTCTCATTCGGCTTCCTACTCTATGTACTTCTCTAGTAGTCATACGAATTTCAATCGTCACACAATTTTCAATCATGAATGGCGTATATACAGCTAAATCACCCATCAGCTTCTTTTCCATCCATCTCAACGAACCTAATCGCCCCTTCAGCCTAGTCACCAAGGCCGCTATATCAAGACCACCGACCACGAACTCGGATTCAAACAACAAACAAATTTTGCGAAAGAAAGAAGCCTATTTGAACATGTAAAAATTAAAAATTCGGTTGGATCTGAGGACGCTTCAGTCACTAAGTGCTCATCTTGAGAACCTGTACTCGTGTTTGCAATCTAGTCGCCTAGTCCACATTTCATGCACCTTAAGACGCACTATTTCCTCAGCGGAACCTCTAGACCTCTATTTCTCCTCAGCCTCCATCACCACCGCCACCGCCACCTCCGCCGCCTCCACCGCAACGAACCACCAACGCCGCCACAGCCTCCACCTCCACCAGCACCGCGCACTGCGCTTCCCTTTGTTCGACATCGCCAACAGCCACTCCACCAGCAGCACCGCCCCAATCTTCGCCATCACCTCTGCCGTCGTCTCTGTTGCCACGCACCGCCCTGCATTCAGTATGTCCGCCACCAACGCCGCCCCCTCCTCGACCGCCCACACATCCACCGCCAACGCCACCAACGCCGCCTCCACCTCCGTCGCCTCCACAAACACGACCGCCTCCACCACGACCGCCAACGCGCCTTCGTCGCGACCACCTCCATCACGACCGCCTCCACCACGTCCGCCACCTCCGCCTCCATCACGTCCACCTAAAATCACGACCACCTCCCCCTCCACCACGACCACCTCCGCCACCGCATCACCCTGCGAGTCCCTTGCGCGCGCGTGAACCGGGCGCGGGGCCGGGGGCGGGGGGCGTGGACGCCGGGGCAGGAGGCTGTGGGCGCCGCCGCCGAGGCCGCTCATTCGCGAGCGCACAGCCGCCGTCTGCGCACCGCGCCGGCCCGGCGCTCTTCATCGGCTCGAGCCACCGCCGCGCCCGCCGAGCTGGGTGACGGGTTGCCACTTGTTGCTCGCGCTGTGTCCTGCGCGCGTGTGTGAGGGCCGCGGCCCCCCCCCCCCTTTTTTTTGCCCCGCGAAGAAAAAATTAGCCCAAAAAAAAAGCGGGGAAAAAAACCCCCTGGGTTTGGTTATTCGGGTGTGTTCCGGTGCGGCCGGAGTGCATGGAGTGCTTATGTGACGGAGCCATGCGTTGCCTGAGAGGCCGGACGATTTTTTACGGACGAGGCGATTGCGACGGTGTTTGAAAGCGTATTTGGTGTAGTGTGACAGTGCAGAAAGTGTGATACTAGTTGTGTCTTTCTTTGAAACATCTTTGAAGTGTTGAAAAAGTGATCAGCAAATCTTTGAAGGCACTGCATCTCTTTTGGTGAGCTGATGATTTTTTATTCATTATTTGTGACTTGCGTGAGTTCTTTCATGGATCATATTCTTCTTCTTCTTAAATTAACTCGTAATTTTATAGTCTTTTTTTCCTTAAAATGTTTCGTTCATTTATCTAATCGGTACTCACGAATATATTCCTGTTCTTTCTCTAGTGGAATAGATGTGCGGTGTTTTACAAGCCAGCATTTTTATGTGGATTTAAATGTCTTTCCAAAGTTCTCAAAACGCCTATATTACATGTGTCATATTTCTGTACAAGTATTTAATTTCTCACATTTGTCGTCATTTAAATGTTAGCTTACAGACATTGTAAAACGATCAAATAAAAAGATGTATCAAGTAACGTACTGGTAGCGTATTTGGTATAAAATTCAGAGAAAAACAGCTTAATATTGTTTGCTGGAAACGATTCATATTAAAATAATGATTATTAACCGTCTTGCTAGTTGTCATCATTTCGTTAAATACGCTGGGCTGGTTTTTTAAAGCGCTGACGCTCTTTGGCATTTGACTCCGTGCATTCATGTGGGGCACAAAGTGTCTTTTAGTCGCCAAAGAGAGCCTTTCACGAACGTATGATTTTGAGGTTGAGGCCACGCGACGGCGCCTCGTGGGCGTCCTCATGGTCGACCCGGGATTCGACGAAGCTCGTGACAGCTCTTTCAAAATGGCGGCGTCCTGGTTTGAAGTATCGCCCACAGTTTCTGGAACGCTGGAAAGTTTTAGAACGAGAACGGTTTCGCGAGAATCATGTTTGCCTATGGTAATAATGGTCAGGTAATAAATGTCAAGTCGTGTGCCTTGGCAACAGGTCTTGCTTTGTATAATAATTGAAATTTACGCATGGTCGTTGGCAATTGAGGGAATTCTTTTATTGACGAATGTGTAGTATTTTGAGGATTGTTAGCGTTATCTTTGCTTTTAAATCAAACCAAATTTAGTGTGATTTTACTTTTCTGGCGTTTAACGGCTTCAATAAGGGGTAAATTTACGTAACTCAGTTATTTTATGAAATTTGTATCATAAATATGAGTGTAACGCCGGAAACAGTGTAATTTTAAAGAAATATTTCTAACTAATTAGATGTATTCAGAAAAAAAACTAATTTGAATAATAAACTGTAAAGGATACTCTATGTTTCTTGAACACTGCGAAACAAAATGGCGTATAATCTGCATTAAGAGATTTTTACAAATATGTTTTTAAAGATCCTAATTTGCCATAATTCATTTTAGCTGTTATTGTTTGATATGAATGTTCTTGAAATAATAAATCCGTTGAATAATGTATGGGATTTTGTGAATCATGAATTAAATAGCGATAATGAAGTGTCAATTATTTTTATTATGCACTATTGGAAATTCATCAGTTTCACTTCCATTTGATCATCATAGTCCCGTTATTAACATTGAGTATAATTTGTTAATTTCCCGGTATGACATATGTACTGATGAAATTAACTTCATCCATACAATTCATGTATCAAATAAATAGAACCCACCTCAATGTTTATTGATTTTTATAAGTTAACGGAACTTAGTTAAATATAATTTTAATTCTTAAACTTATGGTACATTTTTTCAAATGTATCAAAATATTTAATTACTGACTTGATCAGGAATATTCAATTAGTTAATGTTTATTTAATTTAAATGTAAAACAATTAATTCATTCGCGCCTTTCAATAATTTTCCATTCTCCAAAAAGATATATCATTTTTCTTGTTTTATAAGAAACTTCGATTTCACAAAGAGAAAAACCGTGTATTTTATTATACGCTTTTGAAATGTATGTAGTTGTAGAGTAAGTCAGATGCCCAAAATCAAATCTATTTCTCCATTTATTTATCAATGCGAAACCTGCTAGTGAAGAAAGTTTTTGACCGAGACATTTCAGATTGAAAATGATAATTGTCTGGGTGTGCATTTTGACGTGAGCATGTCGATAATGTAGAATAAGCCTAAAACATAATTTAAACGATCTCTGTATGCTGACGGATTTGATCAATATATTTTTCTTGAAATTCTGGTGAGATATTGCATTCTCGGTGAGAAAAGAAACCCACACCAGTAAAAAAACTCGAGAGCGCTTTTGATTCCTAATGGGCAATGTCTACTTTTCCAGGAGAGGATATGTATCAATGGTATCCTTGCACTTCTCAAATTCACTAAATATACCATAATGAGCTCATTTTCATTACGACCAAGAACTTGTTGCATCGTATAAAACGTCTAAAAAATTCGTCAAAAAATTACGAAGTTATCAATTTTTTACTAATTTAAGTAACATATTTCTAAAATCTGTTATTTTTAGGATGATTAAGAGATCTTTTAATTTAAATTATTTATTATGAAGTGCAAAAATAGGAGGGAATGTAAAAGCCGTATGATGCATGTGTACTGTTTGCCATAACTAGGACATAAATAGGCAATAAAGTGCATAATCTCGGAATTCACAATGAATTATATTCAATACGACCTAACTTAATTGTACTGATTTTGTAGTTAAAAATTCAGTAAATAAAAGTGATTTTTAAATTTTGTTTTGTTCGTTAAATTAAAAAAAAGTTATTTTTATTATAAACTGAACAGTTAAGAACATGAAATATATCATATTATTAATTTCAAAAACGAATACTCTGAACTTAATTTTTATCCATATTTGTAATTCGGAACCATTTTTAAATCACATTACTTAGCGTATCCGTTACCCCAAAGTGAAATGAATATCGTTTAAAATGACAATGAGAAAAACTTTAGAAAGTTGAATCAATGTTATCAGAAAGTCATCAAGGATCGTGGTTATTAATTTTTTTTATATGCCATATAAATTCGGAAAAATGAAATATATATACAAAAATAGATAGAATGTATATGAAAAATAACATTAAAATTAAATTATTTTATAACTGTTAAGGGTTTTCTCAACAGTAAAATATCAGAAAACTAACAGCAGGGGTTTTTATACAGTTTTGGCATCCTGCGTAGCAAGATGCTCTCACAATAATAGTTATTTTTATTATTTTAAGTCTTATTAGTTTTATTCGTATTTACTTTCACAATTTGTAATTAATTAAAATTAATTTTTACAAAGTGAAGAATACTTTAAACGTTTGAAAACAAAATAACTTATAATAATTCAAAATTAATTTTAATTTAATTATTTATTAATAAAAATATATAAATTGAATTAATTATTTTTTAAATTATTTAACCGTTTTTCCTAAAGCTTTTGGGGCAGTTTGAATCGTGAAGTATGGTAATTAGTATTCAGTAATCACAATCACAATGCTCAGAAAACTTTACTTACAATTTCACAGTAACATTAATGTAATTACAGATAATGAGTCGTGAAAAAATACATGAAATATAGTCTGTGTCAAATTATTTCAAATTCAATTTCTGTTAGAATGTTGTTATATTTTTTGTGTAATAGAAATGTTTACTCTAAAAGTGTAATATCGTATAAGACCTAGTTTTATCCCCCAAACCTACCTCTATAAAAGGGATACGAAATATACCCTGGTGAGGTTTGTGTGCCACTGGCCGACATATAAGACGTGAAATGGGCGATGTCTAGTGGTGAAGAAATAGTTTCTTGCTAAAGAAGTGAAAGATGAGGGGTAAATAATACTATATGATTATATTAGATATGATTTGTATAATACTTGTATTATAGTGTACTTTCCAAATGAAATTCCAAAAATCTGTCTCAAAATTTGGAAAAACACTTTGTAAGGAATTGCTGACAGCGAATTACCTTTTCTTGTGTTAATGCTGACCATACAACTTTGCGTCCATTATTAATAGCACTTCCTAACACCTGAACAAAGCATTAAGTTTTTCTGATGTTTGTTTTATCTGCAAACATAATTAATGCAGGGCTGAGAATTTGCCCAGTCCTTTGCAGTCGTATTATTTCATACTAATACGAGTAACATATATATGAAGTTCATTCATTTCTAATGTGTTTTGAAAATTTCGAACCTAATTGTGAATGGAACCAACACTTGGAAATGGAAACATTGCCATTGGTACAGTGAGCTACTTCATTTACTCGGTTTATGTTCTAGCAAACATAATTTTCGATTTGAATAAGAATTTTGTTTATTATTTTCCTTTACTTTTCCTTACTTTGGGATCACTTCTTTGTTGGGTCTCTTTCACCTTATTAATATGATGATTTATTGTTTCTGAACCGGTTTAATTTTTTACTTTTTAATGTTCTTACATTTTCGGGTTTTTTAGAAACGTTTTAGTAAGAGTAATGTGATCTTCGTTACTCTATGTAGTACTGCTCCACATTCGGTTTCAGTGGAAGAATATTGGAGACTTCGGATTCGCGATGTTCATTATCTTTATTTTTCTCCTTTACTGTAGTCGCGTCTTTACGAGACTCCTATTAGCACAGCCCACAAGCGCTTTCATCCGAAACGATCTTCTGTGGGTTCACATGGGGCTGACGCCATTTTCGATTCGAAGGTTATGAATTTTTTTCTTGTGTATTAAACCTACAATCAAAATGGTCAACATTTCAAACTTTTCTTAACAAATATTTATAATTATTAGGTTTGGTGTAATGTTGCACATGTACCTCCGGCAAACATACACATACAAAACACACAAACACATACAAAAATGCAAAATTATGACATAATTAACTTGAGAGGATGACCCATATACCTCTCATACAAACGTGTTAGCGTGTTTAGTCAAATAGTTATGAACCTTCATTGTTCGATAAATGAAAAAACTTTGAAGGCATATTATTTTGATGACGAAATACTGTTAAGTGTCTTTTTGGAGTACCGCCCACATTTCTCAAGCAAAAGAGGTGTCATAATTTTATAAAAATTCTTAATATTAATTAATTATTGATAACTTTGTTAATCTTGCGTGACAACAAACTGTGTTTATGGTTCTAAACATATGGCCTGCATGCACTTCCAATGAAATAAACGAATTTTCTTCGTGACTACGTTTGATGTTAGGGAACATACATTTTTCATTTTTATGTCATATCGATATTTTAATACGTGGGGATGTGGTTCTTCAAATGTCATTTCATGTTATTCGCCTCAGCAACCACCCGTTTTCTACCAGTTGGTTAATTTATGAAATATGAAGCATTTACATCAACCCTGATTAATAGTAATTCTGAGCCGAATGGGTTCGCAATATTGGTTGGTATTTGCGGTATTACAACGCTTGGGTCACGTGCTCGTGGAGGGAGTTTGGATACTGCATGCAGCTTGACGTCGAGAGCTTTTAGCGCCATAAGAAATTAGGCATTAACAAACAAATTATTATTTTTCAATATTACGTTAGTTAAAAGTATAAAAAATAATTACATATTGTGTAATATTATTAAATTTTGATACAAACTACAGAATAAAAATCAACCTTAAGACGAAATCTAACACGAGAGGAAGTGCGTAACAAAATATTAGATGAAGAATGTTGATTTAAAGGCCTGAAAAATGTTTTAATGATTATTATGATTTTATTATTATTATAGTTTATATTAGTGTTATTATTTTAAATGTTAATGTTACGTTGCCCTCTACCGATAAGAGACCCTCACCCTAGTTAATTACGTAGATGTAATAGATCGATTCTGCGAATAACTTCGCGGTAAGCATTCCCACACCATTTTCCATTTTCATTTTTGGGATAAGTCTACATACTGGATACATTTCTGGGATAAGTTTCGTATGGCACAAGTCTACATATGGAAACACATCGCTCCTATCCGTTTCCTGATTGACAAGTCATGATCACTGTAAGGCAGATGTCAATATAGGCAACGTTGATATAATCCAGGGGTTCAAATATTCTGGCATCGACCCCTTCTAAAATAATGATTTGCTTCATCATTCATTTTTTCTATAATACGCAGCATACAATATTACCTTAACTCAAAAAAGTCCACATATCTGACTTAAAGATAACAATTAGACAAATAGGAACAAGGTATGGAATTATTTTTAACTTAAACATATAAACTTAAACTTACACATATTTTTTAAACTTACACATATAAACACGTTTTCGAAAACAAAATCCTGATTATAGTTCAGCTACAATTTTATTTTATTAATGTGAATGATGTATAATTAAAAAAAGTTAAACGAATTTGCAATTTATTATTAAGTGTATTGTACCTTTATATATGAAAAATAATAATAAAATGCAAAAATGTGTATGTAATTAATCGAATCTTGATAATTAATATACCGATTAGTCGTCGATGAATGTTTGAATATTGACCCAGTATCATCAATGACCTCTATTAAAATCATCCTCCACGAGGGGGAGGGGGCTATTAAAGGACGCTTCTTCACTAACTGCGAGTCGCATAACAAGGCGTTAATTGCGCCCTAAAAGTATTAGGATACATAAGACGCCATTCCACTCGCCGGTTAGCGCTGCTGTCGGAGCCGATGGCTTCGGCTTACGTCTAGTTCGCCGGCGTGGCTTTCCTCATCTTCACAACCCACAAAATGAGCATGATTACTCCGGCCAACTCATATGAACTATTTTGCATAATGACTAGACGAGGTGATTTTTTAAGAGAATGACTCTCACTAACTCTGGCCATGTAATGTGTATCATTATACTAAATGAATTGCTGAATATAATTTCATTAATCACTTTAATCAACATTTGATGCATATTATACATAATGGCTGGATAATAATCATATTAGCTGAGTTAGTTACTTAGTATTGCTGCATTCTTATTATATCAAAATAACGTCATCCAAACTTAGGAATGAAAAGACGGCTATAACGGCCGGCGTCCGTTATAGTTATTTACGTCATCAGGCCGATAAATACCAAATAACAAATGTGGTTGAAATTTGTAAGCCGACGCGACAGCCGAGGTTTATAACCAACCACGTCTCTTATTTGTGATATTGGGTGTGTCATCCAATGCTTATAGTAATACCATTTTCGTGTAAGAAAAAAATAAGATGAATAAGAAACGCCTGTGCTTTTAATGCGCGCAATCTTCTACTTCAAATCTTTACGATTCCTGCTTTAGACGCGTCATTTACAAGAAGACCAAGATTTTATCGCAAGAACATATTAGAATATTGTTTCTGGAAGCAAATAACTACCTAAAAAAATTGTCATGTTTGGTACTTTTGGGGCATTCCCTTTTCCAATTTTGTCCCCTTGTCTCATTTGTCTTTTGATCACATTTGTTCCCTTGTCCCGGTTTTTCCTCTTGTCCCGTTTTTGCCCTTGTCCCATTTTGTCTCCCTGTCCCATTTTTCCCCCTTGTCCCATTTTGTCCCCTTGTCCCATTTCGAGACTAGTCGAACTTAAGTCATTGACTGACATGCATTTATAAAGAAACCACGAGCAACGGATTGCTAGTTGCACTGAATTGTACAAAAACAAAAAAAATCAATGTATTCAATATACATACAGTTGACAATGACCTTTGTGGGTATTATTCAGGTTGTGTGTGTATGGTACTTATGTTGTTTCTCATCTGCTTTGTAACATGAATAAGTTCTAGTTCGAAGATATGTCCCCTTAACTGCCTTGCTCCCTTGACCCCTTCCCCTTAACCCCTTAACCCCTTAACGGCCTGCGGCCATTGAGATTTCCTTTTCATTCTTCTATGGAGGGAGGTTATGCAGATATAGGATATTAACGGACAGTATTACGAAAAGTACTGGAACGATCGGAATAAGAACAATGAAAACAAATGAGTTGAAGCGAAAGAAGGCATCTTTTGCAATACAAGTCCTTTTATAAGAAGTTGACATTACGAAAATTGTTGAACAACACATGGCGATATCACAAATAACGGTCTAGGTTTCTAGTAACCCTGGTCTATGGTCTTGGTTTAAAAACTTAAACCGTGCACATTGTTTACTATACAAGGTGTCCGGAGAGGAAACGTCCAAACTTCGAAAATAAGCTATTAAGACAATTTTAAGCATATTTTGTTGTAATAAACTTCTTGTGTATTTCGAATGGCTGAGTTGCAATAACCACTCTAACATGCGTTTGAAAATGAATGCGTTTGAACTTTCTATGGAAACATTTGCATTGCAGAAACATACAAACACTCCAGAAACATGTGAATTGTTTATTATTTACAAAAGCAAAGAATAGATTTGTTTGGGCAGAAAAATTAACACACACAAGTACTAAAAAAGAACCCAATTTAGAGTGTTTTTTTATTTCTGTGCTTATTTTTCTTTGTATACAAATATTTATATATTTATTTTACAAATAATAAACAATTTCCATGTGTCTTGATTGTTTATATGCTAATCAATGCAAATTTTTGCATATATAATATTTCTCAAACCAACTTTTCTATAACTCAGAAACGAAAATGACGAAACGAAATGAAAACTTATTTATTTATTTTATTTATTTATTTATGTTAAACTTTTACTCACTTTTGGACTATTTATAGTTAAAACGACGGAAAGGTATTCTGGAACTCAAGAAAGCGTGCACAGATAATCTTTTCCCCCTACGTCACATAGTTTTTACTGTTTTTTAACTGAATAAATGTAAATCTAAACTTTAGAGTGGTTATTGTGGTTCAGCCATAAGGAATATACTCATACAATGAGTTTATTACACAAAATATGCTTAAAATAGCCGCAAGAGCTAATTTGCGAAGTTTTGATGTTTCTTCCCCGGACACTCTGTGTCTCAGCGTAATACCTAGAAGCACTATTTCCCCTGTGGCATACTTTCCTGACGAGTGTGGGCGCTGCGAGCGCGTTGCAGTGGCAGCAGACGGAGGACTTCGCGCGCAAGAAGGAGATCCGCGCGCGCATGTACAAGCTGCGCGAGCAGCGGCTGCGCGAGTTCTACACGACGGGGGAGGTGCTGCGCGACGTGCTCAGCACCACGTCCCTCGACGGCGGCGGCGACGGCGGCGGCCGGGGCGGGTTCCGCTCCACCGGCAGCGCCAGCGACCTCATCGACACCGTCTCCGGCTCCAACGCCTCCTCGCGACAGGTGACCGCCCTCTGCCGCGTCAAGCCAGCCCAAAACACAGCTGTCAAATGCGATAAGAAATGAGCAGAACCCACTTTCAATGGAGTTTAATAATCTTTAGAATATTGAAGAGTATAATAATTAAAACGGGGACATCACATGTTGGCGCCGAAATTAACACGCGAAAGTTTGCTATTTAATTTCTCGCAGCCTAAGACACTTATCGAATTGCAATTTTTATCATTATATTAGTCTCGCCTAGGTACACACTAATGATACAATACGTTTTGGGCCTGTCAATTCGTAGGTTAACCACAAAATAAGCGCTGACCTTCTCATTATGCATCTATGACTCAATGAGTCTACCATCAGAAAAGAAGTTGCTCATGAAAAATATCCTACACGTTTTATTTAAAGGTTGTTTATAAGTAAAAAATAGAATTTCAAAATAACGTTTTCATTAAATATTAATCTTAAAATCCAGTATTTTTTATTAAATTTTGTTCTTAGTATCACTTTTATTACGAATTAGAAGTGGTCAGGTTTAATAACCACATATAATTGTAATCGGGTTCTGAGGAAAACCGAACTTTGGGAAAACGGCCAATCCCTTCCCAAGGGATTTTCTTCCTTGGTTTAGAAAATAAATAATTCAAATTTTATTAATATTCATTCTCTGAATTTTAGTGTATTTTGCCCATCCTAGACACAGAAGTTCGTATAATCTTGGTCTGTTTAGCAAATTGAAAAATATTCAATTTAATTAAAAAATTAATACACGCATTCATTAGTGACAAAGCGACTTTTAAAATTTAATACATAAATACAATACATTAAGCTATGAAAATAAGAGTAAATAAATTAAAACATCAAAAAATAATATTAAAAAAATAAAATATCGAAATCTTCCATTCGTGTTCCCTGGAAATGAAAACCGACTGTATTTCAATTACTAACAAAAAACAAAAAGCTATAAGTTATTCGCTAAATTAAAAAAAAGTGCAACGAAGGTAATTTTTTCGCTTAAGTCTCAAATGCCGCAATAAAGAATGCAAAATGAATGTGTCAGGAATTTTTAATGTTGGACGATGAAGAATCGTGAAGCTATTTAAGTGGTAAATGTTCTCGAGAAAGGCTCAACAGATCATAGCGTTGTTTGGTCTTTTTTTAAGGTTTAATACTTCTCGTAATAATTTACTTAATGGAAATAATGTTCATCTATATTTAATTTAAAACACTCCGCATTAAAATTTTGTGGAAATACATTTTCCGTGTTTTGAATTCAATTAAATTGTATTCAATTCCCAATTATCGTAAATACAACTTGAATATTTATGAATTATTATAAAATAGAGACACGTAGGTTTTATTTTATGTTAGGGTCGCATAAACCAATGTTTTTATTTAATGGATTATTAGCTCATGAAGTCGCAATCATAACCATAATAGTACATCTTACCTTCCTTGCGGCAATTCTAATGGTTGTGATTATGCTTGCCATCATGCAAGTTCATAATCGGCCAAAAATGAACGCAAGTAAAGGTATCAACATAAATATATTATTAAATACCAATCTCTCATAACTGGCATGTTAGTAATCACAAAATATAGTACAGAAAGATGATTAAGAAAATGAATAACATGTAATAAAAATTACAATAATACATTTAAAATATAAATGCATATGGAAATATGAAAACTATAAGAGCAAAAAGAGAAATATGAAAACTATAAGAGGAGAAAACTTTTAAGAGATTAGTGTTATTACATATATACAAAACTAAGCATTACACGTTACCATTCACCAAAAATATGTTTGTCAGTGGATAACAGATGCATACAGGAAAAAAACAGGTATTCAGTTTGTAGCAACGTATAATTCATAACTGCCTCGAATTCACGTCATAAGGCAATCTAATATCAATCTAATGGTTTTTTATAAAATAGCTGTAATTTTCAACTATACTTTCGATATTGGGAATTTTCGATATTTTTTCTCGATATAATGTATAAGAGTTACAAGAAAATGAGACTCTGAACTAACTTGGTTTCGCTTGTTTTGTTGCCGCAACAGGTGGTGACGAAGAGCAGCTCCTACGTGACCTCCGGCATGACGCACGCCGACTCCCTGGCGGACGAGGGCTTCCTCACCCTCAAGTCGAAGGAGATCCGCGACTCGGAGTCGCCCACGCGCGACTTCCACACGCTCCAGGCCCGCAACGCCGCGCTCAGCCGCTCGGCGGGCGACGACGGCTCCACGGGCTACTGGCGCGTGGTGCAGGACTCGGCCTGCGAGCAGTACAGCTCCAGCTCGCGCACGGGCCCCGACGGCGACACCGTCGTGCGCTCCTCGGCGCAGAGCGAGCGCCGCAACATGGCGGCCGACTCCGAGTCGGACGGCGTCCAGACCAGCGTGCAGTCCGCCAGCTCAGAGAACACCTCGCACATCCCGAGGGGCGAGGCCATCGCGTGCGACGACGACTTGGGCGGCGGGGTCGTGACGGTTCGGCAGACGGGCGACGGCGGCACCGTCATCCAGACGTCGTCCACCACCGGGGGCTCCCGCTCACAGCGGTGGGTCTCGTCCTCGTCATCCAGTTCACGCATGAGCAGCAGCAGCAGCTCCCGACAGCAGGTTTCGTCCTCGTCCACTAACACGTCTTCGACGGTGCGCGACGGCGAAACAAGGAACATCATTACGTCGTCGCTGGACCAAGATATCCCCTTCGACGGAACCGTGCGAACCTCTGTGATCCGCGACCTTGATACAGGAGATCAGACCCGTGGTTCCACCACCATCGAAATCATCCGAGGAGGCGGAGATTCGCGCAGCAGCTCTGAAGTGGTGCAGTCCTCGTCATCTTCGTCCGTCACTCGAAGCAGCAGCCAGAACGTGCAGCGTTCTCAGACGTCTGAGACGCGCGGAGGAACCGTCACCAGCGAGATCACCATGACCTCGACTCCCGTGCACAAGGTGGAGTACATCACAACCACCACCGGCGGTGACTGCAACAACAGAGAGATCATTCTGGATGTGAATGTGGGTGGGAACACCACTGTGCAACAGCAGACCAATCAGCAACAATCCACGACTTCGAACACTGCCAACACCCGCGTGGTGGAGCAGAAGATCATGAGCGAGCTCCACAAGCTGGATTCATTCCTCTCCCAGCATCCGGGAGGGGATTCCTCACCGGCGACACCAGCCACGCCGGCGACGCCCGCGACCGCCGACACGCGCGACGGCGGCTCGTGGACGATCGTCTCCTCCACGCAGCAGCAAGCCGACACGCGCCGCGTGGACGGCGACACCGTCAGCCGCGAGTTCGTCTTCCGGTCCGGCCGCGACGACCGCGAGTCCGTGTCTCGTCAGAACGACGCGTTCATCCAGCAGGAGCGCGTCACCTCTGTGACGACACGAGAGGAAGACACCACGGACCGCGCGCCCCGCGACGCAGCCACGTTCACCATCACCGTGGTGAAGAAGGAGGTGTCTGAGAAGCCGGAACCGCAGGAGCCGCTGCAACCGCAGCAACCTAGGCAGCCGCAGGAACCCCGACAGCCGCAAGAACCCCGACAGCCGCAAGAACCCCGACAGCCGCAAGAACCCCGACAGCCGCAGGCCCAGCAGCCTCAACCGACTCAACCCGACAGGCGGTCACCAGCTCCGGCACAGGAAGCTCCGCGACCCGCAGCACCCAAGGACAAAGAACCAACCGGCCCCCGTGAAGTGCCGGACGGAGAGTACATCACCACCTATCAAACCCACTACACGCCCAAGCGGATCAGCGTGGACGTGAGCCCCACTCACAACGCGTTCGTCAGCTCTCTGCGCGCGTCTCCGGACAGGTTCACCCCTCCGTCCTCCACGCGCTCGTCGTCCAAGACGTCCCTGGACCGCGCGAGCCCCACTCGGTTCAACAAGCAGTACAGGAATCGCACCAGTCTTGACAACAGCTTGAGCTCCCTGGGCAGGACCAGCCCCGACAAGAGCATTCGCCGAACGTCTCCCGTTGACTCCAGACCGCGCAGCCCCGAGAAAGCGCCAGGGGCTAGATCATCGCCCCGCGCCAGTCCTGACAAGAAGACTCCGGGCGGCAGAACCAGCCCCGAAAAATCGTACCAATCTCCCGGAAGAGTGAGCCCTGACAAGGGTAGAACAAGCCCGGACAAGGCGTACCAATCCCCTGGAAGGAGAAGTCCTGACAAGCCTGTGCAGTCGCCTGGCAGATCAAGCCCTGACAAGCCGTATTCGTCTCCTACGTCCAGCCCTGGCAAGACTCCTCAGTCACCGGGACGTACCAGCCCCACGAAACCGTACCAGTCCCCAGGTCGCACTAGTCCCACCAAGGCGTACCAGTCACCCGGAAGAACAAGTCCGACCAAGCAGTACCAGTCTCCTGGACGTACCAGCCCAACCAAACCTTTCCAGTCGCCTTCCAAGACGAGTCCCAATGGCACTGTACCAGACCGGCGTCGGCCTTCTTCGGACCGGACGACCACAGTTACTACCATCACCAAGACGAGCACTCGACGCGTGAGCTCCGGGGACAAACCGAAAGACAGCGTGCCGGCGTCTCCCGTTCGCAAGACTTCGGAGGCCAGCTCTCCCGCTCGCAAGCCGTCCGACACCTTCTCTCCAGCTCGCCGTCCTTCTGGTGACACCCCCACTCGCAACCACGTGTCGTCCACGGTGGTGACCGTGGGCCGCACCACCGTCACCAAGGACAAGCGCCGCCTGTCGTCGGGCGTCAGCCGCGCCGCCACCAAGAAGCGCTCCTCGACGCCGGGCGCGTCCCCGGGCGACAGCCCGTCCCGCGGCGACGCCCCCGAAGAGGAGCCGCGCGGAGAGAAGCCGCGCGCGGAGCGGCAGAGCCGCCCGCGCTCTCGCGGCAGCTCCCGAGGCTCCTCCACCACCACCTCGGACACCGAGGCCGCCACCGTCACCCTCAACGACACCGACGAAGAGACGCGCGTCACCAGCATCACCGACGTCGTAGATGACTCTGACGTCACCATTGTGACCCGCCGCGATTCCACCAACATCACCCGCACTGAAGAGGATATTCGTAACACTACTCTGCTGTCGCGTACGGATATTACACTCACTGACGAGACCGTTACCGACCAGAAGAAGAGGGTGACACAAAATTTGTTGGAGAGTGAGAGAGGTGAGCCACGGGATACCCAACCCGATGAGAAGGTTCCTTTTGGAAGACGCCCCAGCACCGACAAGCCTACCACAATCACCACGACCAGCAGGAAAGTGAATCAGGACAAGACCACGACCAGAAGCACAACGGTCAAACCAGGCGACGAGCCGACTCCGAAGAGAAAGGACTCGAAGCCCGAGCCGTCCAAGACCGCGCCTGGCGGGCGTACACCGTCCCCCGCCAAGCCCCAACGGGAGTCGCCTCAATCACCGGCCGGCAGCCCGCGGCGCGAAACTCCCCGCTCGCCGTCGGGAAGCCCCGCCCAGCGCGCCCCGCGAGAGCGCTCCCCGGAGTACAGCTCGGAAGGCTCTCTGGCCTGCGAGTTCCCCCGCCGCCCGGCCGCCGACTCCCCCGGCGCGCCCAAGCAGCCCTCCGCGGGCCGCCCGGACTCGCCGGGCTCCAGCCCCGAGCGCGCCCAGTTCTCCCCCATCAAGTGCTTCCGCACCAGCCCGGACGCCCCCGCGCCGCTCCCGCAGCCCCAGAAGCCCGCCCCGACGCAGACCGGGCCCGTCTCCGCGCCCAACGAGCGACGCGAGCCCATCAAGCCCAGCAAGCCCATCTCCACGCGGCCCGCCGACACCGACGACTCGGACGCGCCCGAGGCTCCTGACAAGAAGTCGCCCGCCCCGTCCAGGCTGCCCGTGCAGACCAAGGTCACCCGAACCGACGAGGAGATCCGGAACATGGCGCTGCATCGCTCCGACATCGCCATCACCGATGAGACGGTCACCGTGGATACGGTCACTGACAAGAGGAAGCTCGTGACGCAGGAGTTCTTGGACAGCGAGAGGACGCGACCGGGAGACGAGTCTCCGGAGGATGAGAGCCCTACGCGTAAGCCAAGCACTCCCAAGGACCGACCGCAGACTCTGGCGTTTGGTAAACCACAGGACTCGAAGGACTTCCCGACCTCCCCGACGAAGGACGTGGGCCGACCGCTGCCCACCCAGAAGCGCCCAGGCGACGAGACGAGCGAGGACGAGGACGAGCCCAAGCCCGAGGACAAACCCGAGCCCGGCCAACCCAAGTCTCCCAGCATTTCCCCGTGCTCCAGCCCCGAGCGCCCGAGCGTGGTCAGCACTACGCAAATCACCCTCACCACCCGCAAGCAATCCATACCCGACCAGCCCGGCCAGTCCCGTCAGCCCGGCGACAAGCCCCAAGCGCCTCGTCAATCCCCGACCAGAGGCTCGCCCCAGCGCAGCCCGTCCCCGACTTCACGCCGCCCCGACACCGGCCGTCCGACGGACGGCAGCGAATCCGACACGCCCACGCGCCGCGCGCCCGGCAGCCCGACGAGGGGCTCGCCCCAGCGCAGCCCGTCCCCGAAGAAGCCCGGCCGCGAGACGACGTCGCCTCAACGCTCACCCGCCGACCGCACACCCACGGCCGGCAGCCCCACACGCAGCCCTGAGCGCGCACCCTCCCAGCCCAAAAAGACATCGCCCACCAGTCGCACCTCCAGCATCCCGCGCGCTGGCAAACCCTGCAGTCACGACCAGCCGGAATCGGACGACACCCCGCGCCGACCGGTGTCCAGCATCGTCAAGACGTTCGAGACCAAGAAACGCACGCAGCAGACCACCACCACCACGTCACGCATTCCGCATTCGCCTGGAAGAACGCCCACAAAGACCACGCCGTCTCCGGCACGGAAGCCGGAGTCTAGTCCGGAGAGGCGTCGACCCGGTCAACCGACCGGCGTCCCCCAGAAGCCCAAGCAGCAGACGCAGCGCCGCCCGGACAGCGGTTCCCCGACCAGGCGCGGTCCGCAGAACTCGTCCCCGGAACGCCGGTCGCCGTCTGCCAGCCCCGAGCGTCCTCACGGCGCGGCTCCGTCCTCGCCGACCACCCCCGGCGGCCGGACGCCGGTCCGGCCCACGTCGCGCCTCCCGCAGAAGTCCCCGACCAGCCCCGACCGCCAGCAGCCGCGCAAGCCGGTCGTCAACGGGTACGACCGCCTGGCCAAGAGCCCTGCCGGGCCGCGCTACCCGAGCGAGGAGCCGAAATCCGCCTTCGTGCGCACCGGCCGCCGGCCCGAGGAGAGCCCGGATCGCAAGGCACCGAAACGCGCGCCCGCCGCCGGCAAGCCCACGCAACCGGGCCGCCCCGGTCGCCCGGAGGACGAGGAACCGCTCACCGACCGCTCGTCCACCGTGTCCAGCCCGGAGACGGTCAAAACGGCGGGCGATCTTACCAACTTCGTGGTGGATACCTCGTACGTGGTCAACACGGTCACCGGGGAGGTAGTTGACACTGACACGGTCGCGCGCAAACGCACGGAGGTGTTCGTGCCTCAGCTGTCTGTGGAGCGACCGGACTCCAGCCCATCCGAGGACGAGGACGACGACGCCCCGGAGGACAAACCTCGCAAGGCGCGTCCTACGCAGGTGCCTCCCGTGTCCATCACCATCACCACGGCCAGCACCAAGCGCACCCGCGAGGACGAGGATATTTACAATGAAGATTTCATCGAGTGCATTCAGGACGAGTCCCCTCCCGACACGTTCCTGGTGGAGGACGACGACGACGTGGACGATGACGAGCCACGAGGGCCGAAGAGGGCGCCCAAGACCGCGCCGAAGTCGGCCCCGGCCCCGGCGTCGCAGCGCAAGCCGCAGCCCACACGCGCTCCCGCGTCGAAGCCCACTCGAGGGGCCCCGGCCCGACCCGAGCCCGCGAGGGGGCCGACCCAGCGCAAGCCCGAGCCACGAGCGCCCGCGGACAGGCGCACGCCGACCGGCACCGCCCCGCGCTCCACGCCGCACTACGCGGCCCCGATCCGCCGCGACCCGCGCCCGCCCGGCCAGTCCCCGGCACGCCCCCTGGGCCAGTCCCCGGCCAGGCAGCCCGTCGGCAAGTCGCCCGCCCGGCCCGTGGGGCAGTCCCCGGCACGCACGCCGACCGCCCAGTCGCCCGCGCGCACACCAGTCAGCCAGTCGCCGGCCCGGCGCCCCACCGGCCAGTCCCCGGCTCGCCAGCCCACTCGCCCCGCGACTCACCGCACCGTGGTCGAAACTCGCATCTCGCGCGCCAGCAGCGATAAGAACATCATCCGGCGACAGCCGGCGTCTCCGAGCCCGGCTCAGCCGCGCCGACAGGTGTCCAAGCCCGAAATTTCAGTTACACGCGTCACCGACAGAACCGTTAACACCACCACCGCCAAATCTAGGACGACGTCTGTGCGACAGACGATGGCGTCAAGCACCACCCGCGTGACCGCCACAGCCACCACCAACAGGACGACCAAAGCGATCCAAAACAAAACCCGCCCGCGTGACGAGCCGGAGACGAAGCGCAAACCTCGTCCTGACACTGTCACCAACAGGCGAACGACCACCGTGACGAGCCAGAAGAGAACCGACGTGGTCCGGAAGGGCGTGCCGGCCCAGAAGCGGCCTGAACCGACAGACGACGAGCCGTACACAAGCTCGTCGGAAGACGAACCGGAGGAGGTCCCCGACGCGACCACGGACGACGGACGACCCAGCCCGCTCGTGTACACAGACACCGACGGCAACGAGAGCGAGCTGGACGTGCGCCGCCGCCCCCGCCCGGACGACGACGACGAATACGAGCGGCGCCTCCGAGCCACCACCACCCGCGAGGACCACCTGCTCTCGGCCACCAGCCGCACCTCCCATATGACGGTCACCCTGCAGCAGCAGACCACCAAATCCTCCCGCGAGTCCTCGCCTGACTACCTGCGCCGGCCGCAGCCGGTCACGGACACCAGCGACGACGACTCGTCGCGTCCTCGCTACGCGGACAAGGTGAGCGAGCCCGAGGACGAGGACGACATCACTCGCCGCCGTCCCTCGCCCGCCAGACCCTTCCAGCGGCCCGTGGTGGAGGAGGAGCCGTTCGATGAGGAACAGACGGACGACGAGCCTCTGCAGCCCAAGCCCCAGCAACCTGCCCAACAACCAGTCCAGCACAGACCGCAGCCCACTCAGCCGCCACAAACACGTACGGAAGTTATTCGCCGCACGGAGCTAGTCACAGATCTGGACGAATCCGATACGGAGGAAATCACCCGTAACGTGAGCGTGGCGGATCGTGTCAACCTGTTCCTGGAAGAGAGCCGTCGCGTTAGCGCGCCTTACCAACCCAGCCTGCCGTCCCAGCCCTCCCAGCCCGATGAGCCGTCTCCGAGACCGCTCGACAGCCCGAGTAGCGTGCGCCGGGCGAAGGCCATGTTCGAATCCATCGCAACCTCGCCCAAATCCTCCCCCACGCTGCCCAGGAAGAAGATCGACATTTTCGAGTCCGGCCGGGACGAACCCACGAAGCCCCAGCCGCAGCCGAAGGAGCCCTTCTGTAGGGACTACCCCAGCGAGGACGACGAAGCTCCGCGCCCGGGTCGGGAACCCGACAGCCCAGCGACCCGACCGGCCGACCGGTCCCCGGAGAGGGACGCGCCTTCTTCGCGAGAAGCCTCGCCTTCGCCCGAGAGGCCCGACAAGAAGTACGACACCTTCGTGCGGCCGAAGACGTCTCGCCAGGAGCCCGACGCCCGCCCCGAGGACTCGTCTCCCACGCGAGGTGATGAGTCGCCCAGGCGGGGCTCGCCCACCAGGAAAGAGTCGCTGCCCAGGAAGCCCAGCGAGACCTCACCAGTTCGCAAGGAGTCTCTTCCCAAGAGAGATTACCCCAGCGACACGTTGACCAGGAAGAAGCCGCGAGATAGGTCTCCCGACGACCAGGAGACCTCACCAGTTCGCAAGGAATCTCTTCCTAAGAGAGATTTCCCCAGTGACACGTTCACCAGGAAGAAGCCGCAAGATAGATCTCCGGAAGACCGCGAGACCTCCCCTGTTCGGAAGGAATCTCTTCCCAAGAGAGATTACCCCAGCGACACATTCACCAGGAAGAAGCCGCGAGATAGGTCTCCCGACGACCACGAGACCTCCCCTGTTCGGAAGGAATCTCTTCCCAAGAGAGATTACCCCAGCGAAACATTCACCAGGAAGAAGCCGCAAGATAGATCTCCTGAAGATCGCGAGACCTCCCCTGTTCGGAAGGAATCTCTTCCCAAGAGAGATTACCCCAGCGACACATTCACCAGAAAGAAGCCGCAAGATAGGTCTCCCGAAGACAGCGAAATCTCCCCTGTTCGGAAGGAATCTCTTCCCAAGAGAGATTACCCCAGCGACACGTTCACTAGGAAGAAGCCACAAGATAGGTCTCCCGACGACCGCGAGACCTCCCCTGTTCGTAAGGCTTCCCTGCCGAAGAAGGACCACCCGAGCGACACGTTCCCCAGGCGCAAGCCGTCACAGGACACGCCCCAAGACACCTCCCCGACCAGGAAGGAGCCCTCCCCCACGAGGCAGGACTCGCTTCCGACGAAAGACTACCCCTGCGGCACGTTCACCCGCAAGAAGGCTCCTCAGGAGGACTATCCGGACGACGAGGACACTTCTCCTGCGAGGAGACCTTCTCAGCCCGGGAGGGACTCTCCTGCGGACTCGCCCCGGGAACAGTCGCCCGACGGCACCTACACCCGCCCCAAGGGCTCGCCCCAGCAGCCCGACGACGCCGACGTGTCGCCCACGGGCAAGGACTATCCCACTGACACGTTCCCTCGGAAGAAGGCGCCCGCGGACGAGCAGGACGCGTCTCCGGCGCGTAGGCCCTCGCAGCCGCGCGCGCCCACGGACACCTTCACCAGGAAGAAGACCCCGGAGGACCAAGAACCGTCTGCGCCTCGCCCGCGCAAGGAGATCCCGGCCAACACGGTGAGCGCGCGGCGGGCCGCCTTCGAGAAGCAGACGGCGCCGGCGCCGGCCCCGGCCCGCAAGGAGCCTCTCCCGAAGAGGGACGCCCCGCGCAAGAGGCCCGAGCCGCAGCCGGAGAACAAGGGCCCGCGCCCGGAGTCTCCGGAGCGCCGCCCGCGCGAGGAGTCGCCCGAACTCCGCGACCACCGCCAGATCGATATCCTGAGTCGACCGTCGGTGTTCGAGGCGCGGCGTCGCGTCGCGCCGGCGCCCACTGCCGCCGCTCCCGCGCGGCGCGAGTCGCCCGAACGCGCCAGCCCCGAGCGCGCGTCGCCCACGCGCCAGGAGCCCCGCAGGACGTCCGCGGGCGGGCGACAGTCGCCGGTGAAGAGACCCGAATCTCCGCGAAAGGAACCGACTCCCACCAGGAAGGACTCCACTCCGAGCAGGCGCGAGTCCGTTCCCAGTAGGAAGGACTCCGTCCCGAAGGACAGCTCTCCGACGAGGACCTCTCCTGTCAGAAAGGAGTCGGTCCCCACACGTCGCGATTCGTTCCCCGTGAGGAAGGAATCTGTTCCAAGAGAAAGCTCACCTACCAGGACCTCTCCGGTGAGGAAGGAGTCAGTTCCCACACGTCGAGATTCGTTCCCCGTAAGGAAGGAATCGGTTCCAAGAGAAAGCTCACCTACCAGGACCTCTCCGGTGAGGAAGGAATCAGTTCCCACACGTCGCGATTCATTCCCCGTAAGGAAGGAATCTGTTCCAAGACAAAGCTCACCTACCAGGACCTCACCGGTGAGGAAGGAGTCGGTTCCCACACGTCGCGATTCGTTCCCCACCAGAAAAGACTCGATTCCGAGGGAAAGCTCCCCAACTAGGACCTCGCCTGTCCGTAAGGAGTCGGTTCCCACTCGCCGGGATTCGTTCCCCACCAGGAAGGACTCCGTTCCCGAGACGGCCCCCGTCCGCAAAGAGTCCGTCCCGTCGCGCAAGGATTCGGTCCCGCGCGAACCAACTCGCAAGGAGGCGTCGTCGCCGACGCGGCGGCCGGGCTCGCCGCGCAAGGACACGCCCGCGCCGGCGCCCGCGGGCGGCGAGTCGCCCCGCGCAGGCCGCTTCGGCGTGGCGCTGCGCACCGTCAGCCAGACGCAGCTGCAGGCGCAGCGCCGCCGCTCCAGCGACACCGTGCGCGTGCGCGACGAGGAGCTCGTCATCGAGGAGATCTTCGACCTGGAGCTGCTCGAGCGCCTGGTGAGTGCCTCTCTCCCTCCCTCCCTCCTACTTAGCCTTCTTGCGCGGTTCGCATACTTTCCATTTTCATATCCACGTACTTATTTACTTTGGTAGGTGTAATGTGTTAAATATGCAGGCTGTTTGGGATTCGTTAGCGACAAATATGAATGTTGGGATTATATGATTCGTTAACACAGCGATTTGGGTTCAGTCGAAAGCTTTCTTTTTCATCTTCTTTTCTTCTTTGTCTTCTTCTTCATCTTCTTTACCTTCTTATCCTACTTCTCTGTTTTCTTATTCATCGCATTCTTCTTTAATTTTTTGTCTTCCTTTTTTCTTCTCTTCCTTTTTCTCCCCTATTTTCTTTTCCACCCTGACCTCCTTTCTTCTTCTATTCTTTCATCTTCCTTCCTTCCTTCCTTCCTTCCCATCCCTCCGGAGCTTTTTCTCTTCCTTCTTCATCTTACTTTCCTCCTTTTTCTACTGTTCCTTCTCTTTCATATTTCTTCCCTCCTTTTCTTCTTTTTCATCACTTCTCCTTCTCCTAGTCTTGCTTGTCCTCTTTCGTCTTGTCTTTCCCCTCTTTCTTCTTTTTGTCGTTATTCTTCTCCTCTTCCTGTTCATGGTCTGTATGCTAATTCGTTTGTATATTTTTTTAAAATTTTGATAAATACAATAATAAAATATATAAATGCAAACCATTTCAAATATTGTATTATGATATTAGATCTTTTTATTGTTCTATTATAATGTATTACATAGAAAAGTGTTACGATAATAACATCAAAAAACCACTATTATGTTACTGGCAGATTTTTTTTCTCTGAGAGAGTAAAATTAGTGATCATATTGTTCAATGGAGTGCATTTGTGATCAAACAATTAAGGTAATCAGAAAGTGATTATAATCATGCTTTGACTCTTCGGTATGTAACTTTTAGTTCCCAAGGAGTGTTACTTTTTGGCCGAAATGCACTTGACCTTCTCCGTGTCGCATTTTGTTTTACCTCTTCGGGCGCGACCTCGCTCTCGTGTGCCAACTGTACACTCGGCCAAGCGTACGTTAAGAGATTCCGAGCCGTACAAGTGACGTGGAGTGATGTGATGATTAATTAAATATTTGTTAGTAACCTAAAATTAATTTAATCTGTAACAAACTGATCATGAAATTTGTACCGGAAAAGGAAGGGTACCGTGCATTTCGAATTTTAATGACATTGGTACTGGAGATGGATAGTTGTACGTAGGTTTCAGTGGAAAATAATTGATGAATTATCAAAGCCAGAAGAACCTAGGAATGCGACAACGCAATAATTGAATGATCTACAAACCTTACAAATGTTACTGTAAAACATTGTTAAAATTTGCATACGAGTACATACGAGTTAGTCTAAGTAAAGTGTGAATTTCACACTGCACCTCTCTATTATGTTCATAAATACATTACTATGGAATAGAACATTACTTTTATTCTCTTACTACTCGACTTCGTAATAAAGAATGTTTGCTATGCTTGAAGCCAATACAGAAAGTATTGGACGTATAGACGTACATGGAAGTGAGAAATCAAAGCAAGAAAGCAATGCAAAAAAGTATTGTTACATTTAAACACACAAAGTTTCAATTTTGATTTCTATCTAGAGAGCGGTGCACCAGCAAAGGCCAGACTCTTTCCGCCTTCCGAAAACCCGTTGCGGAAACCCTCGGAAAAATGCCTGAGAAAATGTAGAATTCATTTTTTTTCTAGTTTCTTTCCAGATGTTCCAAATTCAAACAAAACGTATATCAATGTATTCGTCCCTTCGAGTATTTTGAACGGTGGTAGAAAAATATATACTTTCTTTTCGAAAAATCAAATTTTCGTCAATATCTCAAAAATTAAAAAGAAAAAATGACACGTAGAAAACGAAATATGTTATTTATCCCATAATACTCAGTAACTTAACACATCCCGATACCTCAAACCGTTTCAAAGATATTAGCTGTGGCCAACTGGTGGGCAACGGCCCGAAGTCCTTCAATTCGTAATATACATTCACGAATACATTCGTGAACATACATACACAGCCTTCATTTGCATACCACGTGGCCATGCTTGAGCACCCGGCCAGGCGGCGAGCATGCCCCAAGGGAACAACATCGCACAGCGCACGACGCAGCGCGTGCGGGGTCGAGCGGCCAAACAAACCTTGCGCGCTCCGCGAGCGCCGAAGCCGCTGCCCGTGACTGCGTAACCTTGCGGCGCGTAGACAATACAACGACCGACCCTGCAGCGGACGCAGCGGACGCGCTTCTGCCCGAGACGCGGAAGGCTGGTTACTTACGCGCGGGTTCTTGCTCAGGTGGGCTCGTTCGCCGGTCCTGTTTACCATTCCGATCGCTCTTTTAGAATGCCGTATTGTTCACTTGCACTAATTGGATTCTATCTTAAGAAATCGGAATGCTCATTGCCTGAATGTCAAGAAACATGTTCCAATGAATTTCATAATCAGATATGGGTTAAGGAGAAATGTGACTTAATACAAATCCGCTGTCTATTATTATCTTGAAAATTATTAACCAAATGTAGTCCTATAGAATACATACCATTTATAAGGCGAAAGTCATCAGTCAATCAAATATTTAATAGTCAGTAAATCATATTTATATATTTTGAAACATTCATTTCTTAATTTTAAGGATTGATCCTGTATTATCACTAAGATGGCTTCAGTCAATACAACTTTAACGCCATCTTCAAATTAGGATTCTTGATTTATTTGTGCATCGATTGGAGACAAGGTTACTCTTTTCTCTTGTTCAGTTTAGGTGAAATTTTAGATGTGATAATGACTCCGTAGTCTTCATACCTCCGTTAGGTTTGAAGTATAACTCACTAACAGGTTGATACGAATTCTTGAATTGTTGAATTAAGTAATTATATAAGTATTCATTTATACTGGCAGTGATTTTAAGATTTATTTTTTGCCACAAAATCACTCGATTAGTACAATCTATTCTTATTAATATTATATTAATTATAATCTTTTCTAATATATCAAGTAAACATTTTACATGACTGTATCTTATAATAAACTTAATTTCATGAACTGAAGTTTTTCTACATCTCAAGTCGTTCTTTTTTAGCTTTAATCGATCATCCGTGTTTCCGCATACCGGAAACGGTTAGATTCCCATTTAATTCGGATAACTGGAAATCGCCCACCCTCATTCAAGTCCAGACCTGTATTTTCCGCTTCCGCGCTGTCTAAGAGAGTATTTACAAACGCGTGGGAGGGAAATCACCCGGCTAGAAACAGACGGGGCGGCGGTGACGGTGACGTGGCGCTGTGTCGACAAGCGACGGCCGCCGAGTCAGCAAACAGCTGAGCGCCGGCACGCGCACGAGACAGGCCGCCGCTGCGGCGCTCGAGCTGGCAGTTCCGCTCGCACCATTCCTCCATGGAGGTCATCACGACGTACATCACCGCCATGGCGGTGCCTTTGGTTCGTACTCTCTGGCATTGTTGGCTGTAACGGGGAATTCGTGATTTTATTTCAGTTTACTTGTTGGTTTGGAAACTTCCCAGTTTCCAGAGGAATATTGAGGTAAATTGATTCATAAACAATGCTTTTATAAAATACCAATTATACATACAGTGTCGCATTCGGAACATAAATGATCTTTTTGGGATGATTTGGAATTGTTTTAGAGTGTTGATAGCCCTGCCGGTTGTTGCCAATTGCGTTAAAACTATGTAATTACGTATGATTGATGACGTGTTTACATTCCGTGATAGTAGCAGGCTACTGTGCAAAATAGAAACATTATACTGAAAGTTGAAACACGAAACGATACATTTTGAGTGATATGTCTCTTTAATTTGTTGCTGAAATCGCTATGCTTATTGACAAACAATTTCGTGAATAAACATCGTGCACTAAATTAGGTGTATCGTTTTCGAGATTTTCATCTCGTTTACCGATTTTAAATACAATTCAAGTGTCGATTTCAAATTTTAGGTGTGAAA
>BOPP01000197.1:775427-790427 GCA_017312745.1 Gryllus bimaculatus | reverse complement strand
CCCCTTGTTGGAACTGGAGAGTAGGTGGTTTCGTACCACCTATCATTTTATCTGTTCAATAATTTACAAAGTTGAACCAGTAATGTCACTTTTTACACTATTTAGTTTCTTACATTTCCACATTCTCAGTCGTGTCGCACTCTCAGTCGTTTTTTAGAACTATTGTAAAAAAGTTTTCCACTCTGTTAAGCCGTATTGACAGTTTGTGTACATTTCTTTTGAGATCCGAATTTTACAGTGAGATGCATTCGACTTACTTCGACATACAAGGAAGTCTTCGTCTACTACAACCCTCTATTGATGAATTCCTACACTTGAAACACGATATATTCGTACGTGACGAGGCCTTCAAATGATTATGTCGAAAAAGCCAAATAGATAAGTGCCCGATAGTGACTTCTAGAGAGTTGTTTGGGTGTTCAAAACATTATAAACGTTATAAACGATTACACTTTAGATGTGAAGACCAAAGGGTATGTGTACTTCATGATCCATTTATGAATTGTTTACATTGTGCTCCTAAGATTTGATATTTTATTAGTGTGCCAACACCACATAAATGTTTCATATCCTGGAATTGCAAGCAAATCTAAAAGCATAATAATATGAGCCGAAAGAAAATTTGATTTCTCGAGAAACGGAACGAAACTGTTTCCAAGAAGGACACGGAGCAGGGAGACATGTGGTAATCGAGAAAAAATATATTTTTGTACGGAAAGACAGCCATTCTCAGGACGATTATATTCTTAGTCTCGTGTCCGATATAGAAGCATCATTCTCTCTTACCAAATCTTCCTTCTTCGGAGCATTATTTACTCCCCTGCGTCATCTGTAACGTACATTCTACAAACCAGTTCCCATAAGGAAAGACTGGATCTCGAACTGTAGTTTAACTTTACGAAAGTTAATATTACGAAACTGACCACAGTGAGGACCATCTGCGGGGGAAGCCAGTAACGAGTTGTTCTAGGCAACCAACCTCTCGACACGACCCGACGCATCCTGTTCGTATTGCAAAATACCTACCTGTATTATATTGTTTATTAGTATGTTCATTGTCAATAAATTCTGTAGATTTTCAGTATGTTAAGTTTTAAGACAATCCATAGAATTTTTGTGAAATAAGTAAGCAGTAAATGACATTTTACGGAATTTTATAGAAATAAAAATTTATTTCTAAAAAATGTACTTGAAATATAAAACAAGTTATTTCTATAAAATTACATAAAATATAATTTACTGATTACTAATTCTAAAAAATCTACTGATTGTCTCCAAACTTAAGGTACTGAAAATCTAGAGAATCTATCTGTTTTGCTGATTTCCAATATGCACAGAAATTGAAACAAAACTGCGGCCTCCCTCCATGTGACAGGTCGTTCATAATTTTGTTACATACCACGAACTCGGCAAAAATTCAAAAACAATGAAACAGTTTCGATTTGTTTGTAGTGCGTGTACCGACAAAATTATCATATTCAGTGCGTCACTGCTTTGGGACAATGCTGACGTCAAATGACAGAGAGGTTCCAAGAAAGAGGCCGCCCTGCATTAAATATTTGCTATTCGCATTCATGGTAACGGCAACTTTATATGTAAAGAACTGTTGTTCTATATATACTATGTGGTTGCAGTCTTTGTAACCACTTCTTTGCTAAAATATTTAATTTCTAGTAGTTTTAGAGGATAGTATTTTATTTAATAATTTAAATTTTATTTTGTTTAATTTAGATTTATGTGTTGTTGAGCAGTATGGGTGCTACTTTTTGAAAAATCATTTTGAGTGGTTTTCTTCAGTAGCATTTTTGCATTACTGTAAGCCAGTAATTTAGTTTCCTAATGAAGTAAGCAATTTTTTGTCTGCTTTCTGCAGAACGACTTTTTATCAACACTCGTGTGAAAAAATGATATACACAAAATAGAACAGAATGGGGAGAGAATCAGGTTGACGATTTAGTTTATTATGCACGTAAGACAATTGAAACTGAATTGTAATTAAAAAGTATTTTATTAATATTACGTTTTAACTTACTTTACAAATTCGCATACAATATAGGATAATGACAGTAATGTTGTAAAATGCACAAGTTTAAATCCTTTCTTTGTACCATTCCGTTAATTTAGTTTTTAAATATTGATTCTTTGGTTTGGGTATCGCAACCGCAGACATTATGATTCATAGTATTCCTACACATATAAGACACAAAGAATGACAACAGAAACCCAAATTTAAAACAAAGCCCCAAGATGGACATCTCCATGTTCTTATTGCGGCATAATTTAATATCGTTTCTGACCTCCTTTGAAACTGCCTCCCACTCGAAGTGCATAAGGGCCCTCCAGGTACTATCAGCTGCAGTGCTCGAACGGAATGTAGTACCGGTCTCTTACACCCCCGCGCTTCTTTTGTTTGTAGTTTTAAATTGGCGCTGCAATGACCTTTGTTACATCAGCCCCAAGAGGTAATTTAATTCAGATTAAGGTGAACATAAGAGATTTCATGTACGACAAAATGTAAGAGAAGCAGATTAATATAGTGAGTATTCTGGCCAATAGAAGCAACAGAGAGAATCTCATACTCAAAACAACGAATGTCCCAACATTATTGTTCTTCAGTATCGCAGTTGAAACATAAGAATCGAATATTCTTTCAGATTACTCCCTTAAATTTTTGTCACCTTCAGAACCCAAGATTTATCACCCAGGTCCTTGTGGGACATATCTGAGAGATAGGATAATTGGCATACCCTTATTCTTCTATAATGTGAATTATCTGGGCATGTCTCTGAATCTAGACCTGAGACACATTATGGTGATCTTCAGAGCTTCTGCATTTTTCACGTGGCACTTCTGGCTCATGCCCGAGAGAAATTCTACCTTTTTTACCCTTCCCCTTGGCTAGAAGAAGCTGCTTCTGTACTCACGGCGCGTCATGCGGGCGCCGAGTGCTTCTTCGCTGCACTTCTGCAAAGTAGTGCCCTTCTCCTCGCACCGTGCCTGCACCGCAACCTCATCCTCCCCACAGGTTTCGGCCTGCGCCTCTTTTGTTCGCGGTTTTTAATTGGCGTCCGCTGCAGTGGCTCTCCTTGCGGCGAGAGCTGCACCGGGCCGCGCGCGCTCTGGCAGCAAAAAAGCGCGGCCTTGACTCGCTCGCAAACGCACCCGCCGCGCCGCTGTCGGCCGGTCGCGTGGCACTTGTCGCCGGAGAACATTGTCATCGCCGGCTGCCACCGCCGCCACAAGAAAGCCCGTGCTGTGGCACTGTCAAGACGTGTTTTAACTGCACTTTTACGCATTTCTTGAAAGTGAACCTGAACAGTTCAGTGTATGAGCGTTGCCGGAGTTTGGACGGCGGGGACTGGGAAGGCGGTTGAGGAGAGATTTGTAGGGGGAGGCAAGGTTTAATGATTTAATGAAATAGGAATTTCCTAAATGATAAAGAAAAGTTTAGTGGGAACTTAATGGATATTTTCCAAAGCTATGACTAACATTTATTGTTATTACACATGAAAAGAAGAACATTACCAATTTAAAACGGAAAATTTTCTGAAATATTTTATTTACGAAAGGCTCTTGTCAGTTAGTAACAACATTCACATTTCTATTTAATAATTTATGAAGAAAAATATTTTTTAATATTCTCAAAAAATATGTTTGTCAAAATTTACTTCATGCATGTATTTTATTTAATTAATCTTTTGTTTGTTTGACCAAATTTCTGCCCGGAATGTGCCTTCAGGTACTCAACCCTAGTGCCAGAACATTCCTGCATTATTAAACAATGCTTATGTAATATTAATGTGTAATATTAGTGTGTAATATTAATGAAATTATTTAAACTACGCATTAAGCATATATTTTGTTATTCCGGGTCTACTTTTTTCTGTAAACTAAATCTGCTACTCGCTGCGCAAAATGTCGCATTCATATGTGTATTTGATTGGCTGACAGATACTGTCCCCATTGTTTTTCACTAGAAAATAAAAATTGTAACTTTTATACTATATGAACAAAACCAAATTTGCAGAAACTATTTATGGGGCCGCAACTTTGGCCTGTGGCGCCAAAAAAAAACGGCGTTTGGCGTTTAGAGAATTCTAGGAATATATTGTGTCATGTAAATAAAATTCTTCCATTGCATATTAATCATATCTCCATTTTTATGCAATTATTATATCTCGCAAAAATATAACACGAAACTTTGCGCAGTATTTTGTAGTAAATATCAAAGCTCGTTTCTACAGCTTTTCATGGCATTATATTTTGCATATTTACATGTGAAGATACTTGGAAAAAAATCATCACAGTCGATAAAATTGTATTTTGTTTTGTTTCTCACTTTGATATTCCTAGAAATTCAAGCGGGGGTACGATTTTAGAGATATGACAGACTTAGCCATGATATTCTACGCGACTCAACGTCACTTTGCGTACCAAATTGGTAGGTACAAGGGAACCGGGTCATGCAGGGCGTTGCAACAATCGAGAGCAAGGACGAGTGTGCCCTGTCTCGCGTGGAGCAGCGTCGATCAGCGCCGTAGCGCATGACAATCGCCGTACACTGTCAACAGCGCATTCTAGTGGGGTAACATCCACTCACGTGTAGTGAAGCGGTGCGAGTTTCCACTTTGCCCGTCAGATGTCGCGGAGAGTTTGCACACGAGTGTATATAGTTAGCGCAATGACCACCAGGGATCGCGCCGGTCGTGAGCTCTCGTTCGGGCAGGTGTCTTGTTAGGGCTAGGGCGCTGGCAGAACGTTAGGTGTTGGCGCTGGCGGAGTCGTCGACTATTCGGGTCGCTACGGAAAACAATGCGTGCTGGCGGGGGACACGGCTCGTCGATTCTCCCCACTCCTACGCCTTTTCATCGGCGTCTGACCGAATGTGACCATTGCCAAGAATACGTACACGTAGGGATTTTCCGAAATTCAGATGAACTGTCTGCAACCCAATTAATTTTAAGTATTATCTTTCACACAATACTGTGCAATGGATTTCGTATAATTCACTAACAAACAGTTTAAGTATTCACTATACTTTCGAGTCTTCTGAGACTCAACATTCAAGTGTTATTGATATTCTGTAACAAAATGCGTCTTTAATTAATTAATTAATTAATTAACTTGCAAATAAGAAAATGATATCCTTTTGGGCAGGTTTCGAATTCCAATAACTCTAAAAGTGTGGATCATAAATACACTAATATAAAGATAGGTAATCAATTTCATTTTTTTATAAATTGTTTACATCTCTCAAACAAGTTGTAATAGGAGAAATGTGGTTTGAAAATATTTATATTAAAGCAAAATGAAGTTTCTTTGTTCTTTGTCTCGAAATGTTTACATTTGTAACTTATTTGTTAAAATGGAGTGCTTACTTTTCACGAGTGTCTAAGTCGTGACTCACTGTCAGCGGGAACGCGCGTCTGTGAGTAGATCTGTCCATCACATTCCGCCATTCCAAACAACCGCGCGCCCGCCAACAGAGCGATCGTACCGAGCGTGTAGTTGCCGGGTCGACCGCTACGCCGCGCTGACCGTGCGACGCGCGAGATTCCGTCGGGCGCCGGTGCAGCGACCACCCGGCTAGCGGGGCGAGCGAATAGACGGCAACGGCACGGCCCGGCACGGCGCGCGGGGCAGTCGGACGCGTGTATACCTGATCGGGCCGGCGCGGGAGGGCGGGGAGGGGGTGGAGACGCGCCACTGGCTGTTGCCGATGCTCTTCCGGGCGCGTTGCAACCACCGCCGCTGCTCCCGGGGCGCTGAAGGCCAAGGGACGTGCACCGGACCAGTCGGGCCGAGGACCACCTGCGAAGGAAGACTCCCCGGCGTGGTGCAGTGTGGTTGTGGTTGTGGCTGCGGTCGCTCGCCCGCTGACTGCCGCGGGGCAGTTTGTGGTGGAGAAGGATCGGTCTTCGGGACGTAACGACGCCGGCCGCTCGCGCCCCCAGTCATGTTGTCAACCACTGCGCTGTTCGGTACGTGGATGACGGCGACGCTGTCAAAAAATATTGTAAAGATGTTTGAGGGTGAATTTGACGTCTCTGGAACTGGTGGTGGTAGTTCACGTGTCTTGTCGAGCCTAGTGAAGTAGAAACTTTGGCAGATGGTTAATTGTTAATGGTAGATGGTTGTCATCCAGTTGTTTGTTTTTTTTAATTCTGCCTGTAATTGCTTTCTAGATGTTGATTGTAGTCAATAGAAACATTTTAGAGCAATAATTCATGTGTTAGGAACGACTAGTTTGTCTACTTGATATAAGAGTTCCGTGACGAATGGATTTTATGTCGTATGTAATTCCTAGTGATAATGAGTTATTGTGAAATATTTCGACAGTTTGTACTTGACTTTAATTTTGCCTGCTCGTACCTGTATGTCTTCGAATCCAAGAAATAAATGGGCACGACCTATGATAGAGGTCGCACAATAATGCACGTGAGTACAACAATATATGATATGCTTATCAGTTTGATAAAATCACACGACCTGTGTCAGTTTTCAGATCATTATTATTAATAGTAAAGACTTCATGATGACAAATTTTAAATCACAAAATCTGGCGCATGTCTTGCAGTTGCACACGCGCAAGCCACTAAAGAACATTAAAGCAAATCTTGGCGTGAGTTTTCTTATATTTATGAAATTGTGTTGTGCCAACACATTTTGTAACAACCCAAGAATTATAAAACACAACCTTTTTGATATCGGTGGATGATATTGACTTTGAGTTCAAAGTACAATCTCTTGATATGTCAGACGATGCATCAAAATGGATAACGAGAGTGATGAGATGTTATTATTAGTTGATATACCTACATTTTAGGTAACGTTTCCGAGATAATGCAGTTTGCGTTTGTGATAATAAAGTATCTTGCCTTTTAAAGTCAGACGATTTTTATACAGATTTTTATTTGATAACTGGAAGACGCAATGAGCAACCGAAAGAAGCCTCAGTCGTGAATGTTGAAACGACTTATTCCAGCCTAATTTTTGTTTGTGTTGATCAAGCGTCCGGCGGTGAAATGACTTTCCCTTTTGTAGAATTCATTGAGCCCCACATTGCAAATACATTTAACTACGGGTATTTGTACAGAATGAGAACTTTCATCTGCCATTCTATTTATTACAATGCTGATGGTTGTTGTTCAACGCGTTACTCACACCTATGTTTTTTAATTGATAAAAAACCAACTGATGTTGAACACGCTCAGTGACACCTTGGTGTATTATGGGATTATTATGGAATGTGGGTTCACACATGGTACGGGAGGTTATGTCATGGTTCAAGGTTTGTCATGAAATTATCCTGTTTGTTTTTTGTTTGTTTGTTTGTTGTCGTTTTTTTTTGAAGTTTTTGATTCATGAAATATATTTGGAAAATTTGATTATTAAAATTAATTCTTATTAAAATGATTCTTATTGAAAGGAGAATGTTGACGCTACCATAGGTTTTTTGTTAGGGTTTTCGCTCTCCCGTTTCGAAAATATATTTGATGGATTTGTTAAAACATGCCTGTTTTATTTAATGCGTATTTCGTTATCACTTACTGTTGACTTGTTAAATTTAAACTAATGTTTATTTTTAACTAAGGAAAAATAAATGAACAAATAATGAAGTAGATGCAAAATCGTCTTTTAAATTACAGCAACTGTGAACAAAATTTTCAAACACTCGAACATCTTACAATTTTGTTAATTTATATTTAAAAATACTATTCATTAACCTAGTCAAAGATTATGTCTTAAATTTTAAAGTTCTTTAGAGTAGCATTTTGCTACTCTTTGCCGTGTCTGCAGCTCGACCAGACGAGACGAAAGGAAATGTTCCTAAGCCGGCGATGAGTTCTTTGACTTTTGCGGATGCCCGTAATTGCCGGAGCCATCCCGCTAACAACTACTTCGCAGCCGTCGTATTCTGGGGCCGGACGCGGTGCCGGCCAATAATCGAGTCATTGGCAGCGGCTTGCGCTGCTCTCTGCGAGCAACGAACGCCCCAGGCGACTGCACGCGTCGCAGACGGAGCGGCATTCCGCGTTTATTTCCTCCCGTTCGATGCAGTGCGCTTCCAGACGGTTAGCATCATAGGTTGGTTGGTTCTGGGCGCGTCAACTGTTAAGGTCATTAGTCTCGAAAGCGTTGTGCATGTTCCTTTTCCTCGGGAGGCGGCGGTGGTCTTCGTGAGTGAGATCCGGAGGCGACCTGCCGTCGGCTGGCGGGGTTGTCCCCAACCAGGTATCTCCCACCGGCGGGGCACCGCCTGCAGCAACCAGGACAAGCATTTAGCTCCCGAACGCCCTCCCGACATGTGTGGTAGTGTAGTGCCTCTTGGTGGATGTGTGTATAGGTAAGGGGTGAGGATATGACAAGGAAGAGGAAGGAAAGATCGCGTGCAGTCCTTTGCTCGTTTATTAGGGTACTGCTCCGGCATTTGCATGGTATTGATAAGAGAAATCGTGGAATACTTCCGATGAGAGCAGCCGGCCGCTAGAATTCTCCTCCAGACAGCCACTGAATTCGTCCTAGGCGGTGTCAAAAATTCTGCCGCCGTCGGTTCGCGAACTTAGGACCTTCCGGTCAGAGGCACTGTAGTGACATCAGCATCAATCATGTTCGTTTTAGTAATAAATATATTAAATTTTTGAAATCTAAGATGTTATAGGACTTACAATTTTTCTTTAAATATATTTCTTGGGGCATACGTTGGAGCAATAACTATTTCCAAGCATTTCATTATTTTCTATATCTAGGAAGACTTGATCTTCTAAAATTGGAATATTTCAATGCAACACCTCCATGTTGTTTATAATATACGAATTCATCTTGCTTGTAATATTCGTATTTTGTTGTTCTCGACAACATAAACGTTTTTACCCTCTATTGAAATAAATGTATTCGTATCCAATATTGAAGGTTGTCAGTTTGTTAATACTTCCAACCTAAAAATGTTTGACACATATATCGTCTCTTTCGTTTACATAGTAGTAATGAATAAAAAAGTATTGTTCTCGTATATGTGTAACTAAATTTTATTCTCTTGTGAAAATGAATTTCTTAAGACTACTAAAATTGCTTGTACGTTTTCACTTGCGAATAAAATCTAATTTTTCGTATCTAGCGAAATTAGAATCCATTTAAAATTCAACCCTTGCACAAAAAGAAATTAACAGCACGTTATATCTCACATGAGTACTTTTCAAGATAAAGAAATTTGGATTGTTAACCGGGAATATTTGTGAATGTGTACTTTTCTAGCATCTTTGAACAGGTTATTTTCAAAGCACTTTCGTAATTATTTGACTACAATATCTGTCTCTGAACCATAGGCAACAATGTGTGAATGGAAAATGGTTCTTAATCTCCATCTAGTTCGTCCTTAAGAAGAGTGCAGATATTCGTCTTTCATTGTCTCAAATTATATTGTCAGCAAATCATTACAAACGGCTGCATCGCGTTCCCGATGCAGTTTCGCTATCCACGATCATTGCATGTAAAGTGACTCATTTGAAATGCAACGAGGTTGCTCGGGATAATTACGTATGATACTTGGAGCACCCTTTTACACACTTGCTCTTCAAAGACGCTGGACAAGGTGTTCTAAATTTCACCTGTTCGGAAAACACCGGTGACCTCATAACACGAATATTTTTTCTCTAAAAAATTTATGAGACCGCATACATGTTCTGTTTTTGTAATCGCTCCCTTGACCGACGGGCACCACTAAACCGTTTATTTTGTTACAAGAGAAACTCGTTCACAACTGTCTACCAGATGAGGGTTTGGTTTTTAGTAAGTGAGACATTATGAGCCAATTCTTGGGTAGAAGATCGCATTAACATTCCTCAGTTTTTTTGTTCTACGGCCGAATTAAAAATAATTTTCTGAGTAAGTCATAGTTGTTAAACTAAAAACTTCGCCGAGGATAGTCAAGGCGAGATATTTTTTCCACTTATTAATAATGAAAATAGTATAAATTTTAATATTGTGCAAAAATTAATACTGCAACGTTAGAGTTCGCGGAGGTTCAAAAGTGCGTTCGTATCGGGTACGACGATGTTCGTTCGTATCGTTATTAGGCAACCACGTGTCTAGAGCGTGTGTGTTATGAAACGATGGGTATTGTTACCTGAGGAAGAAGTGGGATTACGATACGGACGAGGAACGAGCGAGTACCGTAAACTGCATTCGTGTGTATTAACCCCTTACATCCATATTTATACAATAATTTTACTGCGACAAAAGATATATATTCGTTAAACTTTTGTATTATTGGGCAGCTGGTATGCACAATTCGGCGGACGCCACCTAGTGGACACAGACCTCTTTGATGTTCCAGGTGGCATTGGTTAAGCGTTAGCACAGTCCGACTGCAAATGAACAGTATAAGAGTTAAGGTTCAGTTAATTAAAGAATGTCATCAATGTTCAGTTCCTGTTCTTATTTATTATTAGCTTAATAATTGGTGGAGTTTCGCAGGGGCTTCTTACTTTCTTCGGAAGTTCGGAGCGTAGGAAACAGGGTTGTGCACGTGCGGTTTAACCGTGCACTGTCTCAGCACATAATCCAACAAAAAAATTAATGGCACGATGGCTATTTATTGATTAGTTCTCAACTGTAAACGTCTCTGCAATCGTTCAAACAACTGTACTATAATGTAGCTGTTTCATGATGACCATCATTATAAAACGTACCGCAACTATTTTGCGCAACGAGAGTAAAAAAACGGATTTACACGTTTCACTCTAAATGGAAGTAGTTGCGAACTGTGGCGGCAGCCTTTAATTCTTAACATGCCACATTCTCGATTTACATGTTTCTGTCGCGCCAGAGCTGCTTACCAGCCACACTCTGTATATATTGGGCATTGCTGCCGTATCAGATTATATAGTCCTTCCATGGCGTCCCAGCCTGGACGGTTATGAGCTCGGGAGGCCTGCGCTAAGTAGACCGCAACCCCTTATGTAAACTGGGATATGTAAAAGAAATATGACAAAAAAAATGTCCCATTCGGAGAATCGATCACGAAATCGCCGGAGGCAAAGCGAATTTGAGCCACCTGGCTCAGCTATGTATGTATGTATGTTGATACATAATTATGTTATTAATAATATTACTATTGTCAGATTAATGCTACCAATAAAGATGTAGGGTACATACGTTTTCTGGATAGATACTCTAGAAATATGGATTTAGCAGCCCGCACTACCACCAGAGTTGGGAACAAATTACAAATAACATGATCACGTGACTAGCGAGCAGCAAAAGCCACGTGATTATACTCGCAAAGTGTGATGGAACAGCGTTTTCCGCTACGGCGTTAGCGTAACGTTGGGGTTGGCGCATGCGCGGAGACTCCAAAGTGGGTTGATAGCGTGTGCGTTAAGGTGCTTGACGCCGTGCAAAAGCTCTTGTTATCAGCGCGGCTGCGAGACCGTTGCCGCCAGCGGCCGCCTCTCGCGCTGTTATCCACTTGACGGCGGCGCTGCGCGAGGCCATTAGAGCGGCGCGACGACTGACGCTGCGCGCGCGGCCAATTGGAAATGAGCCCTGTCATTCGTCTTCGGCCCGCGGGCCGTCCCCGCAGCCGGCGGTGCGCGGGCGGCGACGGAGGGAATTGTCCGGTTGCGAATGCTACAGAACCTTAAGGAGACGGGGTCTTCGTCGGGATATGTATTGAGACCTTTATTTCTCCTGTACCTTCCTTCTCCTCCTCCTCCTTCTTTGAGAAAGCATAGGTAACTGCCAGTTAAAATATCACGGGATGTGTTATGTAGTGACACATTATATTGACAAAATTTTGGTTTTACAGTTCGTGTTCTAACACTAAGAGGGCGAAATGTAAGGGGGAGGCGCTGTGGAGCTCGGGCGCCCTCCCTTGAATATAAAATGGTCTCTGTAGGAATAATGACATCAAATACTTAACAATTATTTTAAATGTATGCATTATTATTTTGTATCTGAATACTATCTACTACAATATTTTAATGTCACACTTAATAATGTACAATAATTGAATTTGATAATTTTTCATTAGACAAGCACTTGTAGTCTGTAATGTATGAAATAACAAATCGGTAGACAATGTTTTAATACTGTTGATTTAACACTGTTCAGAAACCAAATGCGAGAACATACAGATACATATCAAACCCAACTGGTAAATGAAGTAGACAAACCAATAAACAAGCCTTAGTCACCGATTATCTGGAGATGCCCCCAAACAATGCGCGATCATCTATCCCACCAACAGAATAAAATGGAGGCCGGCACTTGACACAGATCTGAGGCGGACTTCACGGTTCATCAGTCCTCACTGAATGGTTATTAAGCTGCTTCTCTCTGCGGACATAGTAACGTAGCCTTGCTCGTGCTCTCCCTTTGGGCAGTTCCTGGGCACGAGGCTGATTCTAATCGAGACGAATCACAATTCGTCGTGATTCCCCCGGCCAACTGCCGGCACTGCGCTGTGACACGTTGTCTGTATGCGGCGTGACTTCTGACCCAGGGTTGTATTTCTGAGTGACAACTTGTTCTGAACAGCGTCTTCGTCGCTTCCGTCTCTGTGCTGTGGAGTACGAGTTATGTGAGCTCCTTGTAGCCTGGCAGTAAACAGAACTGCGCCTTCGATGGTGGCGTCGCGTTATCAACTCGGCGTGACAGATGGTAACAGCATCCGTGGAGATTGTCGATGAATTTATCTCAGCAAGATACGGCGACACAGGACCATTCCTTGTTAAATCTGCGGCTTCGGTCGGTTTCTTAGTGGCTTTGCGGGAGGTCCCTGCATTTGCTCAATTAAGAACTATGATATTTTTCTTGTGACCCACTTTATTTTCACGTCGCGATAGAGTGTACTTTAGCAAGCTTCACAGAGAAAAAGGAATTGCATGCCATGTGAAATTATCGACTTCCAAATAGTACACTCTGAGAATACGCCTCTATCAAAATATTGCGATAGTAGGAGTATCATTTACAGCCGTATTCTGAGACTATGCAATAAAAATTTACTATTTGTACAAAAATGAAATAATTGAGCAGCCAGAGTGGAATGAAGAGAAAGGGGTTTGTCTTCATGAGTGTGATGTGAATAGAGAGATGTGTTAAAATAGATGAAATGAGGCTGTAATGTATGAGAATGCGTATTATTACATTTAGTAACGAGTATTATGGACTCAAGTATGTGAAAATACTTTTTTAAGAATATTCAGTTTCTCATGTGGAGAGATTTGCCGCAAAGGGACCGCTGTAATGAACTTCTTTGCTCGTCCCAACTGATTCAGCGTTACGATGATGTCATTGAATTCCTCGGATCGTTGGCCGCAGGAGTCCATTACTCAACGACGATCAATCGACTTATTTTCGGCGAAGGAGACAGCAGGGCGGCGACGGCGGCGGCGCGACCAACTCAAGAGAAGGGCGCGCTCTGGAATGCGAAGAACGCGTGGGAGGATGCTGTCTGAGGCTCTGCGAGCGCCCCCGGGGGGGGGCGGGGGGCGGGGGAGCGGGGCCGGCGTATTGCCGCGAAGAACCTGTTCGAGCGGTGACACGGCGGCGATCGGAAGCAGCATTTACACTGCCGCGAGAAATGCGTGCGCGTGCATTAGGTGGGGCGGGGAGGGGGAGGGGAAAATGGGGCTTCGTTCACCCCGCCCTCGCCCCGCGCCCCCGACGGGGTGCCGGACGATTACGGGCGCGCAGGCCTTCCGCCAGGGGTGATTAAAGACGCGCTTGCAGTGGGGCAGAGTGCGGTTGACGACGGCATGCCAACTGTTCAGGGAGACGCTCCACGGATATTTTAAGGGCGCTTAAAATGTTAGCCGACATATCCTCGATTTTCTATTAAGCTTCACACATCGGCGGACATACTGTTTCTTGTTATGTCAAAAAGCGAAAAAAAACAACTCGTATTCTCCACAATTCCTCAGCAAAAGGGATATAAAAGAATGGGAAATTAAGATACATTGTACGCCTAAATATTAGAATATATTAATCTATTACAAAGGGGCACAATATTTTAACAAGTAAAACACAGTATCTTGGTTTACGTACTCTTCATGATTTTTTTGCTACATTCTCTCTTTGCACAATTTTGGTATTGAGGCAATGGAGAATCATTAATGACCTAATGCTTTGTGAAATCTGGTTGAATGAGGTTGTAAGGGGAAGGTAATTTCTAGTTAGTTGTTAGTCTACGTCGCAAACTAAATTAGTAACCGAGCCCCACGAGTGAATTAGATTAATAGAGTGAAGCAAACAATGCTTTCAGGACTACGTTAACAACGGGACTGAACCAATAGGGGCACTAGGGCAAGCGGAGGGGCAAGAGGAAGTGTGCCAGAACCAAACGGAAATGTTCCCCATCACAAAAGAGTCGAGCTTAGAAAAATTCAGAAATACTTGCTTATTTCAAAGATGATATAAAACAACGAAAGAAGAGAAAATATTTTAAAAAAACGTAGTACGTGATTACGTCAGAATTCCAGACTGAATTGTCCGAAGCGAGCGAGGTCGCGTCCACTCAGAGGAGCTGCGTGTGTCAGCGGGTTTGGATGCCTGCGACTCAGCAGGTGCCCGCGCGCACAGCATGCGAGGTCGGGGCGGCGAGGGAGTCCGGGTGGCACCGCCCCGCGCGAAGTCATGGCCTACGAAAGCGCGCGCCGCGTCGAGGTGAAAAGCCGGTGAACGGGGGGGGGGGGGGTGCGAGCGACGGGGGGGCGGAAACGCACGGCCAGAGGCACTTGGCTCGAGCGAAAGGCAACGGAAGGAGGGGGAGGCGGGAGTGAAGTGGAGTCGGAGGTTGTGACGTCGGAGAGATGGGGTAAGCCGGTGGCGGGCAGGGACTGAAGTAGGGGCGGGGGCTGGGAAGATGGAGGGGGAGAGGAGGGAGAGGCGCCGGTTGGGAAGGGGCGAAGGCGGAGGAGGAATGGAGGGAGAGGGATCCTGCAGCAAAAGGCGGTTGCAGGAGTGGAGTTGAGACGGGACGGGTGGAAGGCGGGGGGG
>BOPP01000197.1:745891-769066 GCA_017312745.1 Gryllus bimaculatus | reverse complement strand
CCCCCCCGCCTTCCACCCGTCCCGTCTCAACTCCACTCCTGCAACCGCCTTTTGCTGCAGGATCCCTCTCCCTCCATTCCTCCTCCGCCTTCGCCCCTTCCCAACCGGCGCCTCTCCCTCCTCTCCCCCTCCATCTTCCCAGCCCCCGCCCCTACTTCAGTCCCTGCCCGCCACCGGCTTACCCCATCTCTCCGACGTCACAACCTCCGACTCCACTTCACTCCCGCCTCCCCCTCCTTCCGTTGCCTTTCGCTCGAGCCAAGTGCCTCTGGCCGTGCGTTTCCGCCCCCCCGTCGCTCGCACCCCCCCCCCCCCCGTTCACCGGCTTTTCACCTCGACGCGGCGCGCGCTTTCGTAGGCCATGACTTCGCGCGGGGCGGTGCCACCCGGACTCCCTCGCCGCCCCGACCTCGCATGCTGTGCGCGCGGGCACCTGCTGAGTCGCAGGCATCCAAACCCGCTGACACACGCAGCTCCTCTGAGTGGACGCGACCTCGCTCGCTTCGGACAATTCAGTCTGGAATTCTGACGTAATCACGTACTACGTTTTTTTAAAATATTTTCTCTTCTTTCGTTGTTTTATATCATCTTTGAAATAAGCAAGTATTTCTGAATTTTTCTAAGCTCGACTCTTTTGTGATGGGGAACATTTCCGTTTGGTTCTGGCACACTTCCTCTTGCCCCTCCGCTTGCCCTAGTGCCCCTATTGGTTCAGTCCCGTTGTTAACGTAGTCCTGAAAGCATTGTTTGCTTCACTCTATTAATCTAATTCACTCGTGGGGCTCGGTTACTAATTTAGTTTGCGACGTAGACTAACAACTAACTAGAAATTACCTTCCCCTTACAACCTCATTCAACCAGATTTCACAAAGCATTAGGTCATTAATGATTCTCCATTGCCTCAATACCAAAATTGTGCAAAGAGAGAATGTAGCAAAAAAATCATGAAGAGTACGTAAACCAAGATACTGTGTTTTACTTGTTAAAATATTGTGCCCCTTTGTAATAGATTAATATATTCTAATATTTAGGCGTACAATGTATCTTAATTTCCCATTCTTTTATATCCCTTTTGCTGAGGAATTGTGGAGAATACGAGTTGTTTTTTTTCGCTTTTTGACATAACAAGAAACAGTATGTCCGCCGATGTGTGAAGCTTAATAGAAAATCGAGGATATGTCGGCTAACATTTTAAGCGCCCTTAAAATATCCGTGGAGCGTCTCCCTGAACAGTTGGCATGCCGTCGTCAACCGCACTCTGCCCCACTGCAAGCGCGTCTTTAATCACCCCTGGCGGAAGGCCTGCGCGCCCGTAATCGTCCGGCACCCCGTCGGGGGCGCGGGGCGAGGGCGGGGTGAACGAAGCCCCATTTTCCCCTCCCCCTCCCCGCCCCACCTAATGCACGCGCACGCATTTCTCGCGGCAGTGTAAATGCTGCTTCCGATCGCCGCCGTGTCACCGCTCGAACAGGTTCTTCGCGGCAATACGCCGGCCCCGCTCCCCCGCCCCCCGCCCCCCCCGCCCCGCCCGCCACGCTTTGACTTCCGACCGGCGCGGCGCGGCGCGGACTGCTCGCCTCTCGCGTACGCGAGTGCGCAGAGTGGTTCATTGAGGTTTACTCATTGCGAGCGCGTCAACGCCTAAGGTAATTGGCCCCGTAAGTGCAGTGCATGTTTGTCAGCGGAGATGCTTCACTTTCCCCGCTGGTTGCGTGTCCGGCGCTTGGCCTTACCTCGGCTGCGGGTTTTCCCCACCTGGATCTCCCACCAGCAGGGCACGCCCCACCGGACAACTCTCAGCTTCCGACTTTCCTCCCGTTAGAGGTAGTGGGCGTAGTACCAGTACGATAAATGTGTATTAAGCGAAGGGAAAGGAAGATCGCGCGCGGTTCTGTGGATCCGTTTGTTAGGTTACTGCTTCAGTAGATGGAGATATTTACGCAAAATTACCGATCAGAGCAGACGTCCGCTAGAATTTCTCCCACAGACAGCGGCTTGAATTCGCTGCTGTCCGCAAAATCGTGCAGGGTGTGAATTTACCTGAGGGTGCCACGAATTTTCTTCCCGTATAGCGAATCTGCATACCCAAAGAACAAAATCACTACCAAAAACCATAATGTATAATTAGTAGTTATCTCTAAGTCAATTAAGTTTCATAAACATCAGTTAAGCCTCTTTTATTCTTGTTGTTTGTTTTTTGTTTTTAAATCATGTACTTGCTTATCCTCATTTCAAAAACCTAAGCAGTATTCACTCAAATTGAAATTATATTACTCGAATTGCAAACTTAAGTAGCGTGATATCCATCTCGTTGATAATTATTCGAGCACAATCTTCGCATCAGTTCTTCCCTCTTAGTAAGAGAATTAACAGGAGGAACAGACCAGAGCGTAATTACTCATTTCATTTCACAGACTGAAACTATATGTGAGCACCTTTAGTATTGAGGTGAAACAGAAAAAAAAACACCAAGAAGAACATCGCAAAACAAGGGAACCGTTAGAGTGCAAGGCGAAGCCAACGGGACTGACTGCCATTCTCCACCCCTTCCCTCCTCGTTCCGCCTTGCTCTTGCCACACTCTCCGCCCTTTCTCCTCTCTCTCTCTCTCTGCCGCCCCGCCCGGCCCCGCCCACATCCCACACTCCTTCCTGCCCCACCCACATCTCGCCCTGCTCCGCCCCGCCCCTCAAAAAAAAAATCCCGCCCCCGCCTCCACTCGCCCTGTGGTCGCCGGCGCATGCCTCACCGCAAAGTGACTTTCTCTGGTTCCAGGGCGATGGGGGCGGCGGCGCCCGAAACGGGCCCAAGAGGCCGCGTTCCTGCCGTGCGATAAGGCGCCTATCTGCGCCCGAACGCCTTATCCCAGACCGCTTCCCGCCTCCTCTCCGTGCGCGTTCAATCACTTGTTGCTCTCCGGTCTCTCCTAGAAAGACGACGCGCAAGCAGAAAAATTCGAAAAACGCGTTTTTTTTATTTAATAAAATGTCCAACAACAGTTAAAACTGATGTGACTGACCAACGTTGGTGATGTGTCATAATGGACTGTAAGCCTATAAATAAATCATCGCCCCGAAACCAATTGTATTAAGCATTGAACCGACTGGCAACTGTGGTACAAACCTTCCGAGTTCAATAATTTGTATTAAATGTTAACTTAAGCTTATCTTTTACTTGCTTTAACTACTTAGATTGAAATTGACATCTTTTCTGAATATTGTTTTGAGATGACGATAGTTAATATTTACGTAGTGGCCGTCGATTAAATTACGTCACGCAAATTTGGACTATTTTGAATACCTCTCTGTGCCCTGTAACGGCGCTTGTACACCCTCTAAAATTAATTATGTAAAGCTGCGACCAAGACCCCCCCCCCTCCTTATTCCAATAAGTAAAAACTGCAATTATGCCAGCAAAAACGAGTTGTATTAATGTATGTGTATTGTAAATTAAAATTTATTATAATTAAATCGTGCAGAAAATTAATTAGATGGTTCGACTGGCGCATAACATTAATAATTCGTTTCGGACATTTTATTAATGAAAGGAAGGCGCGTTAGGCCAGAACATTCTCACAAGCCGTGCACATGCCGTCGTCTGACGCCATAGTCTCGGACCTCGTAGCACCAACTTAATTAGTTCTAGAAACACCATTTAGATCAGTTGTGAATATGTTCTTCGTATCTAAAGGATTCAATTCCAATATAATCATCGTAAGAAATATTTTTTCATTTATTTAACAATTGAGCAGCCTCGTGAAAAAAGGGAGCGAACCACAAAAATTCAATATATCAACTGTTAATGTATTCGATTATGAACTCATTGAATATGTCAATAAATCGCTTGTCTCATTTACAGATATATCTTCGTTTATTAATTTTTTTATTTTAATTGTTAATATGAAAAGGTTTTCGTTAAAAATTGAATAAAAAATATTTCAGCAAATTTTTGAAATATTAAAAAGTAAGTCCAAGCCATCACGTAAACACTAAACTATGCACCCCCCCCCCTACACCTAGTAACGCGCATATGCTGCCTCAACCCTTCCTCTTCTAGCCGTTACGTAAATCTATGGACGACCGCATAGTGTCAACAAGTGATGATTTCAGTGTATTGTTCTTTGCTATATGCCTTAAAAAAAATTTATTGTCAGTGTGCGTCTATTTTCGTTTATTTAATCTGTTTGCGTCTTTGGTATTTATCAAGGCTTGTTTCATCAGGTTGTCGGGTGTTCCACGTCAATTTCTAGAAGAACTATGTTATAACGAACTCACGTCGTTCAAAGGGTATCCCAGCACTCCTGCTCTATTCTCCAATTACTGAAAGCTTGAAGAAGTGCGCGTGCAGAGCATAAGCGGGCCTCCAAAACACTTCCACTTAAGAGAGCGAGAGAATGGAGGAATAATCTTAACTCGTCAAAACTGTCTTTGGTTGTACATGTATTTAGTTGGCTTTTTAGAATACAGGTTTTGAGTAAAAGAAAATTAAACATTGGGATTTTTTGGGGAGGGGAGAATTAAAGTTATTCTAGAGACTTCATGTTAAGGCCTCCAAGAAATAAAACATCCATTCAAATTTAATGGGCCGCTACGTCAGATCAATCCCTAGGAACAACAATGTTTTATTGGAAAACCCTAGCTTTTAGGTTTACTGCTGTCAGTATCACAGTTTTTTCTGCGCGTTAAATTTTCATGTATCAAGGGTCCCACAGAAACCTGGCCACTACAACGTTTAAACAAACATTTGGAACATGAAATTATCCACTTTCGGTACCAGAAACTTACAATCCTCGCTGCCTCTTGTGTCTAAACGCCGTGCATTGCAGCGTGCGAGAAAGTGCTGTGGCCCTCCTTCCGAGTTGTTGCCTTGCGCGGATGATCTGGGCTGGCGGACGCGCCGACCGGTACGCAAGGCTTCCGCGAAGCGACCTCACGGCGCGGAAGCAGACGAACCAGCTCAGCCCCCTCCCCCCACCACCCCCACCCCCCAGCTCGAAGCCCCCGCCGATGGAGTTGCACCGCAGAGCTTCCCGCGTCGCACGCCCGTACACGCTCCAATTTACCACCGGAGTGCGAGTCGTGAGGCACCGACTGATGTCACCGGCAGTAGGCCTCTGACCGGAAGGTCCTGCGGCACCACGCCCGACGCTGCCAGGATTTTAGATACTAATTGTCAGCTAGTCGAATTCAGATGCTGTCTGGAGCAATTTCTAGCGCTGCAGCACTGATCGGGAGTTTTTCGTCGTTTCTCTGATGAATACGAGGTGAAGCCGGAAGCAGTACCCTAAAGAAAAACGGTCCACGGTCCGCGCGCCAATTTTCCTTCCTCTTCATTGTTCTATCCTCACCCCCTACTTACACACACACACACACACACACACACACCATGTATTGTGAGAAAGCCTGTTTGGGAAACACCCCGCAAAACTAACTTGTATATCCGACTACCAATCATGGGAAGAAAGGTCTTCCGCACCGCCCATTGTGTTTAAAACATGCCACTTCACTTACGGACTAATGACGTTAAAATGACGCGCCCGGATCCAAACGAAAAAAGTCATATTAGTCAATGAATCAAAAATTTCTCATGCGATTTGTCGCTTAATCACCCCTAACGTTGCAAATTGGCAATTTTCTCCATAGGGGGTCATTCAAAACCTCAGGAAGGGCCGATTAAATAATGGACAGTGAAGTGAATACAATCTTCAATCTGTAACAAAATTTGAAGGAATGCTAACCACGCTCTCGCAACGTTTTTGTTTTCAATGTCCGTCATTTGAACACACTAGGTGGTGGAAATCACACATACACTTAATAAGGATTAATTTTATCCCGGGCGAGGATGGATAAATTCTTCTTCACCAAAGGACATTGAACTTTCTAGGGTTAAAGACGATCCCAGGCACCTCGCCGTATGACTTTGCACTCAGACGTCCACCCTGAAGTAGGAGTAGTAGTTTCAAATGAAAACAGAAATAAGGGGCGAACGTCTCCAACGTCATTCAAGACGTTTTGTAACTGGAGTTGCATTGTTGAACTGCAATGAGTGTCGTTTTTAAATTACGTCTGATGGAATTTCTTACATACTTGCAGGAGGTCAATGCATGTTCATGCCTGCAGTCTTGGGTTGGATTCATTCATTCATTACCAATATTCACTAACATGTGCCATGTGCCTAAAATATAAAATGTACGTCTGACCGGTAATCGTTTATTAAAAATGTCGTCGAGTTTCCGTTTCCCTTGCATCTGAGAGAAAACTCATTTTGAGGGCTCTGGGCCGCAGGGCTTTCAAAATTCATATGATGTAGTATAAATAATACTGAACTATGTATATTCGTTCACTAATAAAGATATATTATTAAAAAAAAGGGGGTGGGGGGAGGCTTTCAAAGCGTCTCGCTGGAAACGAATCCGACACTGCAGCCAGGAATGCGCGACGCGACGCGACGCGGCGGGGCGAAGAAGCACGGCGCCGCAACGCGACGCTTCTGCGTGCGGGTGAGTCGGACGTCATGGGAGAGGAGCGGTGTTAATGCTTTGGAACAGTTTGAGAGTACTGGGGAACATTACGCTCTAGCCGGTCTGGCCCGCATTGCTTCCAAAATGTAACGAGCTGACATTCTTAGTTACGAACGCCGGTGCTAATATTTTTTTCGGAATGAGGTTGAGAAGAACTATTTAACTTCTTTTTAAATACTTTAACTTTAATTCCAATTTCGGTCTAACTTATTTTGTAACGTTACTTGCAAATTGATTGGAAATGAGAGGGGGAAATTGTTATACAGTTCATTCAGAATTAATTTTGCATCCGTAAAGTGAGACGTCTGTTATCAGTGATGATGCTATTTCTGCAAAAGGAAATAAGTAGTGCTTGTGACTTAATATTCGATGGCTAGCCCAAGAAACGTTCGACGGAAAGTCAGTGTCTCTTGCACACATACCAAAGAAAACCAGTTTAAATGTATTGCTTGTCCAAAAGTAAATGGAATGCTTCATTGAATGAAACCGTAAAGTATGAATCGTTCTGACGAAACGTATCGCCGGATCTGTTCTTCAATTCATTATAACTTAGTGAAGATAAAACCAGGAAATGTTACAAAGGAAGTCATGTATGTGTTGGCAAGCACGTCTCATAACAGAAGACATTCGTTTCCTCTATCAAACATCTTACGTCACGCTTCAGAGTAACTGACGATTCTTAAACCGTACTTTCACAATTCAGTAAATCACAGCTGATTATAGCAACTACATCATTTTTAAGGATGCAACGATTTGTGTTTTCTCGTAGCCACTAAACGTCTATTGGAAGCTGTAGTGAAATTCACAAACTAAACATTTTGTAATAGTATACATGTGTTGTATTATTTATTAGTATAAAATTATAGTACGTATCAGTATAAATAATTGTTCAATACGTTTCCTTGATGTAATTCTGACACGTGGTATTTTTATTATTCGTGAAAAACTTTGAGAGAGGGGATACTCGAAGACGTAAGAGCTGGTTCACAAAACAATTTCCCGAATCTGTGTTATAGAGAGTGTCCTTCACAGCATTACCCCACGAACAACCACTACTTAGTCTTGGCTTGTCTAATTACAATAGCTATCAGATCCCCTGCCATCTCGCGAGAGCTCGTCCCAAACGATGTTTCAATTAGCGAGCACGTGGCTTAGGCGTGCGATTCGCGAGCTCTAACCGCGTCGCTCGCCCCTCGGAGTCCGAAAGCCTCAGCGGCGGAGGGCGAACAGCCGCGCTATTACGCACCGGATCTGGCCGGCGCACGCGGCGGCGCACGGGCTGATAAACACGGGACCGCCCCGGGGTTGGGCCGCATTCATTAGCCGCGACGGGCCGGCCGCCCGCCGCCCCTCACCCGCCTATTCCCGCACCGCACCCGCTCTGCTCCGCCCTTCTCCGCTCGCTCCGCCCCGTTTCCCTTACCCGCACCGGCCCTTCTCCTCCACCCCCCCCGCGCCACCCGTGCCCTCGCCGATGATTTTACTTTCTCTTCTTTCTGCTTTTACGTAGTAAAAAGAAAGTATTGTAATGCTTGGGCGGAAATCGGCGATTTTTCGACAGATAAACTCTTATTGTCGGTAACGAAAAAAGAATATATCTTGTTCTTATGTAGTAAATTACATTACGTATAAAAAATAAATCTTAACCGTCTGTTTTGCGTAATTTCTTCTTGAAGTTAATGCACTTTCTTAAAAAGGTGCTCAAATTCTCTTTCCACGGATAGACTAAACAAATTTTGCAGGTTTCATTTTCGTTGAACTCTCTGAATTTTTCAAATTGCAAACTCTAGGAACATTGCGAGAAAGTATGTGCTATTAGAACACTAGTAGATATTTTTTAGCTAAAATTTTGCAAAAATATTAATGCTCAGCCATGTTGGTAGGAGCGAGTTACTTCATCCATTAGATATCACGAGGGGTACAGATATAGCAATCTCCCTTGAACAATAGAATTATAGAGAACTGATATTAAAGTTTCAATGAACAAGGGGGATAATTTTTTTCATTATCTTATGTCTGCCAGATTGCGCAGAAAGACGTGGAAAGTGAGTGGATTGCGTATTGCAGGTTATGCGGGTTGGTCTCTCTACGTAGAGACCTGGTCTTCCACCCCTGCGCCCCACGGCTTAATCTTTGCCGACTCGCAAACAAATAATCATTTTAATTACAATGTGGCCCTTAACTTGTTTGCATATCACAATAAAGAGAGCAGGTTTTCTCGAGAATGAATGTCGTGAAGACAAAACTGAGCAAAAGATTTTCGGACATTCACTTGCAGCACTGCCTTCGAATTTCTCCTTCCAACATTAAAATCAGTGTTGACAATTTGACAAAGAAACAGTGACAGCTCGCACTTTAAATTCAAGAATGTGTCCTTTGTGTTATTCAATAATATTACAAAGTGTTTTTAAACATGTTTCAAAAGGATAATTTGTGTTTCTGTGCAAGAAATCTCTTAATTTGGAGAACCATGAAAATAAATGTCATATACCGTTATGTAATGTCAAATGTACTATCAACCGTTCGTATTCATTAAATAATTAAATTACAATATTTCTGTAATGTTAAAATAAATATTAAGAACAACACAGTAACCCATTCTGAACCTTTCAAATTCCACATACCGCCTATGCGACAAATTTTCAATCCACGATCTTTTAAGGCGTGTTGTAAAGGGCTAATCCAGATAAACACACACGCGATCTCATTCGCACGGTCCCTTTCGCAACCGATTGCCTGCCTGACGCAGTTATCAGTGAATTGTTTCTCTTGAACAAAGACAATTTGTGGAATTCAAAGACAGACTGTGCTTCTCGAGAATCGTACACGGAAACACGAAAAAGATTCACTAATCAGAGCAATTAATTTCCTAAGAACAAGGCGTCAGAATGCTTTGTTGTTGATATATATATATATTCCACGTAGTATATGACAATCTCTCTTGTTGTCAGATGCCAATTTTGCTTTGCGTGCAAATAGCAAACATGAATCCATGCACGTACATGACTCGGTTACAATTTTGAAAACTGCATAATATATTTAAATAAAAATTAATAATAATAATAATAATAATACACCTAATTTTATTTTGCAGTTTGTTTGTTTATCAATACATATTCTAAATGAAAGTCGTTAATGGATGCAGTCAAATTGGTCTAGTATTACGTGGATTATCTGCACAGCAAAGTATAATGTAAATAAGTAATAAAATCAAAGGCCTACGAGAGGAACAGGAAGGAATTAAGGTAAATAGTTCTGATACTACTAAAAAAATGGAAATTAAAATGTTTTTCAATTTATCTAAATTTAAATTTCAGATTTTCTGACTTCAAGCTTTATTTGATCTTCCGTTCGTTTTCATAACTTTACAAATGTTGTTTGTTGATCATTACAGAACAGGAAACGTGGAAATACGTATTAGTCCATAAAAAATGTTTTCCCAGTGTACTCATATTGCGATAAGATACCGTAAAGTGTAACGGTTTTCGAATTGTTTTCTATCATGTGGGTACCCTCTTCTTGGCTGTAAATATGTGTTCATTTTATCTTAAGTGCTTTGCTAAAAGCTTCCTGATTTACGGAAATGGAGTAGTATAGATCTTGCAGAAAATCAATAGAATAACTACCTTCAAGATTTATTGGAGAATATTGCGTGCAACTTTCATTAGATCAAACCTCAAAGTTTCAATATATCGGTCCACATTACGAGAGCGTAAAGTTGAATGTATATAATATTTGTATAAAACCACAGAGGTTGAATTTTTTCTAGATGCAATTTTGTGCTGACGTTTCCTTACGGTTTCTTATGTTTATTTATTCTCGTTCAAAATTTCTGTCTCTCAAGGGGTTTAAAAATACATTTTGATTTATTAGCGTTTGGAATATGGCCATCCATAGGGAAAGAGTATTTATGTATTTCGTACTCGTGAGCATGGTCTACGGTTGGAAGAGTAGTTCAGGATTCAAGGTTTGATCTGAAAGCGTAGCAATGGAAGTTGAGGTAGCGCTAAGAGAAAGTAAAACCAGTTACGATGGTCTAATGCTACCCTTAGGAAACCCTGAAGCATAACGACGGGGATTAAAGATGGAGGATAAGGGTGAAGAATAAAGAGTTTGATAGGAAAGGTGAGCTAAGTTTTACTTTGTTCCTTTTGTGCCATTAACTCGCAATGATGTTCAGTTTGAAATAAACGATGGTGCTCTAAGGGTTGGGAACTTATTTTGAAACGCAACTAGCTTCTGGATGTTACTGAAAGTTGTGCCACTGCGTATTGGAGATGTACACGTGTAGTTTGAATAATTGAATTGTACAATAGTATTCGGCATTCAATACTAGTGGCAGGTCGAGAGTTAATTGATGGAAACATTTTTGACGTGTGCTGGTGGCAGCTGTAATAGCTAATTTTACATGAATGGTGTCACCCAAGTTACGCGGCAATAAGTCGTATTGTCTTCTTGAAAGTCGGTCCGGTTACAGAGAAGGCCCATCTAATGCGTTTCTCTCGCCATTCCCTGCTTTGCTCTAATTCTGTGGTGCTAAAGAGAACCGCAGATAGTGCCTCCCGGTGCGTGCGAAGTAAGCGTCCATCGCTGCGATGATGGCTCACACGAAAATATTGCTCAGGGTCCATGAAGCTGGGAGAGGAGAAAAAAGTCCTGCGTGCCATCTCGTTAGATTAATTCCTTGTCCTCGTTAATGCAAGATTGCTGTATGGCATATTTCAGAAAAATGTGATACCTCAAAATTTTAAAAAGAAAATACAAATGAAAATAAGTTAATGCAATACTACTTTACGTATGACATTGAGAAATGATTTCAAATAATGTAAATAATATGAATTTTGAAAAAAATATTGAGAATCAAAATTAAAGCTGAGTGAGCTTTTGAAATAAAAATAATATCGTTCAGTTGCTTAATTGATACAGAGAAATGGACTTACGACGTAAAGTTGGTAACCGAAGAGGGATGTTGTTCAATACTCATTTCAAGAAGTTCAGTATTTAAACGTTGAATTTATTTTCCTAAAAATACTACCATCGATACTTTATAAATTAGAAAAATGAAGTACCGTTGAGAAATTACGAAATGTTTAAACGCCGAAGTCATAAGTGCGCGTCATTACATGACTCGTAAAAGATATGTAAACATAGGCAATCTTGAATCGATTTATCGGGCAGATATTTGGACAAGATTCGCTCTTGGCGTGTATCGTAGAAAAGTGAAATGAGAGAGGCAAACGTCAGAAGCGGTTTTGCGGGCGGTGCAGCCAATGCGTCTCGATTTAGAGCCGCGAGCTGTCGGACGTAACAGATGAGCCGCTCTAATTGGACTGCTGCCGGTCGCTGGCCGTCGCGCGCCTGTGTGGGTGGCTCTGCTGCACTGATGCAGTGATGTAAACCTCTTTTGCACACGCTTGCTCTCAACAACCCTGCACCACACGAACACACAGACACACGTGAAATAATTGAAATAATTGGAAAGTAAGACTTGCGTTTATTTAGTTCAATAATTGTGTTGCCAAAAAAGTTAATAAATATACTGATTTTGTAGATATATTTATTGTAAGATCGTTTTTTAATTTACGAGAAAAGAAATTATGTACTACGTATTTATCTAATATTATTATTATTATAATTAAAAATATAAATAAAATTAAAAACGGTACGTTCGTAGAATATTTATAGTTTCTGTGAGTCCTTGAGGTTACGTATTCACAATGTTCAAAGAATCTATTAATTAAATTTTAAATATTAACGCTACCATTTTAATATTAGTGTACTGCCTTACGTATTTTTCGATCATTATTGGACTCTGTCAGAATCACGGAAAAGCATTGCATTTGCTCCGAATCCTAAACAAAATGTTGAAAGTTATCACCCATTTACAACACACAATCGCGGCTGAGGACGCGGGGGGAGGGGGGGATGAGGGCGGTCAGTGGTGTGGCGGACGCGGAGCGGCGGCGGGCAGACTGGGCGAGTAATTAGGGCACCTATTAGTGTCTGCGCGGGCCGGCGAGGGCGCCCCGTCCTCGATGGGGGTCATTTATACCCGGCCGGCGCGGCGGGGAGGACGGAGGCGGCGGCGCCGCGGGGCGAGACCAGTGCGTCCGCGGCGCCCTCGCCGACAGGCAGCGGTGAAGGTGAAGAGCACCCCGCCCACATGCGAGGTAGGCGCGCGCTCCGTGCAGACGTCACCGTGGGGTTCGCTTTCGTTTGTCAAAACCTTCCTTCTGTTTCAGTGATAAGTTCGTTTCAGTAAGGGAAATTATATGGTATTGCATGCTTTACAGATGTTGAGTGTAAAAAAAATTACCTAACTCCATTATATATGGTATATTTTCTGAAATATCTTATTACTAATTATTAATGCAAGTAGGATAATAATTAAAATGCATTAACACTGAGAACATAACTAGTTATATCATCCTAAAGATTGCGTAACGCTGAGCCTAGTAAAGCTCTCAAATGCACTTCTTCTGGCAAGAAAAGTCTGAATAATAGTGATTATTGTCACATATGAAGTTATTTTCTCCCGTAAAATAGACGATTAAAAGTACCTGATGTCATGTCCCGCCTTTTGTAGATCTGAACGCTTGAATTGGTTGTTCACGTATTAAAAAACATGTTTATGATGACACCTGTCACTCAATCGCCTTCGTAGATTACGATCGCGATGTTCGATTTTTCTTGAAAATGGCTTGCTGTCATGGCTGGCTTTTCTGGCTTGTGAGTTTGAAATTTCAATGAATTTGAAGTATATTCTAGTGGACGATTCACATTTCAAAGAATGAGTATGTATCGTGTTGTTTTAGTTATATACTCACCAATAATGCCAGCAATTGTTGTTCGACGTTTCCAGTTTTGTAGTGTTACGTAATCTCATGTTATTATAAAAGTAATTCTTCGTATAATATAGTCTAGTGAATATTGAACAATATAACTACATAATGAATATCTTTTTGAAATTCAATGAGACGATATTTTCAACTATTGTCGATTTGCAGCATCGAAGAAAATTCTATTCGCTTTTTTTAAGTGATACCACAGATACATATGGAAAGCAGTGAATTAAAACAAAGCTGTTATTAGATTAAATATTTTTATTACAATGATTTCGTTGTCCATGACAATTTTGAGAAATATTTTTAACTTCTGGGTATTAGGAATGAAAGACAGTTAAGGACTCCAATGCACGTGAAGTGACATCGAATGACTCCAACCGAGTGACATAGAACAGAGAACGACTTGTACCATTTGCTTTCTCTTGCGACTTATATGATACGTGTATATTTGTCAGATGATGCACGCACTGCAACTCCTTCGTACTACAAGGGTATTCGCTTTCGGTGTAGTAGGCGAAACACTGGGCTGACCGTGCCAACCAAAATCGCAGTGTGTGCCAACATTGGCGAGTCGCCAGCCGACTGCCGGCGCTGCCCTAGTACACTGAATTTTCGACTCTGTCTCGCGATTATTTTTCTCGCGAGATATCTTACTGTAATTTCCACAAAATTAAGTATTTTTAGTTCTGAGCTAAGCATTTAGTGGATGTGTCAATTCAAAAGACCTGCCATGTTTTAATAGTAGTTTAAATCTAATTTCCTGTTCTTACTCTCTTGGGGGTAAATGTTTTGTGAAGAGTCGAGAATGGTAAATGATTATAGAAGAACAGGAAGGTGGAAAATTTATTCGACTAAGTCAAACATTATTTGAAAATGGGGATTATCGATTAAATTTGTAATTTCATCAAAGAAATTTCTTGTTTACATTCTTTAGACCCAATAATCCAAACTTTGATTATTCATTTTCTGTATTTCTATAATTTAAACAACTTCAGCCGTTTTAATTCTTCGTATTTTATTCATTGACCTAGCCAGCAATAAATTATTGGGGTGGACGATTCAATAGCTAGTGTATGTCACCGGAGAGCCCTTCCAACATACTCCACATGCCAAAAAAAAGGGGGGGGCGAACGCGTACTTCGCTCACCCCGTCCCTTAGACGCTCGTGGATTTATTACAGTTATAACCATATTTAACACGTTTTGAATAAGCCTTCTTTCAATGTTGCGATCCTCTAGATATCCTCCGTGAAGGATTCACAATACGTAAATGATAGAAAATACTAGAGGGTAAGATTATTCAGTCAGATATCAGAGACCTACAAAACTCATGTCGTTCTGGTCAATCGCGATGAATGGTGTTCTGGACGACACGTTACCAGCCATCGTGTGAAAACGCCGAAGCCTGGCGTAGAATTCGAACGCGGCGCCCAGCTTGGCTTGTCTGCTTCGTCCCCTCTCGCACTTCATTTACTTCAGAGAGACTCAGAATCGACTGCTCTCTTGATATCTCTATGCGTCGACCACGTACGATAATTGGCCTTTTAATGACAAAAATATTGAAATGGAACGTAGGAGACATACTCAGTGTTATTCATACTCAGTGTAGCTGATTCTCTGACGTTACCCGGTGAAAATTTATCACAATCATTTGTTAAGCATCCCCGCACTCTATGTCTATCTATTGTCTACTTTTTAATCCGTTCCGCGCCCTGTACGATACCGATGGGTCTGTCCCCGCTCTGTCGTGTCGCGGAGACGCGTACCAAAAATGTCTTCGCCAGGCAACAATGTCCCGTATTGGAAATTTTCAGCAACAAATTTCGGAGCATAACCAAATTTGAGATATTAAGGTCGCGATCTTTTTTCTCAATTTCTTAAGTGTTCGATCACAATTTGTGAACAACAGCTTTAGTGCTTCCAAAGTTTTTTCAGAACGAACAACCACACATACACACCTACACTTTATATAATACTTACCGTGTGCATATATTCTTACGGATACTAGCGCAAACATTTAGATACACATTGCGACACTCTTTCATTTACAGATGGATAATCTGAAAATTGATTGATAATAATGCTAATGACAGTGTTAATGACGATGAAACAGTATATAAAGAAGCAGTACGGACGAGAAAACGCCGAAGGCTCATGCCACTTATCTCTCTTGTTCTCCACCAGTATCTCAAGGATCATCAGCGACGTTTAATACGAACATTCGGAGGCGGAAAGCTAACTCGTTGCCCGCTCCGCGGCGGGCCGTCCTAACCTCTTAAGGAGCCTAATCGTTCTATTTTTCAGTTTTTAATCGCCCGCCAGCGGAAATAGCCTGCGCGCGCGCCCAACTTAGCAGCCGCCCGCTTCCCCGCCCCGCCCCCGCCCCCGCCGCCGCAAGCGCCTTCGAGTGGGCGCGCGCCGCTGCCTGGCTAAATCCGTGCGAATCCGGCTGCGGGGGCGGGGCGATGGCGCGGGCGGGCGGGCGAGCGAGCGCTCGTGCCAATCGCCCTCATCCTTCAAACGGCCGCCCCGCGCGGCCCACGCCCGCGTCGGGCGCCCTGAAATTTATGGGCTGAAAATTATTTTATATTTGTCCGCGGCTACACGGGAGACGTCCAATTCGGTTAGGCATCTCTGGAAGCGAGTGCCAGCGCTGTCTGAGGATGCTGGTTTTCGTCGTTTTCTGTCGGATGTGCGGGACTAAGGAGTAGGTGATTGAAAGCTTGTGGAAAGCAAAGGCAAACTACCTCACTTCCTTCCCATTGCGTAGATGGGACTCGTTAATTCTGCTCTCTTGTGATGTGTTGAGATGCCAGCCAGCGCTCTGCCTTAGGACTATGCCGACAAATTGAAAGCTACTCGTTTTTCGTCGTGTAGTCCTCAGCGACGGTTTTTATAAAAAGCAGCTGTTTTGGAATGTATCGCTGTCTGGATCATCATAATCCTGTGGAAATGAGCAGAAGGAAGTTATGTTAGGTTTACCGAATTTGTTGGCCATAAAATAAACATTATGTTAATGCCGTACGGTTTAGACTGCTGCTTTAATTCCACTGGCGCCAGCGATTTGTTGAGTTTACAGCATAATGTGTCTGATCGATGGAGCCTGGCGGTTAAGCTTGATTCGGTGATCACCATAAGCATGTGCACTGTTGAGAATTTATTTTTCACGGACACAAGTAGCTCGAAAGCAATATCTCGACTTTCTTGGGAATATATTGCCAAAAATAGTGGGCTATTTTGGACCCTGGCTGGAACCTCGAAGCGACTGAAGCGTCAACGAACTCGGCTCCTCTGAGGTAGGTTTACTAACTATGGGCTATTGCGTGTGGATGTGTGCGTGCCCTCGTGGATGGTCTAGCTGTGCACTTGATCCACTAGAGCCAAGAAACCTGCAATCGAGTGTCAGATGTCGTAAGGAACCTCATATTAGAAATTTTGGGTAATCTAATAATAATAATAAGAACAACAACAACAATACCAAGTATGTACATTAAATTCAGATTATCCGGGAATGTAATCTTTTAACATCTTGTACGTTTTTACGCCAGCCATTTGTAGACATTTGGATACTTGACTTTCAGTTGTTAGCATAGCCGTTTTGCTCTTTTAGATTTGTTGTCATATTATGCCTCCAGAATGAGTGCGATTGCAATAAGCACAGTATTTACGTGATTGGCCAGATGGTCTCCAGATATCACAGCGCCGTCCTGCAGGTGTGCATGTCACGCCTATTGTAATTGAGCGCTAATTGGAAAGAGAGAAAGGCCCCTTTGTCCGCCTCCGCTCGTCGTGCGCTGCGAGTGTTGCCTCGGGGCTGATGACCGCGCCACCCGCCAAGGCGAAGGCTCCCGCGCGCGAAGGCCGCCACGCCGCTACCCACGTGCTTCGTCACGTGCGATGTAACGGTTTTCGGCTTAAACGTTTTGTGCACTTAACGACGGTTTTTTACGGCTTAAGCCGAACGGCAACGTTGCGGCTGAGAGGTTTATCCGGACGAGTTTGCGACGCCTTTGCTGGGAAAGATGAAAAAGATATTCGGTATTACGAAGGTATGTAGAATCGAGATAGTATGTTGAAATGAAAGTAAAAGCTGGGATAGCTACCTCCTCCGATGCCGCGATACCAAAAACATGTTAAACTGATTGTTCTTACTTCATGATCTCTGGAGCATGCACTGTTTATTATAAACCTTTTAAAAGTTTGTAATAAGCGAATTAAGCTAACATTCGTGAGACTACTTTTTCCTTTCATTATTCCATTGTGCTCCAACAAAGAATTAGTTATTAATAGGCATAGCTGCGATTGTATTTTTAATTTAAAACGGTCATATTTTGAGTTGAATTATTTTTTTTAGAAATAATGTATCATTATTCCTTAAAGTTCTCTAACTTTAATAATTTAAGCATTTAATTATTTATTTTGTTGATTACTTAGCTTATAAATATTTCTCTATACAAACCATTGTCCAATAATATCTCAATACTAGAAGAGGGACTATTTTATAAAATTGATGACGTATGTTCGAGAGGATCTCAGAAATCGAAGGTAAAGTGAATTAGATGGATAAATACGAAGCAAAAGATTCACATTATACGGTCTAGGTTAGGCAAAATTCGCTCGCCTGACAATTTTTCTTCTATGCTTGTTCATTTTTTCTCTCAAAACATTTTGTGTGTATGTAAACGAAATGCACAATCTCTATTCCTTATTGCTCGTATTGATTAATGTAGGTCAGTCACGCTTTCAGAAATAACGCGCCTTCAGATTTCACGCTCGGCCATTAAAACAGTCGCATTAAGTTGTATCACATCACCGTGCGAACCATGACTGCAACGGCTTATCTGGAGGAGTAGCGTTGAAGAAAGTAAGCGTGCGCTAACCGAAAAGGAGGTTGGCATCGTCGCCGCCGGAGCCGCTCGACGCGACGAGCGTGTTTCCACCGGCCGCCGGTCGCCGATTAGCGATACCTTCTCGGGGGAGAGAAGGGGGAGGGGGGCTGGATTCGGAGCGGGCGACGCGAAAGTAGCGCGATTCCGATCGGCGCCGCGCCGCCCGCCAGCTCGCTTCCTAGGCCCTCCGTTGCGCCACGGAAGCCCCTCGACGGAGCGCAGTGGCCGCTGGAGCCGTTTGCAGCGGACGGCTCACTGCTGTATTGCTGTTAGAGAAATGGTGCCTTTACCTGAAAGTATTCGTAAGAAACCTTGCGTTTACTTTCTCGCATACAATTTACGTAGGATAGAAAAAGTTACGTAGTAGACTGTCGAGAAAAAGTGATATTTTGACACAAAAAATTGTATTGGCGTTCCCTGATATTGATATTTACAGTGCAGTTAATTTCCTCTAATACATAATGAAGTCAGAAACTACGTTTTGTTGGTTCTTAATACTTAAAAAATGGTTTACTGCAAAATGTCAGCCTGTCCGTCAGTGTCAGTCTGTGCGTCAGTGTCTGTCCGTCAGTCAGCCTGTCCGTCAGTGTCAGCCTGTCTACCTAACACTGTGTCGGTCTGTCTGTCACTGTGTCAATCTACCTGTCTGTCTGTAGCCAATGCTAGCAGCGAAACCATTAGGAGGATTTTCATCGAAATTGATATTCCCCGGTCGGTCTTACTGATGTCGCCGACCCTTGAATTTGAAACGAACATTATGATTTTTGGGGGAACTTTACATGACATACCTCCTGGCCAGTCACTGCAGAGTCAGCGACAGTACACTGGCTCTGAGCTAAAGTCGGTCGGTTTCCCGGAAATCAGGCACCGCGTTGCCCCGTTCTGGTACTCGTCCTGGCGCAGCGCAGCGTTTGCGTTCCGGCCCTCTGTGCGGGGAGGGCGGCGTGTGGAAAGCTGGCGCGTGGCGGATCTCGATCGCCATCTCGAAAGGAGGAAGCCTCCCCTTCATCTGCTCCATCTGCCGCTCGAGCGCGAGGAAGCGCCGCCGTTCGCCTGCAGCGGAGTGCGCAGATGCGGCAGATGGGGCGGCCCCTCCAGGGCAGGAGCTCGGCGAAAGGTGGAAGCGTGGGCGCGGAAGGGTGGCATTTATTGTTATCGCCGCCGCCTTCAGTTCTTGCGCCGGTTCTTGATTCTTCTGCGGTTTCGGGTCCCGACCGAGCGTCTAGGAATCTCAAGAGTTTGGGTATAATCCCATCAGAAGCTAGGTTCTCACGCATTTGGGCTGATCTCTGTTAACCTCTCGATGACTTTTTACTTACGAGGGGATGTACCACACGAGGATAGAAGATAAACCCTATGCCCGACCCTAAGTATGGAGAGAGAAACATTATTCGGTATGTATAAATTGCGTGGTGAAGAACAGTCGGTCTCTGGAGTTCTCACAAACCTCAGCTTTGTCCTAGTTCTTTAACCGGCATATAGGAACGGCAGTTTGGACGAAATTGCTTCTCCTTATCGGTGATACATCACCGGGTAAGCTGGGTCCTTTGCTTTGATTCTGTAACGACACTATCAGGGAGGCCCTTAGATTCGTGTCACGACGATGGTGGATTTTAGAAACTGCGAGACGATTTAGCTGCGATCTGGATGGTGTTTCTAGCTGACGGCTGGTTTGACCGGTAGTTTTCTTTGTTTTCTGTTATTAAAACCAGACGAATGCAGGAATACGAGTAGAACTCTCACAAACGGCCAAGAATCGCGCACGATCTTTCCTTCCTCTTCTAACCCTCTCCCCTTACACATACCACACACTTTCATGTACCACACTATCACCTATAACGAGAAACTCCCTTCACTCGGGAGTTTGGAGCGTGCCCCGCTCGGGGATATACCTGGAGGAGGAAAACCTCATATCCCCTCAAGGAGGTCGGCACCATATCTCACATTCCAGCGGAGAATAAACGCCCAGTATTGTGCATGCACTACACTTACGGGCTACGATTAAAAGCTGTTGACGCGCCCGTAAAGTAATGAATGTCTCTGGAGTTTCCAAAGCTCGCGTTCCGAGGAAACCCGTTGGTCATGTTCCTCGGCGAGTGGCACTGGCAGTGTGCTTGGAGGGCTTGCAGTGGGTGGCGCGGGCGCCTGGGCGCCTCGCCTCACCTGCTGCAGCCCGACGCGGTGGGCACGCTGCCACAACCCGTAGGGGGCACCACACTCCGCTCGAGCAAGCCGCGCGCCGGCCCGGAACACTCCCCCCCCCCGCCTCGCTTGCGGCCGCGCGGGGTGGTGGACTTTTCAGGTGATGGGAGGGCTGGTCGTAAACATCTTCACGTATTTTAAATTTTGTGAATTACGGAAACGGCTGTGACAATATATATTTTTGTAATTCGGTTCTGTAATATTGACTTGCAACACAGCGGGAGTGAAAAGCCTATCTTAACGATCCGTAACCGTTAAGAATATCACAATCCACAGTCCGTTAAGAAAAAGCGAAACAATTGTGTATTTTCGCTGAAGATGGCGGCTGCGTACACTCATTCCCAGATATAATATTTTGTTTGTATGATTCTCTCGTAAAAGGAGATAGAGTACGAAAGGTATTGAATGAAACGCTGCAGAAAACACAAAAATCAAACTCAGTTATTTGTTTTTGATCCAATAAAAATAATTATATTAGCAGTTGTAATGTTTCAAAGAGTAAAATTGCAGGTTGCTTACACCGTGTGTTAATATTTGTGGTTTATTTGATTTATCTGAAAAGTTTCTCTGGAGTTTCCTCCTTGTGCTTTCCTCTTGTGTGTTTTGGGTGAAAGGAAACTCCTTAACTAGAACAGTTTGTATAAAGTTTATTTGCAGTTCCTTTCTCGTGCTTTGTGAAGCGCGCTGTCATTACAATACGCATCCACTGAAACGAGCCACAGTTTTCACTCAGCGTGTCACACTGACTCATCTGGCCACAGAGACTCTCTTCCCTTGTCACCGTACAAAACAAATCCTCGAATTGGACAAATTAGAGGATGAATCTTACTCTTCGCAAATCTAGAAGAATGTAGAACATTCCGTACATTTATGTTGTGTTAAATTCTATTTTTATTTATTAGATTGAGTCCAGTGGCAAAAGGTAAATGGTGGTGGTGTTCGTTGTATAGCCCTCGAAGAGGATACAATTTATGACAAACGTCTTTCACAAACATTGATGTATTGCTCCTGATAAATGTGTATGAAACCCAATTCTTAGTTGTGTTCCGTTGCCTTGGCGTTTTCTATCCATAAAACCGAGTTCTGTTGCTTGCAAAATCTCAGTTTGCCACGGTTCTGTTGGTGAGCGTGAGTGGTGTGCTGGGGGCCAGAGTGGGGGTAAAAATGAGGCGTGGGCGGCCAAACGACTTGGCTTGCGTCGCCGTTCCCAAGCGAAGGCGTCCCGCTCGGCCAGTCCCGAAACGGATGCGATTTGAAGATGCGACATAAAGGAACCATCCATGTTTCTGAATATCGACGCTCAAAATGAAAACATCGATATTAATAAAACCGATCCAAAACCAGGTCGGTGTTTTGAAACATCGATGGTTTTAGAATTGGATTACTACCATTGATATTCACGCGGGGGGGGGGGGGATTTGAAACTGACATCTTTCATGGATTGGAATTGACAAGTAACTGGCAAAAGAAAGTGAAATTATCAAGGATATTAACAAAACTAGGATTATCTGATTCGATTATTCAAAAATTATTTAGGCTCCTTTATTGTCGAGAAGTATATTTTATTTATATTTCATCCTTGCTTACACTGGTCTAAAGATTATTCAGTTTGTGTATATTTGAAAAATTATAATAGATTTCGTTATGTTGGACTACCATTTAAATAATGTCGACCACCTGACAATATCGACCACAAAACAATACGATTTAAAACATATCGACTTAAAAATTCATGTTAAATACATTGAAGATATTATGAAAACATGTTGTGAAAACAGCAGCATGAATGTTGCATTCGTTATGTGGATCCGGGTCTGGTTTACTTTAGTTCGTAGAGATCGAAATCCTTTGATGAAAGTTCCTGGTAAACATAATTCTATGCTACAGCAATGAGTCTTGATTACATTTACCAAAACACAATAGAAGGCATTTGAGGAAGATGAACACAGTTGCAGTGATCTTGTGCAAATTGTGCCATAGTGCAATTTGTGTTTCAGTGCTTAATTTGACGTAATGATAACAATAACATTTCATGTGTGCAAACACAAGTGTTGATAGAGTAATTGAGTAATTATTACGTTTTAAAGGTACTACTAGCTTATGGTCAATAATTCTCGCGAAAAGAAACAATATGGATTATTTTAATAAAAAATGACAAGTAATGAGAAAAATCCCGTACATCCCAGCCATCATTAGTTCGAAAATGCTCCACTTACTTTCATTTTCTATTTATTATGTTGAGCTGCTCTGTCACAGCGGATCCGCATCTTAAATTTGAATTTGAAGCATGCTCGTGGCAACATTTTCACAGAATAGTACCCACAATACAATTGAATGAATTTATAAATTCTCTCCTTGAATACGATCGGGATCTGTGAGTTTGTAGGTTTCTTTTTGCACGATTTTCGTTTTCGAGATTGTTTTTGTACATTATTTTTGTACTTTGATATTCCGCTTGTACATCCAAAAGCTTTCTAACGGAAATAGACGTGTCAATTATTCCGAGTGTGAGTAACTGTTCCACTTCAGCTTAATATTTTTAAGAATGACAACTGCGTCTGACCCGTGCTTTCAACTTCCCTTTTTCGGACAAAAGAGCGAGTAGATGGACAGGTTGGAGGAAAATGTGAGAGACTTCTGTAAATGCAGTGTGGTTGTTGTTGTTTGTAATGCGCGGCCACTTGGAAAAGGGACCCTTTGGCCCGACCTCAGCGTGGACTG
>BOPP01000197.1:728158-738529 GCA_017312745.1 Gryllus bimaculatus | reverse complement strand
CCGCCCGCCGCCAGCCACGGCCGCCGCTCCGGCCAGCGGGGCAGACCATTGGGCAGAAATATAAACTTTAGCCATCAATGTGTTAGATGCCAGTTTGGGAATAAGACGTCTTAAGAAATTCAAACCTTTAGATTTGCATCACAGATTTTGATATGTGTAATCAACTGTACTAATGGAGAGATACTAATGAATATCTTCTTCAATAAGTGCTAACTATCTAGTCAACAAATTTACTTCTTGTTCTCGTGTATGAACAGATTGTAATGAAACATGTAATAAAAAATGGCAGAAATATCTTTCTGAACGCTTCTGCACTATGCTTTTATGTAAAATAGAGATATATATATTTGTTACTGATTTTTATGTAGTGTACGTTCTAGAATATCGTTAAATCCTATCTTTTATATCGTGAATGTTCAGATACGTCAATGTTTTACGTTGCCTATTTCTCTCTCTCGTTTATTAGGATATTCTTCAACTCTATATTCTCCATGACTCGAATTTCCCCTTGAATTGGAAATAATTTCAGCTGTAGTACTTAGAATGTCGCTTTGGGCCGAAGTCGCTGTAGTAGCATACTTTGTGTTTTAGACCGTATGCAAATCGTAGAGGTGCCATTGGAATACCTCCTGAACCGGTTCTGATATAGCAATGCTCTTTGTTAATAGAGAAATATGATGCACGGGAACAGCTTATTGCCATGCACACATTCGCAGTAAAACTTTCGTTTAGTAAAAACAGGCTGCGAACAAACGATTCAATACGATATCCTTGCGGCTGACGTAAATGGAGCCAATGCGATCAAGCAATAAGGCCAGTGTTACCAATTATACTGGATCTAATTTTGCTGAGCAATACTGCACTACCTTTTCTGTTTTAATTTACAAAGTGAATAGTATGCTTCCTTGGTTTTCTAAAATAGTTTGCAGTACTTGCGTTCGGGAATGCGATGATGGGAAAATCGGTCGGATTATCTTCGAGCCGAGGTGCAAGCTGTTGGCTTTGATTCGACGCTGCTCTTACGAGAGTAGAAGAAATAGAAGTACCGCAGTCATAATTCGAATGATATAAACCCTCATTTACGTGATTTAATGTACTCGCGTTTGAAAATAGATGTTTATTACCAATTATAATTTCAGTGTATTTACAGCTTCTGAAAAATTTAAATTCGTTGTAATCTATGGTTGTCGTTCTGCCATCTTATATTTCTCCATCAAAAATTAGATTTTTAACATTAAGAAGACAAAATTAAATGAATAATAATGCGATTAACTTACACTATTGTAAGAGATATTATTGTTGTCTTTAGATGACTTTATCAATCGCAGTATGAATTTTTTGTTAATCGACCTTGTCATTTAAGCTATGAAGTAGTTGATATAATACTTATCTAATGCCATCGTAGATTATTCGTCAGTTCTTCCTTAAAGTATATTGTTTGATTTTAATTTTTTGTTCTCTGAAACTATTGTTACAAAATCACGTTTTATAACAAAATTTCCCCAATCTATGGTAGCAACCGACTCTCTTGAGAAACTATCTTGTTTTTTGTTTCTCACAAAATAACGCATATTTCACAAAATCTTCTAATAAAATTGCGTCACAGAAATAAAGAAATTCTGAAATTTTAAAGAAAAGTCTTTCTTCTAATAATTACTTATACAAAAAAATAATCAATCAAGTGTGAAATATTAATTGTATGTTCTATGATATTACGATATATTGGTATAATTAATTGTATTTGTTTTAAATTAATTTGAAATAATATTTTTTTCCTTTAATTGCCCATAAAATGTTAACACAAATGACTATATTAATTTACGTATGGGGGCGTGAAAAAGAAAGAAAAACGTGTGTAGCCCTGGCGCCGAGTGCATGGCTTGAGAAATGCGCTCCGAGCGGCCAATTTCTCAGCTGCTTCATAAAAGCGCCGACCGTCGTCTGAGATGTGTTGGCGCATGCGCCTGTTGGCCGCCAGTGGCGCGCGGCCGAGCCGCTTCCATTCGCCGGGCGGCGGCGGGCGGCGAGGGGCGAGGGGCCACTGGAGCGAGGGGCTGAAAGTTGGAGCCCCCGAGGACGGGGCGCGCGTGGCGGGGCGGTGCGGGAGGAGGCACGCCGGTAGCGCGAGGGCCCCGGCCCGAGAGGGCCGGGGGCTTGCTGCTGGCTCGGCGCCGATTTGCGTCCGCAGATGACAGCGGCAGCGCGCGTTTTCGGCGCCGACGAACGCAGGGGCCCTGGCCGGGAGGATGCGCAGAGTGGCGGAGCGAAATGCATCGGATCGCTTAGTTTCTTCTTTAAGCTGCGCCCGAACGCCCGACCCGGCCGCTTGGGTGAAGAGGTGCTTTACACTCGATATGTGGTGAGGAAGAGGTGGTTGAAATTTGTTCTAGTGGCGAATGGTCGCTGTAGGCAGTTTCTTGGATAGAGCATCATGCTTATGGAAAATACAGGTCGGATTTTCAATTGGGGAACTGTTGGCCATCGTACTGTTATTTACGTTTATCAACAAGGAAGTTCAATTATAATATTAGTGAGTTTTCATCCATGAGATCGGTGACCGTATTACCCAATGTGTGAAATTTTTACTTACTAAAATCTCCTCCCTTTTCCCTCTTCCTTCCCCCGTTGTGTGGTGCATGTGTGTCTGATGAGTGTTAGAGACGTGTGTGATGCGTGTGTGACATGCATATTTGAGTATGTATTGCTCATATGTGTGTTTGTGGTGTGTGTGTCTGTGGTGCGTGTACGTGTTTGGGCGAGTATGTACGACGTGCGCGTGTATGTGTGTGGGGTAAGCGAGGGTTCAGACCCGAAATTCAATCTCCCTCCTTCTGCCTTCCTCTTCAGAGGATTCGCGTGGGGGGAGAGAGCCCGGGAGATTTGGTGTCAAGGAGTTGGTTTCCCTTTCGGGGCCTAAAGAGGTTCTTGTTTTGGTTGCCTCTTCTCTTCTGAGCCGATCTTGATTTGTATGTTGGCGGCTGTGAATTGCGCCAACAGAATCTTTTGGAGTCCTTATTTCCTCTCTCATTTTCTAGCGGATTTATGAATCTAGGCAAATATAGAAATTAATAAATTGAATAATTATGAATTACATTTAAAAATCGATACCTGTTATAAACGTTTCTATTGCACAATTCAGAATATTTCAGCCTATTCACCTAATACAAAAGCTACATGTATAGGGCAAAGGGATGCAGATTTAATCTGCTCTCCATTTAATCGGTTGTGAGTTCAAATCCCGCGCAAGTGATGGTTGTTTTCACTTTGTGACCTAAAGACGAACCTCAAACGAACCTCGCATAATCATCATGATCATCCTGCAACATTTCATTAAAAAAAAAAACGAAAACAAAATGCCAATTCTGTACTTGGCCAATAACTCTTTGAAATGGACATGCCACCTGAAAAGAAGGAACTATTTCAAAACTGAACAAGAGATTAGTTAGTTTCCAACGAGCTGAATATTGCTTATGGTATTTAGAATAAATTTTGGGTATTCCATCATCTTCACGTTTTTCGATGTATTATTCGAAGCTGATGATACACATTCCGTGAAATCTAAGAGTAAAAGTGTACAGCCACAGTTCTTGAACTGTCTGAATATGAGAACGTTTTCTCAAACGGTGTTGTGTTGTTTGGTTGCAGTGAAACGCACTCGTCATAAACTACATGCCAGCGGGCAACTCGAAAATTTGCGTTTCATTAGCACGTGTAGGCTGAGCACGTTCGAGAGAAAACAAAGCAGCGGAAGGAAACCAGGTTGGAGACAAAAGCTACATCTCTCTCTGCAAAGCTTTCGCTCCGAGGAGAGAAGTGACTAGATGATCAAGCTTCTGGGTGTTCGAATCGCAAGGCCACGAACGAACGGGGGGCATGGCCCCCTGCGGGGTCACAAAAGAGATTCGTTCTCATTTTGAGCTATGATGACACCACTTACGTTTGTCAAAACATCCTTGCGAATATATCAGTCATAATTTCGAAAGTTTTGGAATTGACTATATCATCTTATAAATTAATTTTAATAACATTATAATATTAATGTCACTACTTCAAAATGGAATGCACTTGTCATCACTGTTGTTATTACGGTGCTAGACCATAACAAACGAAAAACAAGTTTAAGCTCAAAAGCTTCCAATCCGTCAGAGTTATGCGTGACTCATCCATTCATTCATCTAAATATACAAATTGATTTTCGAGTACAAAATTGCGTATATTAAGTCGCAGCTTAAATACGTAGCTTAACACCGAAATTTGACATTGTATTGTTGAGGTGATTCTAATAATATTCTGCACCTATCTGTAGCAATGGAAGGAAGAGTAAAAACGTTGAAATGAAGTGAAGGACCTTCTTGTTCCATTCCTAAATAAAAATCAAACACATAAAATAAAACAGCGAAGTATTATTTTAGTTTCTTTTTAAACTCTTTTCTAAAATTTATTTTGTTTGTGGCTATCCTGAATCAGAAATTAAATTGAGGGGGGTCGTCCGCTGTGGTGAAAGCGCGGCTTCTTAGCGTGCAGACAGGGAGCCGGTGATAAACACAAGTTTCGTGATCGGATAATTAGGGGCTCTGGGCGGAATTGGACCCGCCAGTCGTGCTTTTTCGACCATTGCATCAGTCTTTCTCTTTCCTTCGCGTATGCCCAGCGGCGCCCAAATTACAGAATTTAGTCAGAATAGGCCTGTCACTATCAGAAAAAATAACGAAAAGCTCACATTTTTACATTCCATGGCTATTATTGAAATGTCTGTGACGAAAACAAAATAAAAACACATTTTTGAATATTTAATTTAAATCGCATGATTTTTCTTTCTTTCGTATTTTAGAAATGGAATGCCGGCTACACCGTACAATAACAGGGTGGGATCTTTCTCCGAAAGCACTGCCGAGTCCGCCTCTCCACGTGCGGGCAGCGCCGTCAAAGAAACGTTTTATAATTAGATAGTTTCGCTCAGTTGGATGAATTCGACCCAAAATCTCCTTGTCAGCTCCTGCATTTCTTAATCGATTTCGTTTTTGCTTGCGCGACAGCGGATTTCAAAAGTTTCAAAACGTTTGTGAATAGAAAGCAAGGATATGATATTTTGTATTATCTCATTACATGTTGAGATATCGTATTGAGCTATAAAAACGAGCGTTGTATTATTTCAGTTTATCAGAGTTTAAATTTTTGGATGAGCTTCTTGCTTCGCCGATTATAATATATTTCGAAAAGTCAAACAAGTGGTACTACGATGAAACGACTTTCCGCTAGAGGATCTTTCCAAGAGAACTTCTGAAAGCATGACTTCTGGACATGCGCATAAGACGAAAGATGAAGCGTGTAAAGAAAAGCTTCTTAATGGGATAATTTGATCAGTGGTAGGAATGTGACACTCAAGAGGTATTTTTCGTGACCTGTGTCCGTGTTAGTGTTTGTCCGGAGGCGGTTAAATTAAATTGAAAGAAACACTGTCAATAATCCGATATTTTTCAAGTGTTAACTTGTAAAAATTAATATTGTTGAGCACAAAACAAATAATATTACAATTTCGTTTTTCGGAATTTCAATAATGATTTAGACTCTTGCTTCCTCGATTGCGATATTTTAAATAATCAAAAAAGATAAACTACGCAAGCCTGATTTTGCTCATGAAGGTCCTTTTGAAAATAATTTGTGAAAGAATTGTATGCATCTCAAGCGCCAAACGTAGTCTGGAAGTTTTATAAATAGACAATTTCGATCAGAGGAGAAGCCTTATTCGGTATACAGGCCCTACTTTTTCTACACCTGTGTCGGTACCTCTCTTTTGTTCGCGTTGGCCCAGTTGCGTCAGAATTAATTTAGTCTCAATGTAAACGAAAAACTAACATTTTGACTTTTATGTTCTAAAATAAAGATTTTTTAAAATCTATAATTAAAAAAAGAAAGTAAATAAATTGATCTGTAACTTTGTTCATTATTTCACTTTGAGACATGCAACATATTAATTAGCGGTATTTCACGAATGACTCAAATAAAAAAATCAAGGTTCCTAAGATTTTAAGGAGTGAAATGCCAAGGTTTGACAGCATCAATCAACTGCCTAACTAACTGCTGGCAAAATCATGGCTGCATGGCGTGCAGCGTAGGTGTCTGTAACAGTCAAACGTAAATGGGTTTTGTGGACCGAAAGCGACTGAGATGAGGTGCCTTTTCGACCCCACCCTGCGCCAGCCCCTCTCCTTCGTCCGTGTCTGCCCCGCGGCAACAGAATTAATTCCGGCTCGACGCCGGCGCCGCGAGCCGTGGGAGAGAGCTGCAGCCCGTTCCAGGTAGGCCGCGGGAGGCGCCTGTCGCCCATTGTGTTGTCCCGTGAAATGACCGGTTGTGGGTGGGAGAAGGCGAGGAGGCCACGAGGCATAAAAGGGCGAGGGCGCCGACCGGCCGCGGCGGGGCTGTTAAAGGGCTAAAGGAAAGAACAGTTAGGAGCGGCGCTGCCTCGCGTTGACTCGAGGCTCGGCTTGCGGTGTCTGCGGGCGGTGGTCGTCGCGTTTGATTTATGTCTCGCCGGGTATTTCCGGTGCGTTTGTTTTTTGTCGATGCGATCCCCTCCTTGCGCACAAAGGGCCTTGGGTGGCGGCGAACATTACCGTCGTCTTAAATCTCGAACCCTAATCCTTTGTTCCGGACGTCGTGGGAGGTGCTTATTGTTATTAATGAGGGGGTTTAGTGTCGCGGCCGTAAAATTTGGACGTAACATCTTAACTGTGTGGAAAGATCACCCCGCACTTTTTATTAATAAAAATTTGTTAGAGAAAAACTCTATTCCAGATACAGATCGTCCGCACGTTGCGGCTATTGAAGAGGAGACGTTCAAATGTCCTCTTAAAAGGGTGTGAAATGCGTCCACGTGATCAGAATTCACCGGAAGGAAATTATCGTTACTGATACACGGAGTTATCTGACTTTCTGTTTTCTTGGTTTCATTTACCAGGTTTTTCCCCTGTGTATCCAATGAGCAAAGATCACACACATGTGTACTGATTGATTTCGTCATGACACACTCCATCCGCAGGAAATCTAGAACTCTTACGTGTAGAAATCTCCGATGGTCGTCCAGTGGAAGGATCATAGGTGATGAATCTGCCAGTATCACATTTATTGACGAATGCAGCAGATTAAATAAAAGTGATGTAGGAAATTATATATTTTGATAATGTTCTGATGTTTTACTATAATGGGTTTTCGATGTCACTGTGGAATCAAATTGTGCATTGCTGACGCAGCAATGTGTCGCGAATTAATTGAGACACGAACTTTCGAGTATAGGTGCGCAAACATGTATTCGACTGCTTTAAAGTTGCACAATTGGTCGTTCAATAGCGCGTTAGGGCTTGCAGGAATTTGTTTCGGGTGTGGTCGTGCAATGGAGGGGGAGGATAAGTGTAAATAGGGGCACAGGAAAAGATTCCAATTGTAGCGGTCGGGCGGAAGCAGGATAGAAGATACACCCGCTGGGGCGCGCCCCCTTATCTTACACACACACACACACACACACACACAACATACACATAGACAGGGTTGCGTCGCCGGTCGGGCCTCGTCCAGAGGAGCAGCGCTGGCAGGGAGGGACGGCGCGGGACTTCCATTGGCATTTTCCGCTCTGGCCGCGCGACGGCCTACCGTTCACGGTTTTCGAATCGCTAGCGCTGCGTTAGTAAGTTAGTAACCAACATCGTATGTGAATTACGCCATGAAACTGTTTTTGTTTTTTTTTTCAATACCAATATGAATTGATTTGAACTGTTTTTAGTTATGCTTGCATAGAATAAGGAAGTGATATGCGTGTCATTTGAGCGAACTCAGTGTTTTTGTCACTAGGTATGAATACAAGTTATTTGAAAATCAAATTTAAAGTTATCGGTTGTGACATCGATTGCATCGTAATTAAAAGTGAACTTGTCTGAATACTCAATATTCCTGCAGCTACTGCCATCACCGCTGTCACCAAACGATTTCTAACTTACAAACATTTCTGGTACCATAACCGCTGTCACGTGTATGGCGTCCGCCACTTCTCTAGGTTTACACTCGCACTTCACCAGCGTCGCCTACACACCATACCTGCCAACACCACCACAACCACCACCAGAAAACCACCACCACCACCATCACCACCACCACCAGCCACCACCACCACACACACCCACACCACCAACCACTATCGCCTCACCACGGGACCATTACCAACAGCAATCACGCCACCACCGCCCACTGCCCCCGTTTCCTCCCCCAAGCACCGATACGGCACGCACCGCGTCGCCCGAAAAAGGGCACGCGGGCGCCTCTCGCGGCGCGCCAAAATACTTTGTGCTTCCGAGGCGGCCCGCAGGGGAAGGGCGCCGCTTGGAAAAGCGCGAGGGCGCGGGCGAGGGCGGAGGAAAAATGCAGCGTTTTCGGGGGCCGCTGCGGCGACGTCGCCCCCCCCCCGCCTCCGCGCCACGCTCTCCGCTCATCGGGCGCTTTATTTGGAGAAGACGAAGGCAGAGGCCTCCACTCCCGAAGGAGAGTAGCTGCTGCCTCGCCTCGGCGGTTTACCCGCGCATTTGGGCCGCCGGTTCGGCTTTCGGCTTCGTTATTTTGTTAGGGTTTTGTGTTTGTTCTTTGATTCGGGACGCTCGCCGTTTGATGCTTCGCCTTTAGAACGCTTGTCTTGGCGCTTCTCTGCGCCATCGTTCATTTGAATGTTCGTGTTTTCACCTTAATCATCGTAATTACCGAGGTGTGTTTCAAGTTCGATGAAAATTGTATGGATATTGTAAGCTTTACACGTGTTTCTTCGGAGGTATGCAGAATCTTTAATGTATTCAAAAAGGTATTTTAGACCATTATGATTCAGCAGGCAACAAGTGATTAATCGCCTCGTGACAAATGGCCTCTTCCGTTATCTTCATTGTGAAGCGTGACTTCCATGACGCACACCGCAGTTCTCGAAATCCTCTCGTCATGAAAGCTTACAAGATCTTCACTTAGTATTTATAGAACATTACCGTGGGTTTAACACCGTTACACTACTGTTACGACAAGTGTCTCATTTATAAAACGGACAACACTTGACCGAAGATGTAGTGTTCAACCGAATGTATTGCAGCACTTAGCACCTTTCCGAAACGGGCAGTTCCGCTTCCCGAAATCGTTCCATCGGAGAAGCAGGGCATGACTGAGAGCGTAAATAAGTGTACAGTTCGATTCGGAGAAGCCGTAAGCAACAGGAGCGATCCGAGTGGCACCGACAGATGGCTCTTCGCGCAGTGGCATAACTAGTGACATCTGCACAGTGCTTCCGCGATGCGCAAGTGGGACGGCAGGCCGCCTCCCGACCGGGATCACGACTGTGTCACTTGCGGCGCCCGCGACGTATGGTGCGAGGCCACTCGATTGACGCCTCGGAAACCGTTCGTGGATCCTGGAGAGTTGCCTCGTTGCCCGAGTTGCTTCGTGTTTGGAACATTCTGCTCTTTAATAGAGCTGACGCTGAATAATCATCATTGCATGATTAATAATACCTAAAGTGACCCGCCGTATGTGAGCCGTAGTCTGCGAGTCGGTTTGCGCGCTTGAATATTCATTTCGAATAATTTCTCGTTTCTCAGTTGTGATGGCGTTGTTTGACACCTTATCAATTATGTCTTTGAATTATCCAATTGGAATATAAACGAGGAAGTCTACCCGTGTTTTGGATTGGAACAGAGCGAGGCGAAATTGATTTGAGTCCAATTATGTGCGAATCCATAGAATTAAAGGTAGATTGTTTATATTGAATCGCTTATTACTTTGATTCGTTTCGTTACTTACATTCTCGTTTTTAGTCTTATAATAAATTGGCATCGATATTACATATATTTTTACGGCATTAAATGAATTAGACATTGACTTATCAGAAGCGCTTAGTCGCGACGTAATATTCTATTCTTTGACAGCTGTTGTACTTTACCAATTGTTCCGGCTATGAAAAGCAAAGCTCCGCGTCCCCCGTAAATGCAAGCCCGGCCAAGGTGATGGTGCTTGAGAGAGCGCGGTTGGCGTGGTGTGTGGTCCGAAGGCGGCGCAGAGCAGAGCAGAGCAGAGCAGGGCGTGGCGGCATGGCGGCGCTGCTGCAGAGAGTGGGCGGACGGGTTGGGGGAGGATGCGGATCCAATCAGGGCGGGGTGGAGGTGTAGCAGGACGGGGAGAAGCGGTACGGAACGGGAAGGAGAGGGTCAGATTGGGGAACGGAGAAGAAAACGACGAAACGACGTGCTGAATTTTTATTTTAATACAAACGGCTAAAGATTATTCATAAATGGACCGTGTGTGTAAAGCGCGGACTATTTATTTAAGTAGATTTAGATTTTTAGATTTATT
>BOPP01000197.1:717667-728049 GCA_017312745.1 Gryllus bimaculatus | reverse complement strand
CGCATAACTCCGGAGTAGTTATGAAAGTAGAGATACTCAAGTTGCAGTTACCCGGGGGACGTGAGTCAAGATCAGCCGTATCAGTATTTCGAAAAGTGTTGACGATTTTTTGTTGGCTGAACTTAAGGGTACTTTGTATCGATCTCAGAGAGTCGAATCCGGAGCCTCGTCGCTTATTTCGAAATACGCAAGTGTAGCAAGAGAAAAAAATTGCGAGTTTTCTGCAAAGCTAAGTTAACCCATCTCTCTGAACACGCACAACTTTTCTAATTCACACCCACTCACAATTACGTAGCGTAGTCTGCACGTGTTTCATTAATCCACTTGCTTTTGCTGATGGTCGAAAAGGTACGGGGCGAGGTGAAGGTAGGGGGCGGGTGATGTGGGCGGGGCGATGCAGTTGACCGCGCCCCCTCGCACGAAACAATCGCCGGCGTCTCCGCCGCAGGCGAGTCTCGTTCGCGAGAATCCGCGCCGCTTCAGAGGAGGGGCCTTGAGCCGCTTTGAGCGATCGCGCCCGCGTTTTCGGGTCACCTCCTTCAGGTATCGCGGGATCCTGTCCCGCCGTCCCCCGTCGGACGGAGCGGCGAGGCTCGTCTGGACGGGTCCTGCCGCTCGTGGTGGCGGTGGCGGTGGCTGTCGGACGACATTCAACCCGTGGTTACGGGGTCACCGGGATAATATGGCACAACTTCTTTCTCGGCTCGTTCCACCTCGTCTACCTGTCGTCCGGTTTTTTCGACGCTTCGTGTGACGCGGTAGCCGTTGCTGCCAAGTATTCTGACCGGAAGATCGTGTTAGTTTGTAATGCCATTAACCTAATAGCCCTTAAAGCAAGTGTTTTACTGGTTTGAGATTATCTTCTAGAATAGTCGTGACTCACGATCTTACGAGAAGAAATGATTGTTTTGATTAAAATAAAGTGTTGAATGTGAAGTGATTGGCATCTTTCAAACAAAACTTGAGCCGTTCCACAATTTTATTTTATCAGAAAATATTTAATCTACAAATTGACCAATTATTAATTTCCTATCCCTACAAGAAATTTTGGGAAGTTACAATGTCTCTAACATTTGTTTCTTTTTTGTTTTAGGTAAGTGAACCGAGAACCTGTTGCTTGAGCTTGCTCCCACTGTGAGTAGAAATACATTTTATTGACTTTAAGGGCATTTCTATCCCGTGTTATGTTGTCATTTTTTATTTATTTTACCAGAAAAATTAGTTTTCCCTCATTATAAGCTTATATCTTAAAATACATTGCGTAATTTTAGGTAATAAGTTAATTCTGGTTATGTAGTATTCGGGATCGTTTTATTATGTTGAAATCATTTCCTTTCCTTTTGTTTTTCTTCATATTTATTTTCTTCATTTATTTGTTTCTCTACAAATGATTCAATCTCGAGCTCTTTTATTGAATCTGACTTTATTTAATAAAATTAAATTACACACTAAATTATTTCAATCCGAAGAATCTTCTAGTGTCCTCAAACAATTAACTTAACATTCGAAAATCTGGAAAACTGGATGCACTAGTTTATGCATTTTTGCATTCGCCTCTATCTTTTTTAAAATCAGAAGGGTCCTGAAATGGAGTTCTGAGGGCGGCGGATTAGATGGATATGATGGCGCTGCGTAGATGAAAATTCGAGCCTCCGGCTGCTCTAAAGGGTCATTTTCTTGGTTTCTAACCACTTTCTGGCGGAGGCCGCAACAGGAACGTGTACAACGGGCCGCGATCTCCGCGCAGCCCTACCGTTCCCAGTGTACAGATATTTCGCGCGAAGTCGGGGATATGACAGATCATCGACACGTGGCAAGGCATTGTCTTGGGGAAGCGGCGCGAAATGCGACATGGTGTGTGATTCTGCGTGATGACGAATTGGGAAGCGAGACGGAACAAGGCGAGGTGAATGTGAAGGAGTGAGGCGGGTGAAGTGGACGGGGCTGGTCGGAGCAACGCGGGGCGGGGAAGAGTCGATGGAACCGGAGCGAGGTTGAGTGGAAAGGAGCAACCCTCAGCAAGGCTAGGAGGAGCGGATGAAGTATGGGCGGGGCAGGGTGGATCAGACGGAAGCGGGGCATGGGGTGGGAGGAGCGGAGGTAGTTGAAGAGGAGCGGATTGGGGCAGAGAAAAGTGGGGAACGGGTCGGTAGGATCGCAGGAGATAGCGGAGCCGGGCAGGGTGGGGGGTGGGAGTGAGGTGGGGTACAGAAAGGCGGGGTACGGAGCAAGGAGTGTGTGGGCGGGGTTGGGCAGGGAGGAGCGGCGCAACGGCCTGGCGGGGAGGCACTACAGCGTCGTTGGAAGAAGACGGCGTGGAGGAGGTTGCGAGGGGCGTGGCGGCGTCGTGCGGAGGGCGCCGCGCCGCGCATCGCAACGACGTGACGCGCCCTCGGCGCCTGCGCACAATGGAGAGCCCGCGGCCCGGGCGGCTCCTCGCCTGCGCGGCCGGAGCGCGTGGGACGCCCAGGCGGTGAACTCGTCGCGCTCGGAACGCTGCCGTTGAAGAACGCATTCACAAGGAAACTAGGATCAAATATCTTGAAAAAAAATTAATTTCGAAATTTAAATGAGGATCGGATTAAAAACCAGTGAGAATCGCGTCAGCTGTAAATCTTGAGAGCCTTTATGCGTAGTGCATGTTATATCTTGAGAGTTGGTTGTGTCGATACGTTCCACCCTCGCTGAACTGTGCGACCCTAAGTACGCATCGGATTGTTGGTTATTCCCCTACAGGTATTTAAGGTCCCGTTCGGTCTCCCGGTACGAATAGTATAGTACACGAAGTGTGTCTGTGTGTGTGTCTAAAAGGACGGGAGAGGAAAACAATGAGCAATGAAATACCGCGAGCGGTCGTTGGCTCTTTGAAAATATATTTCTTACTTTTTTGTGGTAAAATAATTTTTGTCAAGTATTTCAGCAAGTCTATTTTCATCGCTATTTTAATTAAAATCTTTTTGATCTTTATGACTTCAAAAGTTTGTTTCGGAAAGAGACTTTTAGTTATAACTTGTGAGACATGGGACCCATTTAGCATGGTTAAACTCAAAACACTAACTAGTATTCTGTTCCCATTTGTAAGGAAATTGAATCGAATTCTACTAATCGATGTGGCCTCGAAACGCTTTATTTTTAAGTAATTAACTTCATACGTTAAGAGACGGGATTCCCCGTTCTTGCGAGCGCTTTTTCACTCCTCTTTCGCAACCAGCCTTTCGCCTAACAAGCGCTGCATTGCGAGTGGGCGGGATTCCGTCGCGCGGCGCGACGACTTTCTTCCTCCTCGGTTCTCGCGTCGCGCGCGCTGCGCTCCGCGCTCGGTGTTCCGGGGGCGCTGCGTTTCGCAAGGCCCGCGCCCCCGCGCGCTCCTGTTGCTCGGTGCTATCGCCCGGCGCGACCGCGCGATCCTTGCTGGCGGTTGCGTACTTCACCTCTGTAAACACTCGCATGTGTCATGACCGGTAAAGGTGGCTCAAGGCATCGACTAATGTCACTGCCGTGCCTCTGATCGGGAGGTCCTAGGGTTCCAGTGCCGACGTTAGCAAAATTTTGGGCACTGGCTGTATACCAAGGTCGAATTCAGCCGATGTTTGAAGAATTCTAGCTGCCTGCTGCTCTGATTGGTAGTTTTCCGTGGTTTCTTCCAACACCTGGCGAAAGCCGGAGCAGTACCCTAACAAACGGACCTAAGATTCGCTTGCGGTCTTTCCTTTCTCATAGCACTATATTTCACACTGCACTACACTACCAAATATAGCGGGAGCTGGGGCGGTGCCTCGCTGGTGAGAGATACGTGGTTGGGGAAACCCCACAAGCCGATGTAGATCGGCACCAGATCTCTCCATCCAGTGAGGGATGAGCAACGCCACCTACCGCGATAAAAAAAAAAAACAGGCTCTAAACTTTCAGGACTCTTGACCTAAGCAATCCATCATTCAACCGTTCTCGTTTCTTTCCTGTATTTTGTTGTAGAGATGTATGGGTTCCATACCTAAACGTTCTCTCTGTATTGCGTATTCTGGCGTCTCTGTGTGGTTTCATTTCGATTTATTTCTCACCTTGACTCGTTGTGTCTCCCTGCGTGCGACTCTTTCTCTAGATTTCTTTTTCTGTCGATCTCACCGTCGACTTGTCTGTTCTTTATTTAAGTCCCTGCCTACGCATCTCTTAAACGCCTATGTGTTCTGCACTCATGTATGATTCACACACGCGCAACCCCAGTCATCCACTCGCACTGAATGCCATTGTCTCTCTCGTCCCACTCAGCCGGCACCCACGGGCCCATCGATGCCCCTCGCGCTCTGCGGCTGCCGGATCGCGTTTGCGCTCGTCACGCCCGGCGGTGGGACTGGGCGGCGAGGGGTGAGCCAACAAAGCGAAACAACCAGCCAAGCCAAATATAACTTCCGTGCATTCTTCGTCTGATTAGCGCGTTCTTGAGCGTGCTCACCTCCTCCTGCAGAGACATTTCTCCCTTCTCCAATAAGCGACTGACACCGGGGAGGCCTTGCGCGACACAGTGTAGATTATACCACACGATTCATCATCTGCAGACGACTATGGTTGTAGTGAACCTAAGTCTCTGGTCCCGTTTCCTTACATTATCTACAAGCACAACACAGTTCGGTTATAGTGTATTCTTCTCGGCTAGAGTGAACGTAGGAAACACATCGTGTTGGAAATTAATTTCTTCCGTGAAAAAATATATTGACTCAGTGCCACAAATTCCAACACAGGCAGCTTGGAAAAAAATATCGCCTGCCGAAGGTCATCATCTAAGAAGACCCTTCTGAGGTGGAGACAGCGGTCACGAAATTGGGTCCTTACTGATGAAGGCGATACAAATAAAAGTGTTCCAATAGTGCAAGGGGGATTGAAAGACTTCAACACAGCATTACGATAGTTTAGGGACAATGGAGATAGAATATGGAGACGTTCTGTATAGCCAGAGTTGACTGTATATTGTCTTGTGACAAAACCCCTTTTTTTGCTTATAAACCATACCAAATCTACAGCGATGAATGAATCATCAGTGAATAGGATCTTTAAAGTTCAACAATATCCCACTAAACATCGTATTAAAAAACGTTGTTGTATTGAATATTTGACGCGAGTTCTGCCGCCACAGGTTGACGCCATCCTGATGACGCGTGAAGTTCAAATTCAGAGGAGTGCCAGGATGTTGCAAGTCAGCCCCATAGAGCGCAGGTGCCCCGGGGCGAGCGTGGGCGCCCGCGGCAGAAGCTGCGGCTTCGGGGGCTCGCGGTTCGCGCTTACGCGAGCGAAAGAGTCTCACTGGTTTCTTGGCCTCTCCTCCGACGCCTCTTTTATGACATGCAGGGGCTCTCATATTGTATAGCGTGCATATGTATTAATTATACCCTGCGGAATAACCTCTTTACATGTATTACATACATTTTGCGTAATAATCATTTATTATATAACGTAACCCAAACTGTTTGTGTGTGTCTCTCCGTCGTACAGCAACAACCATACTTATTGATCCTCCCCCCATGGTAACATGTGTTGTACTACGCACATCAAATGTTTTTGACTTTTTCTTCATTTGGCTGTACCACTGATCATGCTTACACTATCTTACTATTTATCTATTTTACTATTTTGATACGAATATAGGTGTGCGCAGCCTAAAAAAACAGACAGACAAGTACATTTCTGGATCCCCTTTCCATTATATCCATTTATTTACATGTGGCATATTTTACCAATAAATATATAAAATTCTACTAAGAGAATAAAATTATAACTTTAATTTTAAAACTAATATTCATTTTGCGTAGAACCATTTACAGGCATTGGCATGGATTGAAGAGTCTCTTACCCAAATGTAAACAAGTTGCCAAATTCTCAAGTTGAAAAAGAGGGAAAAACTGAAATTGAATATCCTTACGAAAATAAGATGTTTTATCATGCAAGGCTGTGGCTCCCTTTTCAAATTCTCCGGGTGATCACGGTCTCCTGGATCCCTTCTTCGCACCGGGGATACAAATGAACCACGTCTGCTCCTGCTGGCCGCTCCGCGTGCCCAAATCATGTGCTCCTTCCGCCGGCGGCTCTCACTCAAAATGCCGCAAGGGCGGGCCGGGCGGAGCGAGCGAGCTGGTGGGGCGGGAGAGTTGACGAGTGGAGCGGAGAGGTCGGTGCGGAGGGGAGTAGGACGGGGCGGAGCAGGTGGTGAGGAGCGGAGTTGGCTGCGGGTAACGGGGAGTGGGAGGGCGCGGAGCGTGAAGCGGCGTGGTCCTTCCTCGTGCTGCGGCGGCGGTGGCGTCACGCGACGCGTGTGCTTCCTCGCGCACGCCTTCTTCCCTTTCTCGCGGCCTGGGAACGCCCTGCGGAGGCGAGACCTCGTAATTGCCGCGCCCCGCCCCGCCCCACCTGCCGTTCTCTCACGCACGCCGCCACCGCCGCACCTTTACAACGCCACCACGTTATCGCAGTCATAATCAGTCAAAAACAAGCGCCTCTTTTGCGTCAAATTTGAATTTTTTCCCCGTGAAATTAATTCAACATAAATTGAAGAGTTAATTTTACCGAAAATCTTTGCACACAATAATGGAATAAAGCAAAACAATTTTATCGTTTCGGATCATCTCATAATTACCGCCATCAAAACAGCATAACCGCCGTCACCAACATCATTGCCACCACTACCATTATCACCATACTCTATACGCGAAGACCAGTCGGGTTCTAAAAGCCTCACTCGGCTGGGGCAGTGTCACGCCGGGGGAAATGCCTGCAAGGGGGAAACCACAAAACGATGTGTGGATCGGCGCCGAATCTCACGTCCTCGCCGACGCTGCGTCTTGGGAGAAGACAGCGCCTCCTCCCGCGATGAAACGCACACTGTACTGGCGATAATAGTGACTTATGTACAGTGGACGGGGCACTAAACTCCAGCCTCACTGCCATCGACATCGTCACTCCATCAGCAACCTCAGCCACGGCATTCATCAACGGCCATAAACAATGTCGTCACACCATCACCAACCCCTCCATCATCGCTGGTAGTACAGTCATCCTCAATACTATTACGATCGTATCATAATCAGTAAATATCTTTACTATTATCAGTGCCACCGTCACTGTTAACCAAACAGTCTCAACCGCTCCATTATCATCTCTTTTCCACTACCATAACTTCTACCTGCCTAAACTCCCCAAATGCTCTCACTTTATATCCACAGGAACGCGGGGTTGAATAACTACGTTGTCTTCAAGCATTCCTTTAGAACTGCCTGCCATTTGAAAACCATACCTGGTTCCTCGTTGCTTCCATAAATAGTAGTTTCTCTTTCGCGGAAGCGAAAATTGTTTTGTCATCAACGTTCGTAGTTTTCCCCATAAATCAACAGCTAACTGTTTACGAGAGAAAGTACAGATTACGAAGGATAATCAATTTTACACAAGTAATATCGCTCTGTGTAACCATCATCAACACAACTCTCCGGGACTTTATCCCCAACGTCTCTTTTTACTAGTTTCTACTACTTCTCACTTTTTATCGTCATCTGTGAACTATTCGTATCCTACAGTGTAGGCACCGTGATATCAGAATTTCTTCAGTTTTCTGAAAATTCTTTGAAAACAGTAAGTTTTCTATTATTCTTAATTATTCAGTGCATGGATAAGTTTATATTCGAATGCAGAAGTATTGTATTGTGTTTTAAAGATCATGAAAATTCTCGCGCAATAGCAAAATTCAGTTTTAAATATATAATAATAATAATAATAATAATAATAATAATAATAATAATAATAATAATAATTACAATATTATTATTATTCATTAATTCATATAATTTTTTTATGAGCTGTAATTATTGTATATAAAGCTTGAAAGTGTAGACGGTATTAAATGTAAATTAATTGAAACCCTAGAACATAAATAATGTCCCAAATATCTTTGTCATTTCCTCGTTGCAACACAAATCGTATGTGAAAGAGCGTTGTCCTTGGGAGATTTTCCGAAGTGATACTTTCGTTTATTATCTGTACAGTTTCGTATATGCGAGGCCATCTCTGCTTCTGTAAAAATAAACCTCGCTGGAAATATCCAACGGCCTCCCGAAAACAGGCGAAAATAGAATCCTCGTTTTATGGAGATTCATCTGCTCATCTGTTAATGCTGAACGAGAGATGCATACAAAAGGCTAATGAAAAATATATTATCTGCTACGAAGATCTGTTACTGTGTGCCTTGTATTGATGGTCAAACTCAAAATTTGTTTCGATTCGTATGAAATAACACTGTGCGGGATTCCTTTGTATGAGAAATTGAAAATTCATTGTAATATTGAATTTTATGATGCGCGTCAAAAACATTTCAGTATTTGATATGAAATTGATAGATAAGAACAACCTCCCGATACTAAATGACTTTCAGACAACGGAGAAATAATCACGAATAACATTTTACAAGGACTTCGTATTATTTATTAGAAAACGACAGTTTTATATTTTGTGACGTGTACTTAATAAAAATTGAAAATGCGTATTGCAAGTGCAACTTTAAATGAATATTTATCTGAAACTTTAATGTCTTTGTACAAGGTGATACAGTCAGTCCCTTCACTTCTTTCTCAAATCACCTAGTCTGAGAACAGAATGTTCAGTGAATCATTGTTTAGGTCATGTTCAGTGAATCAGGTTTATGGAGGAGTTGCAAAATGCAGGTTGCAAAAACCTGAGCGATATTTATCAGCATGGGAATGTTCACAAGTACGACCAACGGTTCTGCGTTTTGTGGAACTCTAGAGCATGTGCCTCTTGGTTCAATTATTTCTACTATATCCACTTATAGTTTTATGTCGAGAGTTTTCATGTGCAACCTGATGCACCGCTAATTTTCTGTTCACAAATTTCGAAACGGAACATTAATTATGGAGATGTGAGTAATTGGGATTAATTAAAATGGTATGACGGGTGCAGATCGAATAGGTGTGGGAATGAAGCTGAGCTGTGACAGACGCTCTCACACACACTCTCTCTCTCTCTCTTTCTCTCTTCTCTCAGTGTTTTGTCTATTTTCTCTGTATTTTTTCAGTCTCCCTTTATCTTTTCTATACTTATTTCTCTCTCCTCTACCAGTACATCATTTTCGCTTACGTTCCCTCTTCTCATTCCTTCTCTCCTTAATTCTCTTTTTCTTCTCTCTACGTGACGCATCTCTTAACCTTTTCTCTCCTTGCTCACTTTATCCTCCGCATACTCTTTCCTCCTTTCTTCTCTTCCTTCACAGGAGTCTCTCTTCTTCCTTCCGCTGTACATCCTTTATCACTCTGTCGACTTTCTTTGTGTTTATTTCTCTTTTTATTTCTGCCTCCCGCCTTCTCCGTGTTCGCTTTCGAGCTTTTTTAATCTCTGGCACTCATTTTACTTTCTTTTTTTCCCGTTATTTCTTTAGTGCCACTCCTAAAAATATATCCTTCTGGGAACAATCCCCCCCCCATAGTTTCCCTTTAGATTTGTTCTTGACAGTCCTCGGTAGAGCTAGACGGCCGTCACTTGCAGTCTCCCTGGTTAAATATACTGCATTCCTTTGCCCGCCCATTCCGACGTTTCATAACTAGTTGCCAGAGAAGTTCGAACTGTGCGGGATTGTGGGTTACGAACATTAAAAATATCCATCGTAAATATTCATCCTGCTTTCAATTATGTTATTTCTCCTCACATCTTGTAAGGTGCCTCTGGTAAGATTTAATGGTGCTCGTTAGAGACAACCAGGTGACTCAAATCACTTGAAGTCTTGTAAACGTTTAGCACTATGTTGATGAAAGTTGTTCGGAACTGTGGCGACAGAAGTGCTTCTGATGCCAAATTCCCTTATTGCCACATCCCCTTAATTCGCATTTTATCAAACAGAGCTGCTTACCTACAAGATGTTGGATCATGGGGAAAAAGTGCTATCAGCATACTCTACCACCGCAGATGGGAATAAATTCAACGTAATTAAGTGTCACAATGCTAGCCACACGATTATTCTGGAGAAGCATCGCCTTCCGATTTTCAGCTCTCTCGTAATATAGTTTGCGTATGCGCAGGAGTTCAACACTGAGTTTGCATCGTTTACGATGTAAAAATAATTCATTATTCGCAAAAATGTTCTAGTATCTTTCTAAGGTTAGGGTTCCACGGCCGGAGTTGAATACTGCCCGCGACCTAGGCACAGTTGCCAACATTTCGGCCGGGATTGATGTATCCGTGCGACGTTAATTAGTCCTGTAAGTGTAGTAAATATTTTATTCCGGGATGTGGTGGGGTTCGTTACAACTGGATGCTGAGATTCGGCGTCGACCCATACGTGAGATTACAGGGGGCCACTCCAGTTATCTCCGCAAGCTGGGCATGCTCGGATCGCC
>BOPP01000197.1:688209-699437 GCA_017312745.1 Gryllus bimaculatus | reverse complement strand
ACGTGAGGTCATTCGACCGGGGACCTTGGCGCCCTCCGCCTTTCCGCCCCGCCCACAAAACACCTCCCGCCACGCTCGGGGAGTATTTTGTAACACGATCAGTTGAGGTTCCTTTTGTTTCTCGTCTATCTCGTAAACTATTCGTCTGATTGGAGTTTGCCTTGCGCCTGTGAATTTCTCTTAGTGTTCTACTTGTATACAGAATTTCAGATACCAGTTCCGAAATTAATATTTGTCGAAATTTGGCACGTAATGGGGGGGGGGGTATTTTGTAACATGATCAGTACAGGTTCCTTTTGTTTCTCGGCTATCCCGTAAACTATTCGTCTGTTTGGAGTTTCCTTTGCCCCTGTGAATTTCTCTTAAAGTGTTCTACTTGTATACAGAATTTTAGATAGCAGTGCCGAAATTAATATTTTTCGAAATTTGGCACGTTATGGGGGGGGGTATTTTGTAACTTGAATCAGTTTGAGGTCCTTTGTTTCTCGTCTGTCACGTTCGGCAGTTTGGTGGGTTTTTGTTTGGGTTTCGGACTTCCTCTCCCCCTGCGGTACGGACTGGGAGTCTGAAGTGGTTCATGATGGTTATTTTCTTTGGAAAGAAGGGTTATTTATTAGGTTTCTGGATGCGGGGGTTGGGGATTTAGGATGGGAGGGATGGGGAGGGTGATCGAAAAAAGTTGGGCAAGGTTTGCTAAAGGAGGCCGCGAGTGTTGAATTTGTTCGGACGCGTATTTCGTTGCAGTAGTTTTGTCGAGTCATTGTTGTCGGTTATACTGTTGCGGGCGTTCGTTATGTCTCTGGCTTAGGTTTATGGCGCAGGAGGAGTTTAAGATGTCCAGGGGGTGTTTTTTCGTGCCATGTCGTGTGGTGCGAGATGTGTATTGGAGCGGATGGTTTCGAATATGATTGTTGAATAGTTTTCGAGATTGGGATATTGCCAGATTGTGGAGGTATGTAAGGATCTTGTGAGGATTTTTGTAATCGGAGTCTTATTGAATTGAATATTGGTGTACAAGGAGGCGGAAGATGAGGTCGGAGTTGTGGTTTTCTACTCGAAGTTAGTTTAGTGCGTTGGTGCGGAAGTGGCCAAACCAGGTGGTGGGCGTATGTAAGGATTGGCGGATCTGTAGAGTTGTAGGTTGGATTCTATTTTTTCTCGTCTGTCTCGTAAACTATTCGTCTGATTGGAGTTGCTCCGACCCCGCCTTTCCCTTCCCCCGCTTCTGTTATGTCCCCGCTCCACCCTGCCTGCCCGCGGCCGCTCGCTCCGAAACGCGTATTCTCCACGGCCCGGGCCTTCCCTCTGCCCCGTCCCCTCCGCCCGCGTCGCGTCGCCCGAACTAACGCGCAGTGCTCGCATTTTCTGCGCCCGTTTCTCGGTCCGGCCACTTCCGCTGCCGCGCCCACGCGCACTCGGCTGCGGTCGCCGCCCACGTAGTGGAAAACCGCTTCCAGAGGTTCTTTTTTAGCGTTTGCTGATATCAATGGAGACACTCTAGAAAATGCACTCATCTAAAAAATTGCACTTTTTTAGTAAAAGTACTCAGAATATTTTAATGAGAAGATTTTACACTTTCTAGAAAAAAAAATAAACAAGCTAACGACATCGAGATATAGGTTTTGCAAACTCTTTGCGAAATGTTCTGGCTTTCTGAAATTGTTCTGTAATTGTTGCTGAATTCTTGATCGCATTGTGTCGTAGTACCATTGAAATGTTGTTAAGGTATATGATCATTCACCCCCCCCCCCCCCCCCCCCCCCTTTCTTATTCTAGCCAGATACATAGAAACTTATGTAAATCAGGTTGTGCATTAAATAGTAAGGCCTTGTTTAAAATCTTATAGGAGGGGTAAACGAAAGTTAAACTCTACAACGATATTGTATATCTTTTATTTGCTTCCACTTAAATTACGTTTGCGGATTTTTATTCAATTCGGGGGGAATATCAGAGACGAAAAATTATAAATTTTTTTCTTCGCAGCAATAACTTTGGGTTTGTTTGGTTTTTTGTTTTGTATTTTCTCTCCCTTACTGAACACCGTCAGCATCATTTACCATTACCTCTCCACACCATACTGTCAACATAGAAAGAAAGGACTTTAGCCAAAACGTCGTCAATCAAAAATTCTTCCCTCTTTGAGTCCCGGAACTTTCGTTTAAGCAACCGAATAACAATCGCATAAGCTCCTTGGATTCTGTGTATTTACTTAACCGTGTGTATCCGAGGTCCGTTTTCGGATCGAGGCAAAAATGGAAGTGTAGCTTTCCTTAAAAACAGACTCAGTTTCGTAGCTGCGTGCGAAGAACACCCTCAGGCAAAGTATGCTAGCGCCTTGAAGAGAATAGGGCTGTTCGCCTCAAGTCTCTCTTACTCCCCGAGCGTGGGAATGAACTATTCGATGGCTAGCAGCAGCTAGCGCGGGCAGTCCGCCCGAAATGCCAAATAAAAGGCAGGACTGCGGGAGCGACTTGAGCGAGAAAGCCGGAGTGGGGGCGAAAGTGGTCGTGACTGGCCGCGCCAGGAGCGCGATGCGCGGGAGTTGCGCCACGGAAGGAAAAACCGGCACGCGACGCATGCGGCGCGCATGCGGGCGACTAGTGGGCGCTAGAGAAACTTGCCCGCACCCGCCCCCGTCCCCCGCCCCCGCTTTCGCCCTTCCTCCGTTCCCCCGCCCTCGTCCTGCCCCCACCCGCCCGCGATCGCATGAGCGCGGACCGTTTCCATCTACTTGCGACGCCGCACCGGGACCAAAACCGGGCACGCAAGGGCTTCTTCTACGCGGTTGCGTTCAAGTTGCGTGGTGTTCGTTGGTTTTACTCTGAATTCGCATTTTTTTCTTCGCCTCAGAAAACTCTACTCTGTTTCTGTTTTTTCTTTTTGTCTACTCATGCTTTCTTTTTCTTACCTTTGTCTTTCTGCTTCTTACGACTCTCCCTGTGGTTCCTTCAGTTTCTCACAATCGTTTCTTCTTCCTCCTTCCCCCTTGCCTCTCCTCGAATAAGGCACTAAATTATGATATTATTCCTGTCGTTTCCTTTTACATTTTTAAATATAAGTGAATATTTTAATACATGAATGGTGAAGGTCATCAAAATCTCAGAAACCGGAGCCAGCAAAATGATGCCAAAAATCGAGCCAAAAGTCCATTGGCAATCATATTGGTTGTTGTATTGGTAAATTTGTAGTTGCTCAAAATGTCATAGTGAAAGTGCATCGTAAGTTATCCACATCTGAAAGTTTCCCGGTTGCTTCGTTCACACATGGATAAATATTACGCAATCAAACATTCAACAAAAACAAGGACCGACAAACGTTCGCTTCGCTTTACACCTGTCGCCGCAATTCCTATTATCTTTGTTCGTGCCTCAGTTCAAGAGTTTAACACGTACGGTGCAACTTCCGCGCTAGCAGCAGAGCAGCTGGCGGCCACCCGCCGCCGACCTCCGCCCCCCCAGCGGCCAGACGTCCGAAACCGCCGCCGACGCCACACACGCACGACCGCCTCCCACCCGCATCTGCCCACCGGCCACTCCGTCGACCCGCCCCCTCGAGGCGAGCTGTGCGCACTTGGAGCCGGGGAGGGGCGGTGCGTGTGAAGCGGCGAAGGAGGGCGCAGCGACGGGGCAATATGCGAGGTGGAACGAACAGGGATGAGAGAAGAGAAGAAGAGAAGAGTTGCAGGGAAACAGGAGGAGGCGAGGCGAGCGAGGGAGGCGAAGCGAAGCGGAGAGAGAGGGACTGAGGGAGAGAGAGAGTGAGGCCGGGCGAGAGCATAAGGAATCGGACGCGGGCGGGCGGGCGGGCGGGGCGGCGTCGGGCGGGGCGGGGTCGTCCCCGCGGGCAGACTATTTTTACGGGCGCGGAAACCGGAGGCGCACTTTTGTGCACTGCCGCCTGCCCGACGCGCAGTCGTCGCGCCGCTTCCACTGCGCGGGAAGTGACGCGCCGCCAACCCAAGACACGCGCAGCGCAGGCCCTGGCGCCCACCCCCCTCCCCACAACACTCCGACTCCGCCGCTCCGGACAACGCCTGCCCTGCGCTTGGCGCGCTCTCTCCCCGGGCGCCACGGCGGGGGACTCGACGGTGGCAGCGCTCGACACGAGTTCGGACAATCTTCGACCTCGACGATAGCTTGTTAGCCGCGGAGATCCGTCTGGGCGGCCACCCCGCCCGAGGGATGGATACCTGGTTGGGGAAAACTCTGCTAGCCAGCGAAGGTTCGCTCCAGACACGGCTTCGCCATACAATCTCTCGAACAAAAAGATGCCACGACCATTACGACTTAATTGCTTAGTTGTTTACAAGAATCCGATAATCAATAAACCTACGGCACCATCGACTCCGCCGCTCCCGCTGCTCATACCACCTTCTCTGACCATTGGACAACCATCAGTACGGGCGGCCCTCGGCTGTGTTCTTGCTTTCGTCGTGATGGTCCGATATTACTATAACTCTGAGCTGGCCGCGCAGTGGCCCGACCCAGGCTTTACTGGCGAGGTTCTCGTGAAGGGTAACAGCGATCCGCCGGGATCGGGATATCAGCACAAAGGTGTACTTGCGCACCTGCGAGGGATTGCGAATGGGGGCTAAGGTGTCAACCTCGGGGAGAAATCCCCTTGGAAGGTCAAGAAAGTGTGGGTGTAGACGCACTATTTTCATACGAAAGATCTTGCCCTTACCACCTCTCCCGCGTCCATGCCCGCCCGGCTTCAAACACCGCCAAACCCGCAACTTCAGATGCACTCTCCGATGATCTGCTCGCTCCTACTACCCCTACTACCCCTCGCCTAACTGCCCACACTTGGCTGTTCGCCCGCCTTCGAACACTGGCGTCCCCGTAGTCTCGCTGTGACGGATGCCCTCTTCGATGCTCTTCCCGTCCCGCCTATCTCTCCAGGGCACGGCCGCCCCCGCCGCTTCGGACTCCCTCGCCGATGCTCTCCCGTTCCCCAACGCCGCTACCGCGTACACGCCCGCGTTCCGCCGGCGAAACCACCCACGCCGCTCTCTGCAATAACGGAGCCGCGGAACAAGTTTTATCAATTGTTTGTTCACAATAACAATGTGCGAACCCCGTCCCACAACGCTCGCTCTCGGAACGTAGTGTCCAAAGTTTACAAAAATCTCGTGCAAATAACAGGTCAATGTTCGCGGTTCGCACTGGAAAAAAAAAAAAAAAAACTACCAACTCAACAGACAAAAATCACCCCACCAATTGCTAAGCACGAGCGGATACTGAATTCTACAACTCAGCTGCGTGTGAACGCCGCTCTTGTGCGCTCGTCGCCGGAGTCAGCTTCTCTCCCCGCTCTGCGCGACGTCACGCGAAGGGTCTCCTTGACGTCGTTCCCCGTGTGGGCAGAGCCCCGCTCCTCGCTCGTGCAGCGCGGGTAGTCGTTGATGGTTTCGCGATTCCGGGCACGGCAACGTCTAAAGGCAGTAGTCCCGTTAGTGTAGTGCGTGTTTATTTCTCGAGATGTGGCGGTGATCATCCCTCGTGGGATGGGGAAATCCGACACATACACACACGCCGGTTTGCTTAGCTTTCCCCGACCAGGCATCTCCCACCAGCTCCACTCACTGCACTGTATGTATTAGTAGAGGAAGTGACCGTGTATAAAATGCAAAATATTGAAGATTCTACTGTTTTGAGAATCTCTTTGAATTCTAAAAGTATCCTTCATCTAATATTATTTTAAAAAAATAGAAAATAATATTTTTGTTAATACTAAAATATCGAATAGGACATTGATAACATTTGTTAACATTGTGTATAGTTACCATTATTCGAAATTACTTGTAACCCTTAACGAAAACTGTAGTGATTTCTTGCCGTGATACAATATTCGTGCAAGCCTACAGAACTGTTCTCGTGCAACGGGAAAAAGGAGAACTCAAAAAAGCAGGGCCAAAAACATTAGTCCTTTACAGCGAGCACGCTGGGAAGACTGCGAGAGAGACTGCTGTGTAAGTTGAACTCTGCGCTCAAAGAATGACGCACAAATGACTTTGTTTTGCCTCGCGTCTCCCGCAACAGAACTGTCTGGAAGGAAGAACGACTGGTCTTGAAGCGCGGGGTACGTCGAGGGGGAGCGACTTTTATTCCACAGACGCGGTACATTTTACGGTACGTTCCGGCGCGACTGCTTAATGTGAATCACTCGAATGCGGTGCTGCTAGGTCAGACGATGAGATCACGCTCTCCGCCAGGCGTCGCTCGCTGCTCTTCAGACTCGGACGAAACGGAGGAGAGAGAAATTCGTCGCGCCCCTTCTTTGACCTCGGTTGCGTCAAAGCTAAAACGCAGAATAACCGTCGTCATTACTGTCTTCGAATGTAGTAAGCTTTTTTGTTGTTTACTGCTGCTTTGCTGTTTTTGTTCGTATCAAATGCGCCTAATAGCGTAACGTGAAAGTACATGATAGTAGATTTTTTACCATAAATGTAAGGTAGTACTTCATATTATTGTGGTAGTGAGTCAAAAACCCAATGTAAGAGCAGCTGCAGCCTCGTGGTCGTTATGTTCGCTCTATTCAACTTGAGTATTTTCCGTGCAGAGAGATCGGTCAGATGCAGTGCTCGGTTGTGTTCGACGAAGGTGCCGCCGCACCGACAGGAATATTACTCACAACGCTTTCCATGATCGAAGTCCCCACTTGTGCTGTTGCATAATCTACAGTGTGTCTAAAATTATTTTCAAAATATTAAGTAATAATTAGATATGATTATTTTTTATCAAAAATAATTATTACTTTTTCTTACATTATGGCCAACGTTTTAATATGCACAACCTATCGACGTAGTAAAAACAGATTAATGGTGTGTCATTGCTCACGACAGGGCACCTCGCCCCTGCAGTGAATTTTGGAATAGTCTAAACATCTTGTAAGGATTTAAGGGAGCTAAATCACAGCAAACAATCCAATCTTATACCGTCAGCACCGTCTCAGTCTTAAGGTCATTTTGTCAGAAGACGCCGACCTGTTAATTCCCCAAGCAGACTATTTCCACCCCCCCACCCCCCGAGGTTCTTTGCACATTCATAAGCAATGACTGACGGTAAATTGTGATGTGGTGAAAGGTTTCTCACGGTCGAATTTGAAAGAAATCTCGTCTTCTTGACGATAGTGATACAAAATAGTAAAAGCCATAAAAGCGAACTACATTCCCATTACCCCAAACTACGTTAAATAAGATACTGTATTATACTGTCTTTAATGATTTATTATGTCTACAAGTAAATTACATACCATCTGACAATGGAGAAAGCTTTATTTAATGGAAATACAATGAAAAACTATTCGATTATATTCTTGGATATTAATTTAGTTGTTGTTTGATGATTTATGAAACATTGATGTCTAAAAGCAACGACCACGATGAAGTAAAAGGGGTATTGTCTTGCGATGTTTTCATAGAAAATACCGTGTGTTTGAGTACAGGCTTCCATTTTACGCCAGGACGTCGACATAATGAGGAAGTAGCGTGGAGGAATCGATGATTGAAATATTGACGTTCTGTTCCAGTATTCGCCTTGTGATGTCAATGTGTGTCACAGCTCTCCTCCTCGACTGCCTAGCAAAAAATTATGGTCTTGACAGCACCTTTTCTCAGTTGAATGTATTTGCTGATTTTAAATTTTCGCCCTTCCAAACACTCAGATCTAGAGCGCTCCCGTTTTCTGAATGGCGGCGGTGTAGTACGTAGCATCACAAAACATTAGCACCGTCTTACGTGCGTCCTTCCTAAAAAAAGAAAAAATCGCACATCTGCCTTGAACCTACAAGAAAATTTCAAATCGGTCACCACCGGCTCAATCAACATACCACATGCCCACAAGTCGATGCGATGTGCACCGGCCAAACGCACCGCTCCAGAGCGCCGGCTCCTCGTCAAAATATACGCCCCTGTCGCCGGAGTGTCCTCCGCGAGATAAATCTTAAAAGCCGGCGGGCCGGCGGTTTGGCTTAGGAAAACATCCGCTCGCTGGCAGACGACTTCGAAAGTCAACATGTACTGTTTTATCCGCTTTTTCGAGTCGGCCTCGTTGGCTCGGCAGGCGCGTTATTATTTTCCGAACCCGCCCCCCCCCCTCTCGGCAACCGGACCTCTGCTCCGCGGGCGCGACCGACCGACCGTCAGACCGGCTGTCGAGGCAGCAAATATAGCGGAGGAAAACGCACTTTAAATAAGCTGCGGTTTAATTTCTTTCGTCTGTGATGGTCGAACGGTCCAACATGTGGCAACAGATGATAGTGGGGCAAGTTTGAGAGTCTGCGGTGATAGATGAAGGCGTTTTCGACATTTGTTTTGTCAGCTCTGTATTAATACGCATGAAAAAACAAAATAAAAGCGTTTCGGTGGATTGCGTATGCAATTATTTAGAAGTCCTTTGGATGTGATCCACTTAACTAAGATTATAAAAAGTGCCGTGCTATTTATTTTGTGTAATTGTTTGAAAAGTCAATGAACATGATTCTGTAGACACATACTACACTAATGCGCACTTTTTGCGGACATTGCACACTTTTGATTATTCGGAAAGTTAATTCTTAAGAGTCACTTCAAATTAAATTTAGAAAGAGAATGAAAAACAATAAAATTGATCCGAAGTAGACCGAGAACTGGTTAAATTTTTCAAAACGTATTAAGTCTCTCATCGAATGCTGTAAGATTTTTTTCGTAAATTCATAATCTGTTAGTATTCAGTTGAAATCAGTGGTTCGAAAAGTTCGAATACGTGTTTGTTTCGTGAGGAGTAGTCTTCTTCCTGTAAAGCACACCTCATTGCAAATTATTGTGCTGCGCTATAACTTTGGACAGAAAGACACGAACGTAAATCTTCCTCGATTTCCTGAGAATCTGAACATTTCCTCGCATGATTTATTGTGTCGGAAGCGAGACAAAGTCGTGCTGCACGACAACAGTCTTGCGGGAGTTCCTGGGCTGACGTATCTCGGCTGTCTTGCGCCTTTCCGCACTGGCGTCGCACGCCAACCTGCCAGCAGCGCCGAACGACGTGCAACGTGAGACGTGGGCGGGTACGGGCCGGGCGTAAACCGAGCCCAGCCCATGTGTTCGAACCATGGACACCTCTGGCATGTAAAATTGATGGGGACATCAAGGGAAGTGATTCACATGCGAGTATCTCCGGAGCATTTAAGCCTGGAGCATTTAAGCGACAACGTTTTGTTCAGATATTGAAAACACAAGGTGCACGCGGTAGATTAAAAGAGGCAACTTATGATGCAGTTATTAATGAATTTAATAGAACGTTGAAAATAAATTTTGTAAACGATAGCACCCACGGAGACAATGGCGGCGGCGGTTGTGGTTTACGCAGTAGTGTTGGGAAGCAATGTGCTCGGGTATCGTCTTCGTTAGATAGGAACATGCAGCATAGCCCCCTTCTACCCATGACTTCGGGAACTTTCTCATACTATTGCGTGGGAGGGAGCGTGTGCCCCTTCCTCCGCTAGAAACGCCCGTCACTCTGCCTCAACTAAATGAAGCTTTCGGACAAACTCGATTGCCAGATTCTTCTCACAGCTTGTGCTTCTGACCAAATCGTTTTGTCGTGCTGTGTATTATACGACACAAATCGAAAAAAAGTACGTTGTGACCTCTAAGCTGGGTTTATGGCAAAATAAATCATTCAACGGACCGTTCAGGTTCTAAAGAGATCTAGTTCTATTACGTTCGTTCCTTTCTAAACAAATTCATGGCTGCAAAACAGCACAAGACTCACGGGATGTACTTCTAACAAAGAAGCCTGCTTTTTCAATAAAGAACTTTGTACCTTTGCTGATGTGGAGCAGTGAGCTCACTCACGCATGTTTGCAGCGTGTAAAACCTCCGAAGTTCTTGGTCTATCCAGGCTTCGTTTGTTGTTCCATCCAGTGTGAATGTCTCTATTCACTACGTAACTTGCTTCATTCTTTGTGAAGTATCCTGCACATTAAAATAATGAAAACACTTTTCACGTTGTTCGAGCTTCATCTTTTGAAACTTTTTTGAATTTTTGAATTATAACGAATCAAGCAGTCGGGCTAGCACAGTTCACCCGACCCGAGCCCCGTTCATGTCTAATCTTTTGGTATTGGCTATCTCGAGTTCGCTCGAAGGGCACTCCCTTCTCCTCTGGTGCATTCCTTCTTTTCACAACAGGGACATTGTAGTGTTCATCAATAGTTGTTCTGCGCCGATACCATTGCCGAGTATCATCTAAGCATTTTGTGTTTTTTTTGCTTATTATTTCTTTTATTATCTTTGTGATACAGCTCCGTATGGAAACTTCACTCTCGTTCTCGGAGCGATCTACACCAGAATTACCCTAAATGCAACAAAAAAGTACGTAAAGAAGGTCAGCATCATCGAGATCTGAAACAGGCAGAATGCGACGTTTTGTAAATTTTCTACTATGTTCATGTTCTGCTTCTTCATTTTTCATCTGTTATGCCATCGTACATGGTATGCTGTGTTTCTTTAGGAATCTTCACAAAATGTTTTTGACTTTCATTGCTGACATAAGTTTGTTTTGGGCTTCTATTCTTAACATTTAGTTTACTTTTCTGATTTTTTATTCGAAATTAGAAAAAAAATGTATGTTATTCTGGAAGGAGACAGATTTTCGAAAATCATTAAAAGTGCAGGATGTTATGTTTAACCATTTCGTAATCATGATTAATCCCACACCATTATCTTTTACACTGTGTCTTATACATGTTATTTTAATTGGACAATATATATCGGATATTAACTTTGAAGATAATTACGAATATGTGTTAGAACAATTCGCCTAAGTACGTGGAGAAGATTCTACTGCGGCAATGAAAGACTGTACTTTCGAATACATTGCATTTTATAGTAATTTAATGCTTAAATTAAAATAAGTGTAGATTTAATATAACAGTTCTTCCGTTTTCCCTGCCACACATCATTCATATCATATGTTCACGGTCACCAGTCCATCAAGATCTTTCATTCCAGATATGGCCAAGAAGTCTTGACTCTTGCATCCTAATGAGCATTTGTACATTAAATTTAAAGTGCGTTCATGACAATGACTTTAATGTTGTACAATTACGTTCAAGTAATGCAGACATTGCCGACAGTGCGGTATAATTGTCTGGTGTAGTGATGCGTCGCGATGAGTGGGTGATCGCGACGGGGGCGCGGGTCGCGGTCGCGGGGAGGTGGTGGGGACGGGAGGAGGGGAGGGGAG
>BOPP01000197.1:650170-681556 GCA_017312745.1 Gryllus bimaculatus | reverse complement strand
GATGGACTGGAAATATCGAGTCCGCGGCGCCGCGCGGGGGGGGGTGAAGTAGAGAGAGGGCGGTGGGCGGAGGGCGCGGGCGCGCTCTCTCGCGTGCGTCAGTCGGCGGCGGGCGCGCGAGCGAGCGGGCGAGCGGGCGGGCGAGTGGGCATCCTCTTCCACCTCCTGCCCCGCAATCCCTCTGCTGAAACGTCCCCTCCACTGTAGTGCTAGCGTGACCGCGAGTAATGCTCGAATTAATGTTCCAGTCCGTCTTCTAGTGCGTTGGTCGTAGTAGTGGAATGTACTGGTGCTTGGTTTTCGGATTGTGCATGAGTGTGGTGGCGTGGGTAGCTTGGGTAGGTATGTGCAATACTCGTGTCAGTTAAACAATTGTGTTTGGTGTTTTTGTTGTTTCCGGAATTTTGAAATGCCTTTGTAAACATTATTCTTTCCTGTGTTTTATTGCAATAATTCTGTTTTTGAAAACCGAATAAACCTAGTGATGAAACACACAGAGTATGTGGACTGTCGTGATAATAAGTTTCATTTTGTATGCTCCGCTTTTCATTTTGGTATTACGCGAGTGACGGTGCATCAGTGGCGTGTTGCCAAAATATTGCTACGTGACAGCTATCGACTAGAATCCTCCACGTGATTCATCTCCACGTGCGAAATAGCATTGCGGATTGCCTTTGCTCCTTGCAACGCAAAGGTCGTGAAGGGCTAAGGAAGTTGAAGTTGCTTTAGGAGTTATATTGACGATTCTCGCGTCTTCTGCACCGTTTTCTTTATTTGATTGCTGGTTTATTACAAAGATTATATATTTTTGTGGTCATGTAGTTAGCCCGATGGTCCTAGAAGTCATTACAAAGCGACTGTCATATATTACGGTGAGCTAAGCCGTCAGTCGATTCAATTATTCATTTCGTCCATCGCTCTCGAGCAACAACAGAGATATTACTTAAAAATGCAGCACTTAAGAACCAACGGATGGCTTGCTTAAAATTTGTGCCTAAGAAATTCGTGACAAGAGGACAAATCTAGCAGAAAATTTGACTACCATTACCTTAGATTGGTAATTTTTAAGTCACTATTCTTCAGTGGGGAAGCCAACTGGGGCAATTTGCCTGAGACTCCGATCTAATAAAGGTCTCAAACAATTCATTATCTTCATTCACAAAAATAAATATAATATTTTGTTGAAAAAACTGCCCTGAGTGAAAAAACAACGTACATAATTAAAATAACAGAGCAGTAAATTGTACAAAAGTGATATTCTCTTGTCTGACGTCTTTGAGACTGAGTGTGTGGCTCTAACGGCGCGCGTGTGTTGTGTGCGCAGTGAAGTCGTCGTCGCCGGCGGCGAAGAAGACGTCGACGAGCGAGGCGCCGCGCGAGGCCTGCCCCACGGACAGCGTCACCTCCAGCTACGGCGTCGGCCCCACCGACGAGCACGGCCGGCCGCTCTTCGGCCTCAAGGCGCTGCGGCGCCAGAACACCGGCACCAACACTCAGCCCCCGTCAGGTGAGCCTCGCGCGCCTCTGGCGCACCTCTTGCTGGGCACCAACACTCGGCCCCCGTCAGGTGAGCCATGCGTGCCTTTGGCGCACCTCTTTCTGGGCACCAACACTCGATCCCCAGCAGTTGAGCCATGCGTGCCTTTGGCATACGTATTTCTGGACACCAAATCCAAGTTCCCGTCAAGAGAGACCCGCACCACTACACCGCATGCCTTTGGCATACGTACTAGCGGGCACCATTACAGCTCCAGGCAAGTGAGCCCCGCGTGACTTTGGCAGACGCGTTACTGGTCAACAACTTTCAGTTACCGTCTAGGGCGCCACGCACCACCACACCCCACACCTTTGGCATATACACTAGCAGGCACTAACGCTCAATCCTCGTCAGGTGAACTCCGCACTACCATATGCCTTTGGCTTGCGTATTACTGGGCATCACATCCAGCTCCACTACACCACCCGTGTTTAGCATACGTACTCGTAAGCACCAAACCCAACCCCTGTCAGGTGAACTCCACACCTCTTTGGCACACGTAGTAGTATTCCTTGTAATCGTGCACCTAGGACTTTGGCATGCGTAATAATAAACCTTCACTACTCAGCCCCCGCCAAGTGAGCGTGGCACCTCTATATATTTTGCATGGGTATTTGTTTCACAGTTCTCCTTGCGGTTCGGCACTCAGCCCCCGTCACATGAGAATCGCTCTGCTACGTCTTTTCCACAAGCACTAGTTGGAAGTTGTGCATTGCGTTCCTTGTAAACCGACAAGTATTTCCGCGAGGTGAGCACAGCCACACTACAGTGATCCTACGATTAAAACTTTCGCCTAAGTACTAGTTCGCAGTTCTCCATTGGATTCACAGTCTGATTTTGCTCAGAGCCAGCATTATCGTCATCCCTGTAGCGATTGTGGTCGATCCCAGGTTTCGAGTCCAGATGGCTGCGTATTTTACACTCTAGCAAAATATACGATGAATTCGGAGACTGTCTGGAGGACTATGCTACTGACCGGCTGTTTTGATCGATAGTTTTCCATAATTTGTCCGATCAATACCAGAGAAGTTCCTGAACCAACGAACCTTGAACCGCACGCGATCTCTCCTTCGTCTTCCTCGTCCTATCCTCACCCCTTACTTACACCTAAATATACTGCATTCCCACACATGTCGGGAGACCCGTCTGAAACGTAGACATGACCCGCATGGGGCAGTGCCCCGCTGGGGGAGGTACCTACAAGAGGAAGTCCTCCGCAAGCCGACGTGTAGGTCGGCATCGTAACTCACTTTCCAGTGGGGGTGGAATGCCGCCAATTCCCGAGAAGTACCTTGCACCACTCATACGGGACTAATGACCATAGCAGTTGACGCGGCCGGAAACATGAATTAGTCAAGCAATTTATCAATTAGTCAATTGTACTCTTTTTAAAACGGCACTTACACCCAATCCCCGTCATTACTCCATTGGATTAGGTAATAAATCCACGCGGTCCTCAACTGTATTCATCGGTAGTATATCTTGCCGTTTCACAAGTTGTATTTGACAGTTCACTGTCTTCCTTTAAATCCGCCACTCAATCTTAATTTGATTGTTTCATGTTTCCGTGAGCGTCAACATCGATGGTTACTAGCCCCGTAAGTGTAGTACATGTTTTATCCTGAGTGGTGGCGAAGATCTTTACTCGCTGGAATGTGAGATCCGGCGCCTATCTACACGCCAGCTTGCGGGATTTTCTCTTACCTCATCCTCGGTGACAGGCCCTAGTCGGAACATGCTTCCGACCGGTCTCCTGGTATGTATGGTAGAGCGAGTATAAGTGAGGGATGAGGATAGAACAAGGAACAGGAAGGAAGCTCCCGGGCGGTCCGTGGCCCGTTTCGAAGGGTACTACTCCGGCATTCGCCTGCTGTTGATCGGAGAAACCACCAAAAACTACCGATCAAAGTTGCCGCCCGCTGGAATTCTCCTTCTGACAGCGCAGTGGTTGGAGGAGATTTGGTGCATTGTAAACACCTGTCCACCATTCTCACCCCCGTCACTCTCGAATCGAGCTAATATTTTTCCTTTTTCGCAAACAAAATGTTCTACTAAATTGCACTTAAGAGTAACATTCACCACATTCCTAAAGCGAAAACGAGAAATGTGAATGAATAGACGAAAGGCGTCTCATATGTTTCTCAAAACTTTCCATTTTTCATTTCTTTTCCAATTTTATTGGCATTTTTGTTCTGAAGCACCTCCCATTTCTTTTCGTGTGAGTTTTCTTTTAGAATTTCGAATTTCTTGTCTCTCGTGTTTTCATTTCCTTGCGTTTGGAATTGCCGGACTCCCTTCGCTTGTCTACACATTTTTCTTTAATTTTATCGAACCGTTCTTTTATTATTTGTAAATTTTACTACATGAAATCTTCACTACATGAAAGAGAACCCCAGTGGCCCGCTTTACGTGGCGGGGCGAGGCGAGGCGGGCCAGGCCGCAGAGTGTGACTTGAAGTGGAACCTTGTCCTTCTGCGTCCTGCGACAGGCGGCGAAATAGCTCGTGGGCCGTGGCGTGCGTTTGGAGAAGTGGGTCGCGATGCAACCGCAGGAGGATGTTTAGAGCGCCACGCTCTCTTGCGCCGCCGCCCACTCGCTCTCGCGCGGGCCGCAGCCACTCGCGCCGCCGGGGGGAGATCCAGCGAGCGATATCTCGATTGACGGTGTTGGTTGTGGGTTTTACGAAGCGGTTTGGGGAATACGAGGTGAAATCCTTGTGCGTTTTCAACGTGTTTTCCTCTGCGTGCTGGGGTGTTATAAGACCGCATTCTATTCCGTTAGTTTATCTTATTTCGGATGCTCTAACCCACCCTTGGACATGCAACAATTGACTTGCCTACAATTAACGAATTGTGGGTTGACCACTTGATTGTTTCAGGATGGTTATCAGAAGTCACTGGGGGGGGCGTCAATGGAAACAGATGCAGTTTATTAAACGTTTCATGTTTTTTCCGATGAGTTTCTTAAAACAATTCTGGCGAAACTGTTCCGTGTCAAATTTGCATTCATTCACGTGCACACAAAATACTTTATACAAAAATGCTAAATGAATCTAATGCTTTACCCATGTTAAACAAAAAAGTAAATATAAACAAAAAGATCCTCTGATTCCACCGAAGCCAGACTTACATATTTATATCTTAAAACCAGTTTCGATGGCTCAAGGCATCAATTAATATTACTGCAGTGCCTCTGATTGGGAATCGGGTTCGAGTCCTGACCGTGATCACTAGCTAGAGAGCTAAATCCAATTCAGACGCTGTCTGAAACAGAAATATAGCTCTGATGGGCTGCTCTGATGGGTAGTTTACCGTGGTTTCTCCGATCAACGCCAGGCGAGTGCTGGAGCAGTACCTAAACAAACGCACCGCTCGCTATCTTTCCTTCCTCTTCCTTGTCCTATTCTCAAACCTGAGTCGCAGACACGTGCACTTACACCCACTACACTGCCCCACATGCCGGGAGACCAGTTAGGAGCTTACGGCTTGTCTGTGCTAAGGCGGCGCATCGTTGGTGGGAGATACCTGGTAGGGGAAACGCAGCTAGGCGACGGTACGTCTCACCATCTGATGTGAGAGATTCCTGCCACCTTGCACCAAAAAAACATGCACAATACTTAAAGGACTAATGACCTTATCAGCTGACGCGCCCGGAAACACCAATGAATCATTGCCTGCCACAACCCCCAAGCCCGTGAACTGAGTTGTGTGTGTGTGGTCGTGTTTCAGAACAATTTTTTTTTTTTTTTTTTTTTTTTGTTGTCAGGCGAGCGCGCCCCGCGCCCGCCGCCGCAGCGACCGCGCGCCCCCCGCCCGCCTCCGACATCGCGACTCCAGCGGGCGCCCGCTCTTCGGGGGCTGCGCGCCCTAGCGCTCGCAGCCCCGCCCGCCCCCCCCGCGCCGCCCCAGCGGCCGGCCCCGGCCCCGACGGCGACGGCGACGGCGACGTCGCCATGCCCGAGCAGCCCAACTCCCCGCAGCTGAAGGAGCTCGTCTCCAGGCACGAGCAGCACGTCCGTGAGTACAGCGCCCCTCGGCCTCTGCGGTGCCCTTGGCAGAGAGGGGAAATGCCGTGAGGAGTAGAATGAGGGGAGACATGAGAGGGGAGAAGGATAAAGTAAGAGGAAGGAGTGTGAGCGCCGCAAGGGCGAAAAGAAGAGTAAAGAGGCGAAGAGTGGAGAAGAGTGATGGAAAGTGATGTAGAAAGAAATGCAGAGAGAAAGAGAAAGGGAGACATTTTGAGTGTGGGAAGTCTCATATATTATTTTATTTGGGTACAAAATAATGCTGAGGCCGATCTTCTACAAACCAGCTGAATAAAAGACATAACCATTGTGCAAAATTAATGGGAATAGTGACAAAATTGAAGGAAGAATATTATCATCTATCCTGTATATGCCAATGGTAGCAAACCTAAGAATGTTTGCCTTAACGACGACGATTAATAATTTGAGTATTCGCTACAGGAAACGTGTGTAAATTTCTCTCTTTCCGGTTTGCTGTCCATAATGTAAGTTTTGTGTGATCGATAAAAATAACGTCAGTATATTCACAAGCTTAATTTTGAAATGAAATTCGGTTGTTTTTTCCAGAAGGAGCTGATTAATATATCGTAAAGTTCGGTATCAGGTGATCACCCGAGAAATTAATGTTCAAAACACTATCGTTTAAACGATTCACTGCCTCTGAATTCGACTTGAAAGAACATCTGGAAGTCTCAACAGCGCAGCTGCCATAAGGCTTTAGCCGTGCGAGACACTTTGGCAATAGTCAGAGATATTAAATAACCTGAAATCGAGGGAGAAATAGAACTTCATTGAGAATATTAGTACTCTTCAAACATTAATTCTTACTTTTGTACAAAAAATGTTTGTTCACTGTTCAATAATTCATTAACTGAGAAACAATTTTTATTACTTTTTATCACATCAAATAAGGTGTCATTTATAGCCACGGTAATGGCTTCGTATCTGAAATGATTTGTGTGGCAATAGCGTATTAGCGAGTAGAACACACTATATCGCATTTTAATAATATCTGTAAGACTGTGAACCTTTGATTCCCAGTCGGTTCTGTCAGTTCATTAATCATGCCTACGAACTTCATATGAGCAGATGCTGCAGAGGCGTGATGTTGCATCCTGCTAGTAACGTGCTATTTCTCATTCATCTTAGAAGAGCGTTTGACAGCTTGCTAACGCAGCAAACCGTAACACTCAAGTTTTAAAGCCAATTGGACGGCGTCCAAATCATGTGTGAAGGCAAACACGTGATCACCGGTTCCGGAAAAGCGGCGGTGAGCGCGGATGTCGTACTCGACATCGTCATTTGCAAAGAGCCATCGAACGCGCCGCGTCGTGTCAAACGCGCTCCCCCCCTTTTTTTTCTTTGTTCGAAATCACGGAATCAACCCAAGAACATCTATTCAAACGGAGATTCAATGAAATAATACCTTATATCTCAATGAAATATTGCTTCTCGCATCCTTCATGTACGAGAACTCCCAATTGACAAGAATGCAACTTGTAGAATGTTTTGATCAATGAAGTATAAGAACTGCGACATATTGACATGTTGACACATATCCACATTATGCTATTGACTTTGACTATGGATTGTAAGATGTTCGCAAATAGCATTCGAACTATAAACAATTTTCGAGAAAATATAAGTACTTTTCTTGTTATTGATTTTCACGAATTGAGTAAAATTGAAAATGAATTAATCATGTAACGCAGAATTTTAAAAAAATCTACTTTTCATAACTCTATATTTAGTGTAAATAGTATTCATAACAGTAAGAAAATTAGCAAAAAAAGGAAGAAGAAGAAGAAATAGAGAAAGGAATGAGAGTAAGGTGGCTATGAGATAGGAGGATATATTGTTCTACTGTTTAGACTGGTAAAAACGGAATAAAGAATAGAAATGATAGTTAAATTAATATTAATGTATCGTATCAATATAATTGAAGGACGGGCTTGGGAAAAAGTATAGGTATCAAAAGCGAGTTTTGGAGAAAAAAGAGAAAAACTGTTTAGTGACACTTGGGTTTCAATGGATGGTCAGATTATTGACGTGCATACATAGGACAGCGAAGAGAAATCTTAATGTGTGGTTAAATTTCCTACTATTGTATTTGTTTATTGGTGAATTGCTTACTATTGTATGGACACATCCCTTCCCATGTAAAAAGTAAAAATGTCATATCGTGGCACTAATACCCTTTCCCATGTCCGCCCTTCAATTACATTGTTATTGTAATTGCCAGCGAGAATTGTGAGACTCGTTGGCTAATACTCCCGAAGAGGGCAAAGGAGGGGGGCCTGCGCCAACGGGTGTGGGGCGGGTCAGAAGCCTTCCCTCCTTCCCTCCCGCCGAGCGGCGTGCGCGTGCGTGTGCGTGTGCGTGCGCGTGAGCGCGTGCATGAGCGAGCGTGTGCGTGCGCAGGTGGCAACTCCGTGTCGGAGCCCGTGGCGCCGCGCCAGAAGCCGCGCGCGCGACTCCGCGACAGCTTCATCCACCGGCCCGAGGAGCCGCAGCCGCAGCAGCAGCAGCAGCGGCCGGAGGACGGCCCCGACGAGCACCCCGAGGACGCCCGCCTGCTCGCCCAGCGCGCCTGCACCCTCAAGTCCATCATCCAGAAGCACGAGAAGCTCGTCGCCAGTGAGTGCCCGCCGCCGCCTCTGCCTCTGCCTCTGCCTCTGGTCTCTCCCTTCTGCCTTACTTCCTCCATCTGCCTTGCCTCCTCCATCTGCCTCCTCCACCTGCCTTGCCTCCTCCACCTGCCTTGCCTCCTCCATCTGCCTTGCCTCCTCCATCTGCCTTGTCTCTTCCTTCTGTCTGAACTCTTTGTCAGGGTGTTTCCGCTGACTTCTCCAAAGACCACACTTTTCCATTCACTGTCAACTTGCTCTTTCTTCTATCTTGACTCTTGTTTTTGTCATGCCTCTCCCTTCGGTTTTCCCACTTCTTTCTGCCATGTCCCTTCTGTTGTTCTTCTCTTTCTCTCTACCTACTCCTTTTCCTGTCCATCTGCCCTCTCTCTTCTCTTCTTAATTGCATTAGGTACTGGGTATTCCCATTTCTCATGTGTTGTATTTAATGCCATGTTTAATGTCTATAACTATCTGGAACAAGACAAAACATTTTCATAAAAATATAAGTATTGATTTTTCACAGGATATAAGTAGTATCTTTTGAAGTATTACATTTCTAATTAAAACTCTTAAATAGTCATTGTGTTGTTTCCTCACAAAAGTGTGGGAAAACTATCTTTTAATGTAAACAAATATATTTTAGTCACTTGGAAGTCATTCCCTAACTTTACATACATTTTTTAATACAATTATTGATACTATGGACATTTAAAATTTCTGGATACTGCAATGTTGTTTTCATTCTTATTCAAATTCTCTCCATCTTTAATCATATTTTTTGAAGATTTTAAAAATAAATTGAATGCTTTTGTGTCCAAAGTTATAATTTGTGAGTTTTTTTCAATAATTCTATTTTGGGTCTTTTCAAATGTCATGTTTTCAAAGAATAGTAAATTAAATAATTACACTACACTAATTGGTAAAAATTCCCATGATAAAACTTTTCTCCTCATATACAATCCAAATTTTTTAAATCGAAGATTTTATTATTCTTGAAGGCTTTTGTGAGAAACAGGAACTGACTTAGGTCATTGTCCATCTTCTCCTGGACCTTTGCCTATCTCATGTCTTTGTTTTGTCTTCTTTGCTCCAGTATTTTTAAGTTGGATTTAATGTTCACAACCAACATAACTAATGGCTCAGTATTCTTTTGATACTTGTGCTCTCTTTGGCCTGCTTTCAAATGCTATTTCTGGAATAATTTTTAATGTCATTCTAAATTGCAAGAAGTTGCATTCATTTGAATCAGAGGAAAGGCATAAATGCAAATTAGTTTGTTTGGAAAGTTGGAGAGAACTAGATATTGATATGATATTATATTTCACCACATATGGAATTTTTATTAAATGATGGATAACTACTGATATGAAACTTGACACATTGCAACAATAAATCTTGAACAACAGTTAACTTTTCAAAAGATAAGTCCATTTAATTTGTTAAATAAAGAATCAAAATTTCATTTTATAATTGACTGGAAATGGATCATTATAAAATGCATAAGATAATGTTTTTTAATCAACCCAATGAAGTCCCTAACAAATTCTATTTGTACATTTGGTACTACCTATACATTTCGATGGTTTCTTATAATTTTCTCACACATCTGTTAAATTTCCACTCATTACACCTCTCTTTTCCAGTTTTCATTTAAAGCAGATATTTTCACTTGTACTAAATTTCTAACAAAGTGAATAATGTTGCTCAGTATGTACACTGAATTAATATGTAGACTTAACCATTTGTTATTGACTCATGTATACTTAATAATATTCCTTTATATAAATAAAATGTCTGTTAACAAAGAGGTCATTTAGAAAGAAATTCTAATGCAAAAGGGTACCTTGTAACAATCATTTTCTAATCTGAAAATGTGACTCCTTTTCAAAATAACTTTTGCTCTGATGAATTTTTTTAGAATAGTTGATTTTTTCTTTTCTTTCTTTTTTAGTACTTTCTTTCACCTTACCTTACAGTGATAATTTGCATTAGCACATCAAGGTTTTATTATATTCTTCTTTCCCTTCTTGAAGGTGAGACTGAAACAGACAGACTGCGTCGCAGATCACAGGAAGAGCCAGACTCAAGAGGTCAGTAAAAATTTGATCTTTATCATTGAGACTGATATTTAAGTGAGTAAAGTAATTATTTTGTTGTGTTCATGTTCTACTAGATTCTACTAGTCCAGAACCCAGTCGCCGTCCTGGGATACTGAAGAAAACTCGAGATGACCAACTTGATGAGGTGACCAGCACTTCAAAAACCACTGTTGTATCATCTCGAGGCCACGTGCGGTCAGATGGCACTGTTTCACTGACACGTGATGTAATCAAAGGTATGTTTTTTTTTAATGTACTCGAACTGTTTATCAAGTTACATTGTTCATTGTGCTTACCGGTAGTTCATAAAACAAATCATGAGAGAAAAAACAAAGTTAAATTTGATAATATTATTTTATCTATGCAGTCTTACCATAATTCATAAATTTGAATTTTCATAGCTCACATGTCTATAATTCAAAAAGTGTCATTGAAGTAAATTGTTATCAATTGTGTAAGGGACAGTGTTTACAATTTGTGGCAAAGGCCCAATGCCAAGGTCTCCAAAAATAGATTTGAAGATTTCTTTCCTATGTCTGCAAAGGACCAGGAGGAGTGGGGATTGTAGTAGAAGTGAGAGAGAAGGAAGACATTGGGATCAGCTTAGTAGACGATACAGAAATAACCCACCCCCGGCTCTGGCATGGCTGAATGCGGCTGGCCAATGGACAGAGCATGTGAGAGAGAGAGATAGCAAAGGGCGTTGGTCTTTGATGGTGCCTGTTGCACATTACTAGAGTGCAGAAGCTGCTGGATTTTTTTTTAACCTGCTTGTATGCTGAGATTCGTTTGAGACTTGGCTCTGTGCCTTGCTGCAGACACTTCAGAGCTGGTCACAGCTCCTGTGTTCAGTTGTGAGGTTGTTGTTGGACAGAGGTGGTTGTAGAGGAAGGTGGCTCCTGACTGTTCAAGCATGCACGAGTTAACAATGAGGAAGAGGATAATTGTGTTATGAAGAACCTGTAAAACATTTTATCTGGAAACATATAGTTCCTTTTGCATTTATTAATTTGTTGTTAAAAAAAATAATGAATTGTTTTAAAATTTGTTTGTGTTTTACTCATCACACTGTGAGCAATATTTATTAAATACAAGATGTAGATTTAATTTTGTGATTTACTGTTAGGAGACACAAATTTATTGATTTTTGTATTAATTGCATTGACAATGATTATTCTAAATTAATTTGAATTATGCAAACTAATGATAAACATGAATTTTGCCACAAATGCATCTGGTCAGTTCCAGCGACCAAGTGTAGTTGTTTCTCTCTTTGGTGTAATTATTGTCTCATACCTTCTGTGGAGTTTCTTTTCTGTCATTTTTATCGCCACTGTTATTGGTTGTTTATATGCAGTGCTTTATAGCAGTCGTTCATTAAGTAAGAATACAGCATTTGAAGGTGAGAAAAATCTTAATGTACATTATATTACAATTCAAAATAGTATTCTTAAAGCAGTATTTTCAAAATTGCAGTATGAAAGTACTTTTACTTGCAATAATTAATTTACTAAGACTATATTTTACAGAATTGTTTCAATTTGAACTCGTGGGGTAAAAGTAAAGTCAGTTTCTTGATGACTGGTAGTTTTGCATAAATTGAGTAAGCAATTACAGTTGTCATTAATTGTATGTATTTTCACACAAATAATTTACTATTACTTATGCTAAACAATTTTTAGATTTTTGTCATACTACTTTAAAATAAGTGTAATTGAAAATTATTAAATTAAAAATTCATACTTAATCAAATTTTACTAATAACTCTGAAAAGCAATTTTACACACATTTTCCTGTAATAAATAATGGTGATTTATGTAATTCATTTAAAAAATATTGCATTGTAAATTGTGTTGCAGGTGAGAGAGTGTGCCGTCCTGGGGAGGAGCCTGTTACCAAAGTAACCAAAACTCATTATTCCTACAATACTCCTGAAGAGAAGAGCACTTTGTCAATTGAACCTTATGAAGATGAAGACGATGACAAGCCTCAAACATCCCCTCAATCCAGCAGAAAGTCCTCAGTTGCAAAGAGCTCTTCTCCTGAGCGAGGTATTGTGGAGCATGTTGAAGATGAAGTTAAATCATCCAAAGTAACATCTCTTATTCGAGACAATAGTCTCCGAAAATTTAAAGTCACTGAAGATGGTACGAATAAGAATACATCTGTCACCAAAACACAAATTACCGTTAGACCCGGTAAACTGAGTACTGATGATGATGCGAACAGTGTTCGTAGGCGGTCCAAGCTGTTTGAGGAAAAGATCGATTCTCATAAAACTCAAACAACTAACAATAAATTCACATCAAACAGGGTGACAGATGATCAAAAATTTAGCAGCAAACGAACAATTGAACCTAGCAAATCCACTAGGCCATCACAGGGCACACGGTCACCTACTAGGTCAATCTCTCCAGAAAAGAACATTCCAGATCAGTCAGAGAAGGAACCATCCAGAGTTAGCAGTAAATATACTAGTTCAGTAACTTCAGTTACCCAAAAGTCTGATAGTAGAATCTCTCCTGAAAGGACACCAGATTCCGTCCGTCGTAAAATATTTGCTAATGAAGATGAAGATGAGGAATATGAGGTGTCTCGTCACTCTTCCTCTTACAGTCAGTCCACCACCCAAGTGACAACTCGTAAAGTAACATCACAATATGAAACATTTGAGGAGAGGAGATACTCCAAAGATGGTCTGGCTCTAGAAGATAGGACATCACCGGACAGGAAAGTGAGCAGCCTGGAGTACGATGATGAAGAAGATGAAAATTATAAAGTTTCTGGTCATTATTCTTCATCCTCGAAACATTCAGTAAGATCAAGCCCAGACCGAACAAGTTATGGAAGAGAGGACGACACTGATAGTCAAAAGAATGATCGTAAATATTCTGCGTCCAAGTCACAATATCGCACAACTGGTGGTACGACAGTCACAACAACCGAAACTTCGAGCACGAATGTCTCTAGGTCCTCCACTCCCAGCACAGCAGGAAGGAGAAGATCATCCGCGACCGCAGATGATCGAGAAAGCTCACCAACACCTGGTTTTACAAGAGGAGCTAGAGGAGGATCTGTGCGAGCACTGTCCCAGAAGTTCCAACAAGCGGCTGGTACGTGTCTTCTGAACCAATTGCTTGAACTTTAATTTTTCTTAACATAAAAGAAGTTGGCTTTCTAACTACAGATCAGTATATTATGTGAAATTAATGTTGGAAATTCAAGAAATGTCCTTTTTTAAATATCACAAGATTTTGAAACTTATTTTGCTGTTGAAACAGTTACTTTGTAAATATTGAAATGTTTCATTGTTAAGATAAGTTACATTGTCTTGTTAATTCTGTCCTTTGATAAATTTGTCATTGAAAAGAATTGCATCCTAATGGAAAATTAATAAATTTAAATTCACATTTGCAGTTATACAAAGCTTTTTTCTCTAAATTGTTGCTATCTTAGTTCAATGTTCTGCATACTATATTGTACAATTGTAAAACTAATATGAAATTAATAACATATTTAAGTTTACAACTTACTGTTATGCTTTTCATAAGTGTTTTGTGTTGTGTGCTTGTCGTAATTACCACAAATTGAGGCTTTAATACCATTGGACCCTAACCACATTTGTGATGCAACTATCCTTCTAACATGGCTGCCATAACATGTACACCCCTGACACAGCTGAGGCCAACAGCAGTGAGTCGTCACGAACACAACGAACTTACCCCAAGGCAGGACTCATCTTCCGATCCGCAAGCTTCCGGCTTAACAACGGCCATATACCTGTCAGCTCTCCAACAGAGGAGCAAGGTAACTAACACTTATGATTAACATAAACACAGGACGTTTCAGCTACGGCATGAAAGCTTGGAGTGTTTGGCTTTTTGAAAGAAGCAAGAATGCAGGTACCTTTTGCATGAATTGTACATTTATTTGATTTCATGTCTCTGGTGTGTCTGATCGGAAAGCAGCACATTAAGTCTATTCCATCTACTTAAAAATAGAAAGCCTTTCTTGGTTTTCTTGCTTTCAAATGGGAGAAAAAAAGCTTTCATTGAGTTGAGGCATTTTCAGAATTGAAAATAATTTGGCACCACTTATTTCCTTTCAAATTGTTCTTGTTTTAAGATCCACATCCTTCAACCAACAAAAATCCTTGGGTAAACCATGCTTGGTGTGATTTTTTTTTTGTGGCTTCTATAATAATATTAATTCTTGTATTGTCAAAAAAATTATATTGATATATTTATTTAAAGTAAATGCAAAAAAAGTCTACTGGCATAAATTAGTTGTTCAAAAATATGGATTTTGGCAAATTACATTTTCACAGAATTCACATGAGATTCCAGCTGCTTCAAATGAATTTGAGGTATGTATTAAAATCACATTTCTTTTTTTAGCAACTCCAACGGTAAAGCAAACTGTTTCTGTGGAAGTAAAGACTGGCTCCTCTAGCACCCAGAGCACTCCTCGAGCTGAGCAGGAAAGCAAGACTTTCCTCAATTCTCAGACAAAAGTCACGGGAGTGCAGGACATTCTCACCCGCATGAGGAATGCTGACCAAGGTTTGTGCAATTATATATTCCTCCATTTTTGACCTCAAGTTGTATAAAACTTCAGTGTATGAATTGGCGTGGAGAATTCTAAAATCAGTTGTTCAAATATATAAATCAAGAATGTTCTTGCATTCAAATGAAAATAATGGAAGAATAACAGATTTTAGTGGTAAAGTTTGATCATTTTAAAATTATTCTAGGTAACTTAAAATATTACCATGAACATTCAATTTCATAATTTATTTTGATGACTTGAGAAAAAATGATCGATAAATCGATGATTGTGTTGTTGTTTCTTGCAAATCGGGAATAGGATCATTTTCCGTAGTCCGATAAAAAGTATGCTTCTTCTTCAAAATTATTTGGTTTCATAAATTTCTGAAACCTGAAGTGAAAAATTGTCTTGATATTTCTTAAAATAACAAAATTGTTTAAATATGTTTTCTTATTGGCACAGTTTATTTTTACGAGAAAATAAAATAAAATTTTCTTTCAGTATCTAAAAGTGTGTGTTTGTGATGATTGTTCAAATAAAATATTTTTTTTATAGACATTGTTTTATGTAATAATTTATTATTACATAAAATTATTAATGTGGAGCTGCTCATTTACTGTTTCATTCTATATACCATTTACTGCAATATTCCAAGAACATGCTCAAATAATTTGGCTAAAAATATTTATACCTATTAATACCTCATTACACAGTAATTCACAAATTTGTATTCGGTAGAATAGAATAATACATGTCTAGTTGAAGTAGTTCAACTCAAATAATTTAATTCTCAATATTATGAATTGTACATATTGTTGTGTTCTATGTATTGTTTTGTATGTTTTAGATTTTTTAAAAGTTCAGTTTAAAGATGTACTGACAGTATAAACAATTTAAATTAAATTGCAGTAAATATTTAAAATTAGTATTTTTATGTAAAACAATTTCTAATGATTGATTTTCTGTAAAGTCCTTTGAATAGGTTTATTACTAAATATTGAGTGATATTACTTAAGATCATTGAGTGATAAAAATATTTATGCATTTGCATTTTTTTAAACATCTCTGGGAGGCTTTGCATCTGACAATTGGTTTGTTAAACAAACTTCAATAAGATGATGTCGCAGGAAATTATATTGAAGTGTTACTAATAACAACTACTGGGTATGAGGCTGATCTAAAAGTGTTGAGAAAAATATTAAAACTTTCAGGACTGAAATTAAAAATTTTCAAAAATTCTATGGACTTCACCAATAGGGAGGATGCGCACCTTCCAGTATTTTTTGGTATATGGGGTATATTGGAGGGAATCTCACAGTAATCTGAACCCTAGCTATTGATCCCCCCCCCACACCAAATAATTTGGTGCTGTGATGCCCATGTGTACATGTGTATTACTGACTTATTCCACATCTCACAAATTTCTCAACTATGTTATTACGTAACAATCAATGAAGAACATCAGTTCTTAAATCATCATCAATAATACACAATCAGTTTCAGAAAGTATATTTGAAACCAGTTGTCACTGTTTTCAGATTGTAATTTATTGAATGCCTAATGTAATTCACAAATGGCCTACATTTATTGACTAATTTTGATGTATTGATGAATTTTGGAGATTTATTGTATTATATTGGTGTTACAATTGCTTTAAAATAAAATTAGTAAATATCTGGGAAGAGTTTTAGAATACATGGAATGTACATAGTCATGTTTCCTAATTTTGTAAAAATGTATTGGAAAGATTACACAATTGACCGAAATGATCTTCTGGCAGATACGCAAGAAGGTGACACAGAGGAAGATGCTGAGGCGAGATCTCTCCTCAACAAGTTCTTGGGAGCACAAGTCATTCTGCAGGGCATGGAACCCTTGATGAAGGGCACAGCGGAAGCCCAGGCACAGAGTGCCGTCCTGGTCAGTCAAGTCGAGAGGCAACGTGTTATGAAGACTCAGAAGGTAAGTTGGTTTGCCTGTTATAATTCTTTACATTTCTCGTTCATTTTTTCTGATATTCAATAAATGGAGGAAAACAAATTTTATGAAAGACAGTTAGTAATCAACATGAAGAAAGGAAGAAGAAATAATATGTCAATGGTTTTCAGGAATTTATGTTTTCTGGTTCTGTCATGTAATGTGCTCCATTAAGTCTCAGAAAACGTTTATTAGTACAAGATAACTACAGTTTCTTGCACAGATTCTTCAGAAATGTTAATGTTTCTATCAGAGGTTTACTAATTATTGTTTCCAATAAATGATAACGATTAGGAGAAGATTGCTTGCCATTTTAATGAAATGTCTTTTTTTATCTTTTCACTTTAAAACAATGCCTTTTAGTTCACTCATTTCTTTACATTAAGATAAAAGGAAATTGATTATTTTTGAGACATTGTTTTTGCATTTTTCACTGATTTCGTCTTTAGTAAGTTTTTACCCTTTTCCATAATTTTTAAAGCATTATTGGCAGATTTCATTGAATTTAATATTTTTCTGGCACTTGCTTCAAATAATATCTACAAGTGCAACAAATGTTCTCCACAGAATTCCAGTATAACCTATTTGATTTCTTTGCTCAGAAATTATAACACTGTTGTGAGTATCTAAGCTTCTGCTACCCTTAACAACACCATTGTCGGTTCAGCTGATTTCATGAGAACTACAGAGATTCTCTGGTAAAGAATGATTCAAACCAAAAATTTGTAAGCTGTGTTTACTTGAACAAAAGGAAGAAGCCTTGATTACATCAGTAACATATCTAAGAGCTAGAGTTGTTCATCGGAATTGGTTTCGATAAAAAATTTTATGACATTTTAATTTGCTTTTAGAGCATTTTTAAAACATTTCAAAAGCATTTTATTGATCATTTTGGGCAATGTTTTAGGTTATGAAAATCTAACCCCCAAATAATGATACATTATGTGTATAAAGAACTCCTGCGGAAAAGAGAATATTTAAGATACAAAGCTAATGAAAAGTTTATTATTTTCCAAACACAAAATAAAATATGAAGATTAGTAGGTAATCATAATTTTTTTAAAAATCACCTTAGGTCTTATTGCACTTCACAATGTAGTTTTCTATTGCTGTTTTGAAATTACATACATTGAAATCGTTCCCCTTCGTTAAATAAGCTTACAATAATATAATAGGGAAAACAATTATTTAGAGGAGGATATTACATTTTTTTTATAACTTCTACGTTAATTAAATTCTAAAGATAATATCCTGCAATTGTCAAAATTTTATGGAAAATAGCCCTATATTTTTCAAATCTCCTGTGTGTGATGTTGATGTATTATTTTTGTTCAGAATATTTTGGTGTATTGAAATAATAGCTCTAAGTAGATAAAAATTATTACTAACTATGTTATATATAGATAAAAACTATATTAATTATGACAGTTGAGTTATATGCTAGACTAATAAATTTACTTGTTTTAGTTTTTTCATCAATGTAAGATTTCTTAGTGTTTAAAGTGTTTTGAAAATTGGTCACAGCTAAGCTCAAAAGCAAAATATAAATACGTACTTGATTGACTGCAAAGTTATTTCCTTGTTTAAAAAATGGCTTGTAAGTGAAGTCAGTTTGACACCCCTGGAGTAAGGAACTAACTGTGTAAACTCCCTCTACCATGCAGCTGTGAACTCTGAGTGCTGCTTGACTTCTTCTTTTTTCTCTGAGAACTTGGCTTCATTCCATTGAGATGCCATTTTCAATACCCAAGCCAAGTATTTGGAGGATGAATATGAGTTAATAATACCACTCTTTGTTCTTTCTGACAGTCTACCATTGACTTATTAAATTTAGCTACTTTTGTAGTTGTGGGTGGAGCAATGCACCTTAAACTCTTTGAAACTTCTTTTAGAGAAATCTTATTTAAAGCCCCAATCAACAACTGATAAATTGGAATGTTTGTTAGTAATTATGTACCTGTCTTGTAATAGAATACATATTTAAAAGTGTTCTTCTAATGTATGAATGGCAATTAATTTGGGTTTTATTGTACCACCTCTATTTTTTAACATGCAACAAAATATCATTTTGTAGAATCTGAGATTTGAAGGTATTTATTTATTAAATTAAATTTCACTTCTGCTAAGTTGATGTGCTGTGTTTACTTTATTGTTTTCATTAAAAAATATGAAATGTTAAGAATTATATTTTGTGAAATATTATACAAATAAAAAGAATAACTATTCTTTCATTTTTAATTTTTATAATGCATTACAAAGTTCATTATTTGTTGAAACCTAATTTTGCACTTTGAGAAACTTGTTGTGTATAGGAGAGTAATAATTCAATTTTACAAATACTATTCTTTTTAATTACCGAAGTAAAGCTAACAAGTCACTGTTTATTTTATCTCTAAGGCTTTACTAATTAGTTTGTCACTGAGAAAGTTTTATATTTAATAACCCAATATTTTGTAATCAGTGAGACATACTGAAAGCTTAATGTCAAATGTGTCATCAGAGATTTGTCAGTTCAGTCAAGTTCAGTGCAAGAATAAGATTAAGTAAATGATTTTTAATATTGCAAAATGGTATTGATTATCTGCATTAAATACAATGTGAATCATTAGATAATCAGAATAGGAGAGTTCAGTTTCCTTAACTAATTTCAAATTTCAAATTTTTGTGTATTGAACAGAATAGTTAATTATGGGATCTTTAAAGATCTACTTTCCTTGATTTTCTAAAAGCACTCAATTATTTTGGGAAGAGAACCAAGGTCTTTGTATGCATAGTCGTGAATTATCTCGGTGTGAATCAAGAGAAGCAGATATTGCTGATATCACAGATATAGAAACAAGGAATTTTTAAAGAATCCTGCTAATTCTTACTATGGGGTATGCATGCTTATTTTGGAATATTAATTACTTACATGACGTGTGATTTGTGTTTAGATTTGCCATAAAAACATTTCAACTAGGTACTAAACTGATGACATTCAAAATAATTTAGCATGAGCACTCTTTATTCAGATACATTAGGATCAGATTACCATTTCCTGGAAAACATGGAAATGTCAAGTTATTTTATTGATCTGGAAAACCAGGAAAAAAATGAGGAAAGTTGAAAATTGTTGAAAACTTTTTTTGAGATAGGGGAATGTTTGAGACAATTATAAAACTATATGTATTATGTAACACAGTGTGTATTATTTGTTGATATTGTTGATTTTTTTGGCAAGAGCAGAGAGTGACCAAATTAGTAACTGACACCCATACCTCACTTTTATTTAATATTTTCTTTTGAGTAAAATATTCTACAAATCTTATCAGAAAACAAATCACAAATAAAACAGAAAAAGTCAGGAAAATTTGTTCCAGAAAATGAATAGCATTGATTTTTAACATTAAAATGTTTTCATGTTTTCTTATAAGAGGAAAAAATTCGAGCAGGATGTTTTTCATTTTTAGACAGTGTTCCTAGTGTCAGATAACTTACAGAAAAAAATGGAGGTTTCCTGTGAAAAATATTGACCAGATGTGTTGGCTACTTCAGTTAAAATAGGTTCAGCCCAATTAATTTATTTTTGATAAAAGTAGTAGTGTTAATTGACATTTGAAAATGTGTGTGTCTACGTTTTTATTGTGTTAACATGGGTTAAAACGGCAAAACAGTAGAATATTTCATAGTTTAACTTTTTTAAGGACTTTTCAAGTACTTGGGTTTGACTCCAGAATATTCCCAACAGGAATCCTGGTCGTTAGAAACCCATCAGGACAGGTTGCTGCTGTTAGCCAATTCTGGCTGACAACTTTAATAATTCGTGTAACGCCGACGTTGCATTTCGCTGTTTAACTCTCCCATAATACTGTTACGCATAGGCGCCTAGAGCAAAGAAGAGGCCTGAAGCAGAAGATCCATTTTGGCCCCATATTTGACTCAAAAGTCCTTCGCCACAAGTCATGAATAAAAATTATCTCTTCATGCAAAAGAAATGGGATGGTGGGTGGGGAGTCCAGCACTCGTTATGATATTTTTCTATTTGCTATTCGGGAAGGGGCACCGACTTTCTGAATTGAGAACGTTAGAATAAAGCAAGGAATGTAAATATAGTTCGGATCTTGCTCCTTAACGTTTCCCGCTCCCGAATGAATGCATTCTGTTCACCCGAGGCCGGCGCGCACGGACATGCGTAATACAAGGCGCGGATCCACGGGGAGGGAAATGTAGGAAATTTCCCCTCCCAAAAGTTTCAACGAAACTTTCAAGAAAAAATACTTTCGTAGAAATATTAAAACTAATAAAATTGTATCGCAAAATGAGCTGAATTTATCCTACATTCTGTCATTCTACATAATTTGTAATATGACACATTCGACCAAATAAATTTGAATAAAAAAATCGTCACTGGAACTGCTCGTAGCGATGTCCTGGGCTTGAAAGTATTGTTTTAGAAGACGACACTCCTTTTTGCCATTTCGAAAGCCTACTGAGGTAGCTTATGAACGTTAAGGGATAAGAACCTACTTTCTTGTTGTTTTGGAGTAGCAAGAAGATCAGGCGTTGCCCACATCTACAGTGCAGAGGGACGGGCAAAAAATAAACAAACATCTAAACAAACAAAGAAACCTTCAAAGGAACATGGCCCGAAATCGTTTGTTCTTACGCGTTCAACTCCTTCCACTACTGCCCTGTTTGATTCGCCAAGCGAACAACCAACAACCCATCACCACCACCGACCACTAGCCAGACCTGCGGGTTTAATTTTATTTGTCGGCGTGCCCGCGTAACCCTAATACCTGGCGTCGCTGTCGTGCCCCTCCCCGCCTCTTCCTCCCCCTTCCTCCCTTACTCCCGGTCGGTCTCCGGAAGACACCACGCCTCGCCGCCGTCTTCGTCGACAATATACTCGGAGTGCGATGAGGATACCTTATGGCGCGAGGCGTCGAACAGACAGCTCGAGCCCTCGCCCCGGCAGAACGGAGGGAACTTGGAGGTAATACGTAGTTCCCGGGTTCACGCGCGCTCTGCAGTCGTCGCGACAGTTTCCGGGCGTGCTGTTGTTTGCCTTCCTCTGCGTCGCGCCGTCGTCCGGGTGCTTTCCCCCCCCCGTGCGGGGGCGCGAAAATAATGTGTCTTGGCAGCCGGCGAGACGTCTTCGACGCAGATGATCTTTTATGGGATCCCGCACGTGAGTAGCGGCAGCGGGGCGGAGGCGTTATTCTTAATCATGTGCTGATGTTCTCATATTTTTCTTAATTGTCTGCACTGGTAAGCGTGAATCAGCTTGTTTGTAAATGACGGTGCAACCACACATGTTAATCTACGAATAGCCTTCTTTGTTTAATTGCAATTAGTATGGTAAATGTCAGTGCATTTTAAAAATAACGTAATATGTAAAATTGATACACTGTAAATGAACGTAACTTAATATTGTTGACAAATAATGATCCGTATTTGGCTCCAGAATGTTTGTACTAGATGTGTACCTCATTCCTAAAACGGAAGCACTTTAAATAGATCTAGTGATCAGCTGATATTCCAAAATTTCTCTCGGTTAGCATTTTTACGTACTACATTACTTCAAATAAATCAATTACAAATTTGTGTATTTGTTGATAAAAAAATCGTGATGGAATGGGAGGCAATATGAGTATTTTAAAGCGAATTAATTATAAACAAATACGTTGGTCTAATAAATTTAATTGTCTTATCTGGCTTATAATTTTAGTCACCAACTTTTGTTTTTTGTGTGAACTTTCCAACTTGTAAAATTTACCTCACTGCAAGATCGCTTAGGCCAATTCTTTTGAGTATTTAAATTTCGGAATTCGCTTTGATCAGAAATAACCTTTCCCATCTTCCCTTATGTCTCTCGCCCCTCTTCCCATTCCCCGATCTTATTTTTCCATCCATCTTCTTTCCCCTTTCTTCCTCTCGCTTATGCCCCACCCCCCGCCTTCCAGTGAATCATCTGATTATTCTTAACATCAATAGGCTCTCACAAGTTCTATTTAGAATTAGACTCCTGCCAGCAAATGAGCTCCTGAGAAGCATGGAACGTCGGTGCCTCTTCCTTACCGTTACATGACGCGCCGTGTCTGCGTGTGTTTGTGCGCCGTTGCCGCTGCCATGAAGTCTTCTTGCTGGTAACGCGAAACACAGGATGTTCCACGTGTTACGACGAAGCGCCTCGCGTTTCGAGCCAGTACTTTCTCGGTTCTTGGCAGCGAGCGGCTGTGGGATGGGGGAGGGCGACGGGGATTTCCCGACGCGTGGGCGATCGTCGAGGGGAGGTGGTGCGGGGGCGGGGGCGCGAGTTCCCAAGGTCGTGGTGTGCTGCAATTTCTAGCAGTGCGTGGAAATTTGACACGTGCGACGAGATGCAAAGCGTTTCGCGAAAAGAAGAAAAATACTGGTATTTCGTCCTCTAATATTACGTTTTCTTTCGTGTAGTCTTCCCCCTCCTCGTCCTTTCTTGTTTTTCACTTTCTCTTTTCTCCATACTTTGCTTCATTTTTGCACTTTTCTTGCCATTATACATATTATTTTCTCTCCTTATGCGTGTCTTCATTTTTTTCCCACTCCTCCCACTACTCAACTTTCTGCTCTTCAATTTCTCCTCCCCCTTCTTTACCATCTCTCACTTCTTTATCTTTCTTCGTCTCCCCTCTTACTTCTTCAGATCACTCTTCTTCACTCTCTTCCTTTTAGATTTTAAAAGGTTTTGCACAATTTTCCACTCAAGACTACGAACGAAAGAAGTTTCGAACTTGGCAGTGTGTGCTGCTAAAGCTAAATCCCCTTAGTGTAATATCCTCTTGATTTCCACTTGCTCGATTAGATCTGCCTACCAATAAGATGTTACGTAATCAGAATATAGAATTGCTACACACTCTGCCGCTACAGGAATAAATTCCATCGAGCTTTATCACGTGACTTGAATGTGCACGATGCAAGTCACGTGATTGGAGTCACGATTTTATTGGAGTGTTGTTTTTCGAAACTACTCTATCGTCACGCTAATGTTCGCGCTTGCAGGTGGTTCAAACGTGGATTCATGTCGAATGCGATATAGTGTTTCATGCCGTGCAGAAGCGAACGTGCAATTACGCGGGAAACGTGCGCGGTATTTTGTTTCGGCTCCGTCGCGCGCGCGTGGCCGCGCTGGGCGCAGGGAGCCGTCCCCACGTGTCGTCGCGCTGCCCCGTCGCCGCCGCCAAGCGCGCACGCTGGACTGGGCGACGCCAAGCGCGCTTCAAAACGAGACGCGACGCACAGGGGCAGTGCCGCCGTCCTCGAAGCACAAAGAGCGGAGTTAATTCGAAACACGCCCTTAGACTGTGGGAACCGGTTACCCAACTAGCGGTCTCTTAAAAATGTCCGAAGTTGCCAAACCACGATTTGTAGTAACAGCGATTATTTTAAGGAACGAGGGGTTGCCGATTTACGATTTTGATGATGGCTGTTGTAATTTGTAAAATAAGTTTCATTATCTTCATCCAGCGTATTTGGTTTATGTCTCACAATAAACGCTGCATACTACTTTAGGGCATGCAGAGGGGTCGAAAATGTAATGGGAAATTACATAAACGGAGTCCACTTTAGGCAACTTTTTTGTGCACACATGTTCGGCAGGCCTCTTTCTGTCGCACTGAAAGAGATTTCTTGCCCTGCCGAGCATCTGTGCATATGGGGTTGCTTAGTAATAAGGTGCAAACGTCAATGTAAAGAGGGGTCCAAAAAACAGTGAATATATTTAGAACGGAGGGACGTACGGTGTATATCTTTTAAGACATTTATACTCGTAAGTAATCTTTTATGTTATCATTAAGGATGCTGTCTAATTACTAAATTACTTAATTACTAAAACGTAGAGAGGTCGATGGAGCAAATAATAGAGGTGGATGAAAGAGTAAGGTTGGGAATCTGCGCCGTGTTGAGGCCAGGCGCTCGCTTTCCATAGCTGCAACCGGGGTTCAGTTCCCGGTCGATTCATGTGCACGAAGCTACTGCGCCGCAGATTTTTTCTGGGTGCTTCCGATTTCGTGCCTCTCTTTTCGCCATCGCACAGTTAACACAAAATCGTATTTGCGCCAACTATCGCTCATCTATCAAACCGCCCATTTCAAGGACGGCCGGCTGAAGGATGCGGTACAATAAAAACTGCGAATGCGCGGCGTATTGAAACTTTCCCTTCTTTTAGTGTCTTACATGTCTTAATATATTTTGCAATTTTCAGTATTTCAGACGTTTTAATATTATTCGGAACTATACCAAATTTATAAATGCACTTTTTTTATTCAAATACAAAATTTAAACTAAAAATGTGCAGCAAATTGTTAGAAAATGTTGAAAATATCATCGGGGGCGACAAGTCCCCTCCCTCCCGGAAATAAAAATATATTAACGATCCTCAGAATGATACAAGATCTTACTCGTGATGTTTTTATCAAGTTCGAGCTCCAAAGCTTCTAATCTCACAGATTTATGCGGGGCACATCCATTCGTCCTCAGAGACACAGGCATTTCAGTTTTGGTATACAAAACTGCATGTATCTCGTCACTTTAATCTCAACCGTCACTAAAACAGCACAAATAAAATTAATTATTGATGCGTGTGCGTAGTTACAGCTCAAAAGAATCTTAAGCAGGAATTTCACGTCCGAAAATTCAAATTATATGTAATGGCGATTCCCTTTACTATTCTGTTAGAAATGTCATTAAATTTAATGTAGATTAATATCTTGTATAGAGATACATTAAGTTTCATGTACATTCAATATACCTCCATACATTTGTTCATTAATTTTAATGCACAAGTTCAAGTCTGCGTGGATTTAATGAAGAGGTTTTCCCTTCTGCCTGATTAATCTCGTGTACCCATTATCACCAAGATCATTCATTCGTTCGTTCCTTCCAGATATGACCATAAAGCTTTGACTCTTGTATCCTAACGTGCATGACTGCATTAAATCTAATGTGCGTTCATGATAATTACTTCAATGCCCATTTCATCAAAGTACTGTGGAAGTTCCGCTCTTCCGGGCGATTCCTTTATTAGGAGCGCTGATCCCGCGTTCCGGGTGACGTCGCCCGCAAGGCCCCCCGGGCGCAGCTGCCAGCAGCTGGGAAGGGAATGGGAGGGGAAGGGAAGGGAGGGGGATTCGTCATGGCGGCGACGCGCAACGCGGAGCGGGCGAGCGCCAGTGCTGACGGATGCGTGCTCTATTTGTGGCGTGTTCGCGCCCCCCGCACCGCCTCGCCTCGCCTTCTGGCGGGCTGCGCTCCGCGCCTCACCCCCGGGCCCATTGGCCGGCCTCTCTTAAACGAAGATGAACGCATGGTTTAATTGAATTTAAAACAGCACCGTGGCCCTTTGTAGGTGATGGGTTCAATAGATATGGCAGCGTTTGTGGATATTTTTGTCGTTCTTTCCTTTCAAACGAAATCTCAAAATAATAATAATAATAATAATAAATAATAATAATGGTTATTATTAATATATATTTATATATATATACACTTCATGTACTGTTAAATTGTTTAAACGCAATTATAAGAAAACAAACAATTATTGCTGTTATAACGTATAGTATTGTTTATCCAACACTGTACAATTGTATCTGCGATGGAGGGCCGGGAAAAGGAATATATTTTTGATTGTTCCAACTCTTTCCGTTTTGTATTCTTCTTATGATTATTTTAGTATAAAGACCCTATTTCTCGGCGACTTTCATCTTGAATCTGTCGCTCTCCGTGAGTGCTTGAGATGGGAGGCTGGGTATCGTTCGGAACGTCTTCCAAATAAAGGCAGAGCTTTCGAAAAATTCGTGTTTATTACGTAACTGCAGAAGCTCCGAGAAAAAGATCGACATTCCCATTAATCTTCCGTAGCATACGTATTGCTGTATTCGCATTAACGAAGTTCGCAGTTTCCTTCCAATTGGTTCCTCTGTGCGCAGTTCGAGGTCGAATCCTCCTCGTGCCGATACTCGTTGCCTTCTCTTATGTCAATGTCCTAGGATGTTTTCTCGTGCGTGTGCGAAATCTTCCTGAAGACACAATGGGGACAAAGTTCACGACCCGGACGCCCTTTAACAAGCAGAGAACAATGAAACCGTAAATCGGAGATGCTTTGGCACCGGCTGCTCGCTGCGTAGAGTCTGGGGCGTGTTGTCTCGTCCTGTTTTCGCGCATTCTCTGCGCTTTTTGTGTTGTAATTCCGCAGGTCCTTGCTTCTTCCGTTCACATGTGAATGGACTGAATGTACGTTTCTTGTAGGCATACTCCGTGACTTGCATATTAATAAAATCGAGTGTAATTTCAAAATAATGTCTTGGTAAAAGTTCGTAAGGTTATTTACTCGATATAAAAACCCAAATAATTCTTTTCACAGTTTTTGTCTGTTGACCAGACCAGTAATTTCATTTCAATATGATTTACACAGACGCCGTGCGTAATTGTCGGTTTAATTTAGGCTGCGATAAATTAGCATGAAGGTTCAAGATTATCGAAAAGAAATGATGCACACTTCATGGGCTAACAAATGGATCAGTCAGGAATTGTCTTAATTTAGGCAATTTTTTTCAGATAATTATTTTATAAAGTACTATAAAGGAGTGTGTACGTTTTTATTTAAATCTGCTGTTTTATTCCGATCTAATTGACATTTTGTACACTTGCTCTTCAAAACAAGAGTAAAGTTAGTTTTCTTGCGATTTAGTTTGAACTACGCCCCTACCCCCTTTCCAACTCTTATAATTGGATTTAAGTGCTCACTCTCTTACTTTTTATAGAGTATCTTTGAAACAACGAGGAAATCAACCAAAGAAGACCAGACATTTCCAAAAGCCCTTAAAATACCCTATTAAATGCATTTCGATAAATTCTGATACCGCTGGAGTAATGGAAGGGCATTTCTGCGGAAAGACATTTGAAAATAGTTTTCGTTTTGAAATTATCAAAGAAATCTTATATTGGTAATGCGAATTGTCATAGGTTAATGAAACAGTGCCTTAAGATAGAAAGCATTGTTCACATTATTATGCTGAAATTTAAAATACCATATAATAATAAGCACATAAGATACGATGTGAGGATTTTTATACTTAAAGCACTAGCTAATGTCGGCGGAATTACAAAGCAGAGTGTGTCGCTTTCACCGTTTCGTGCGCCATCGCTTCGGAGCGGGGCGGCATTCTCTTCGCAGCGCCGAGCTCCTCGGGCTCTGACCGCGTGTGGCGAAGATTCTGTCAGCGCGGGACGCGTCTTCGTTCGCTGCTGGCGGGAATGCGCCTAAGATTTTGCAAGAAATGAATATCGCACGCATCATTTATCAGATCTTTCTTAGATACTCTTTTTTCAATTTGCTTCACTCTTCTTGTTCTGTCTGCGGCGGTTTCCCGCGGGGGGAGATATCTGGAGGGGGGACCGGCAACCGGCGAGTGCGACGGCCCCGGATCTTACTGCGGGGGAGAAACAACGCCACCACGTCCAGGGGTAAAACATCCACCACACTTGCGGGACTAATGACTACGCTTCGATGTATAAGTGTGTGTATGTAAAGGGAGATGATAGGACAATGAGGAAAAAGGAAAGACCACGCGCGGTCCGTGACCCGTGAGATAGGGTATTGCTCCGGCATTCACTTGGTATTGATCGGAGAAAATCGAAAATTAGCGATCAGAGCTGCCAGCCGCTAGAATTCTCCTCCAGACAGCCACTGAATTCGACCCAGCTACGTAGCTAGTGTCGAAAACCTCACCACCGTCGGGAGTCAAACCCTAGGACCTCCCGGTCAGAGGTCCTGCAGTGCCGTCAGTTGGAGCCCTCAGCCGGTCTGGTGGCCTGAAAGGACCGAAGGCCCGAGAGGGAGGGAGCAGCGACGACACCCGTCCGCCCGTTCGCGCATCGGCGCTCTGCGATTCAATGCGATGCGAAGGCGGCGGCGGCGGCGGAGCGTGGAGATTTATTTCGGGCGCGTTTCAAGGTCGCGCTGGATTTACGCATGCGCGCGGGCGCTTGACGCAAATCGAGGAACTTGGCGACAAAAGTCGGTCATTACCGATTTCGTTGACTTTGTCTTGCAGACGGCGACCGCGGGGGCCGAGGGGGCCGGCCGATTGGGAGGAGGGCGGGGTGATGAGCGAAGGCGTCCGTCTTGACGATTGTGAAAATTGTTTTGATGGAAGTTTCTCGGCCCGCCAGTTGGTATAGTCATTAGTCCTGATGGTGGAATGGATTCTTCATTGCTGGAAATGCCGGTGCTCCTCTTCCGCTGTGTGGTCGGATTGGCCATTAATCTAGAAGTCGTGTAACGACGCGTTGACAATCGGGACAAGCTCTAGGTTTCCCATATTTGTGGTAGTGTAGTACATGCAAGTGTAAATGAGTGAGAGTTCGGGGAAGGAAGAAAGATAGATCGCGCACGGTCCTTGGCCCGTTTGGGCACTTCCTCGGCATTTGACTGGTCGTCATCGAAGAAACCACGGAAAACTACCGATCACGGCAGTCGGCCAGAATTCTCCTCTTGGCGATTGAATTCGATCTAGCTGTGATGCTGAAGTCAAAATAGGCGAAACTCGATCCTTCCATCTGATCAGAGTAGCTGTAGAAACAAAGCAATGTTAGCTCTGAACTAACTCAGCTGCTTATTGTAATTTGCTTCAGTCTTATAAAATGAGAGAGATCACGCACTGTACGTGCGTGTGAAGTTAGAATTTTCTTAAAATATCTAAAATACGGGAAAGGGTATTTCCGCACAAAGATGCTGCTTTTATTTCTATAATTATGAAGAATATAGATGAAACAAATAATTATATCAAATATGTTTTTTACGATCATAGGAAAAAAATCTATCGTAAACGAAATGATTGCTTTATTCGTAATGGAGATTCAGCATTATTTTGCAGGGATCAATCGGTCAGAGTTCTTGAACAATCTCGATTGTTTTTGTGTCTTGACACAATCGTGCGAAAACAATTATTTCATGCTCCAATATAAGAAACACTACTTAAGGAGGGAGACATATTTGTGTATCAATGGTTAATGCGGAAGTTTTTTTAAGTCGACAATTGTTCGTATTTAGAGGTCAGAAGAGTGAACATCGAACCCAGTAAAATGAGGTTCAAGGTTTTCTGTAGTTGCTTCTTGCAGAAGTAAATAGTACTGTCTCATATTGCTCTCTACACGCTAGTCATTTCTTGCAATGAGTTTAAAGACCTGTTACTGCTGTATTTTGGCAAACATACTGTGAACGCTTCAAAGGTATCAGTTACTCGTCGGAGAGACGGAAAAAGTCTGTAAAAATATTTTCTCTTACCTGTCTTATAGGGAAGGTCATACGAATTTGTTCAAGGAAGCTGACTGGTTGTTTGAGGGAGACAGGGTTTTAAATGACGTCTTTCGTGAAAACTGATTAAACATGAAAGTTAACGGTTTCAATACTTGTTTGTTTTTATTTAACGGTGTGTAAATACTCCCCAAAGCCATGAAGTTGCCAAACACCATGCCAATGGATTTCCATCGTCTGCGTGAAAGAGTAGACTAGACAGTTGAATTTTATTTCATCGTTTAGAAGCACCAGCAAAAATCATTGAATTTTAATAAACTATCGGAGTTCTATCTAAATTTCTCCACTTCATTAGAGAAATAGCTGTTAGCTTCGGACGTTTTCAGCAATATATACACTAAATTTAAACCTTTACGTTTAGACGTAAGCGGTAGGTCGTGTGTAATAGGATGGGAGCAACGCTACGCTTGCGTTGCGCAGACGCTACAGTTCGAAAGACCTTACTCACTCACCTGGTCTCATCCCCCCTCAAACCGGCAAAGGAGAAGGCATTAAGGAAAGGGTTTGAGGCGCACAGGTGATAAATGATATGCTAGGAATTCCACGTCTATGCCGTACGCGGATTTCGAAACCACAACCCAGATGAAACGTGATCTCGGGCGCAAACGTCCCAACTTCCTACGCCTGGACTGGCCAGGAAGAGAAGCACTCGGGTTGGAAAGCGATACAGGGAGGTCGGGAGAATCCCTCCGCGGCACAGCGCACAGCAAACAATTCATGCCCAAGGTGTGTTTCGGATTCGCAAACCTGTTAACGCGCGTATGCCTGGGCGATCTCGCCTGCTCAGAAGAGCTGGAATTGTGTGCCGACGTCTTCGTTGGGATTGATGTGTGCGTAAACTGCTCTGGTCATTCTTTCCGCAAGCGCAAGTTATATCCTGGCAGGTATCCCTTTCTGCTGGAACGTGAGATTCGGTACCGACCTACACTTCGGCTTGCTGGGCGATTCTTTCTCTACATATGTCCCCCACCTCAGCTGGGATATGCTTTCAGATCCCTTTTGGTCTCTTGACATATTTGGTAGTGTATGGTAGACATATGTGGTAGTGGGTGGTCCATGGCCAGTTTGTTGAGGTACTGATCCAGCATTTCTCTGGTTTCACTCGGAGAAATCCCAAAAGAGCTACCGATGAGAGCAGCCGACCGCGAGAATTTTCCAGACAGGGGTTGAATTCGGCACAGCAGTGACAGTAATGTAGAAAATCCGGCAGCGTTGGGAGTCGAACCCTAGGACTTCCG